>CM026390.1:23278696-23340775 GCA_014843695.1 Archivesica marissinica
GGACAATATGTTCATAAAACTGATGAGAGGGCCTCGGGACAATATGTTCATAAAACTGATGAGAGGGCCTTGGGACAATATGTTCATAAAACTGATGGGAGGGGGCCTCAGGACAATAGGTTCATAAAACTGATGAGAGGGCTTCGGGACAATATGTTCATAAAACTGATGAGAGGGCCTCGGGACAATATGTTCATAAAACTGACGAGAGGGCCTCGGGAAAATATGTTCATAAAACTGATGAGAGGGCCTCGGGACAATATGTTCATAAAACTGATGAGAGGGCCTCGAGACAATATGTTCATAAAACTGATGAGAGGGCCTCGAGACAATATGTTCATAAAACTGACGAGAGGGCCTCGGGACAATATGTTCATAAAACTGATGAGAGGGCCTCGGGACAATATGTTCATAAAACTGATGAGAGGGCCTCGGGACAATATGTTCATAAAACTGATGGGAGGGGGCCTCAGGACAATAGGTTCATAAAACTGATGAGAGGGCTTCGGGACAATATGTTCATAAAACTGATGAGAGGGCCTCGGGACAATATGTTCATAAAACTGATGAGAGGGCCTCGGGACAATATGTTCATAAAACTGATGAGAGGGCCTCGGGACAATATGTTCATAAAACTGATGAGAGGGCCTCGGACAATATGTTATAAAACTGAGAGAGGGCCTCGGGACAATATGTTCATAAAACTGATGAGAGGGCCTCGGGACAATATGTTCATAAAACTGATGAGAGGGCCTCGGGACAATATGTTCATAAAACTGATGGGAGGGGGCCTCAGGACAATAGGTTCATAAAAC
This sequence comes from Archivesica marissinica, assembly GCA_014843695.1. Taxonomy (NCBI): domain Eukaryota; kingdom Metazoa; phylum Mollusca; class Bivalvia; order Venerida; family Vesicomyidae; genus Archivesica; species Archivesica marissinica. Next base: position 23,279,512 of record CM026390.1, read on the forward strand.
TGATGAGAGGGCTTCGGGACAATATGTTCATAAAACTGATGAGAGGGCCTCGGGACAATATGTTCATAAAACTGATGAGAGGGCCTCGGGACAATATGTTCATAAAACTGATGAGAGGGCCTCGGGACAATATGTTCATAAAACTGATGAGAGGGCCTCGGGACAATATGTTCATAAAACTGATGAGAGGGCCTCGGGACAATATGTTCATAAAACTGATGAGAGGGCCTCGGGACAATATGTTCATAAAACTGATGAGGGGGCCTCGGGACAATATGTTCATAAAACTGATGGGAGGGGGCCTCAGGACAATATGTTCATAAAACTGATGAGAGGGCCTCGAGGGCCCGGACAATATGTTCATAAAACTGATGAGAGGGCCTCGGGAAAATATGTTCATAAAACTGATGAGAGGGCCTCGGGACAATATGTTCATAAAACTGATGAGAGGGCCTCGGGACAATATGTTCATAAAATGATGAGAGGGCCTCGGGACAATATGTTCATAAAACTGATGAGAGGGCCTCAGGACAATAGTTCATAAACTGATGAGAGGGCCTCGGGACAATATGTTCATAAACTGAAGAGGGCCGGGACAATATGTTCATAAAACTGAGAGGGCCCGGAAAATATGTTCATAAAACTGATGAGAGGGCCTCGGGACAATATGTTCATAAAACTGATGAGAGGGCCTCGGGACAATATGTTCATAAAACTGATGAGAGGGCCTCGGGACAATATGTTCATAAAACTGACGAGAGGGCCTCGGGAAAATATGTTCATAAAACTGATGAGAGGGCCTCGGACAATATGTTCATAAAACTGATGAGGGGGCCTCGGGACAATATGTTCATAAAACTGATGAGAGGGCCTCGGGACAATATGTTCATAAAACTGATGGGAGGGGGCCTCGGGACAATATGTTCATAAACTGATGAGAGGGCCTCGGGAAAATATGTTCATAAAACTGATGAGAGGGCCTCGGGACAATATGTTCATAAAACTGATGAGAGGGCCTCGGGATATGTAATATGTTCATAAAACTGATGAAAGGGCCTCGGGACAATATGTTCATAAAACTGATGAGAGGCCTCTGGGTAATTTGTTCAGAATACTGATGTGTTGTGACTCTTATAGCATTGCTATTGTTTTGCATAGTTTTTCATTATTATGACAAGTCTTAATTAGCTTCGAATGGCATCCTCATGTATCATGTTACAAGACAATTGCTTTGCTTCCACAATATTTCTGACATACATTGACAAACCCAGTCAGGTTTCATAATGTGTTTTGTCTACGGAAAGTAGTTACATTTCCCAAGAGTGAGCATTGCCAGGCAATAATGTCCCTTCTGTTTGGTGCGCGATTAATTAATTTTGTTATTTTTTTATTATATCTGTTGGCACTGTGACAGCATGGCGCAATAAGATCATCCTGCGAATGCAAACTATTTCCCTGGCATAACCAACTGATTCCACCATACAAACAGCACGCAATATTAAAACAAGCAAATTCGGTGAATTGGTATCCGTCGCCGAATATGATCCTTTATTAACGGGGCCAGACAACAACAAAACAGTAAACCTATATCGTGCATAGAGATATTTTTAGGTTTTTAAAATAAATAAATAAAAGGCATATATATGTATTATTAAATTATGTTGTATTTGTTATCAAATCAAGGGAAGTAACTCTGGTTGGATCGGCAGGGGATAACGCACAATGGTGATATGTTTTTAATCTAAGTTTTATGGGATTACGGTTAATTGGTGGTGAAAATATTGAAATTGTAATCAATCCAAGGGCAATAACTCTGGTTTTACTACTGCACTTTTGGTCAGGCTTGCAGGACAATGCATTGAATTTTTTATCAATCAAAGGGCCATAACTCTGGTGTTATTAACCCGATCTGGACGAATGTTATAGGTGCACCTGCATACTATGGTGATACATATATAGTTTGAGTTTCATGTAATTCAATGAAACGGTTACTTATTAAGGCCACATTATTGAATATTTAATCAAATCAAGGGCAATAACTCTAGTTTCACTACTGCAATGTGGGTCACTCAATGGTGATCTAATTATATGTTAAGTTTGATGATATTCCATACATCGGTTACTTAGTTATGGCCAATTTATTGAATTTGTACAGTTAGTTTATACAAATTTATTTTAGTTTATATTAATCACTCTCGAGACCTCATTCCTGATGGAATCCATTGCCACGAGGGAGAGAGAAGAGGCAACATGGAATCTAAATGCCTTGCCTTATAGCATAGAATAAAATATAAATTTTATAAAATTCGGTGGCTACGCTACCGATCGCCAAATGGTGGTTTTGCGATAGAAATGGCTCCGAAAATTTCCATTATTTATTCCAAATTTTAACTTTTCGTACTCAACTGGTTTTATTACCATTGACAACGGAACCTTGCAGGTAAAGAAAAATCAATACGCAGTCTGAGTTCATTTGATCTTTGACTGGTTTTCTGTTCTGGTGTGCGCTATCGAGTAAATTAGCGGTATATGATTACACACTTAGTTTTGCATGATGGGAATTATCCGATAATTGAATAATTGAGGTCCTTTATGAAAACGACACTAATTAATTAATCGTAAAATGATGAAATCATTTGATCGGAGACAATATGTGAAAAAGTTGGCAGTTTCTTACACAGGTGTTGGTGCACCAAGTACTTGTTAATCGCTGGAGCCTGACCAGGAGAGGTGTTGTTAGGTAAACTGCCCGTCGCCCAAATGGGCAACTTAAATATCGCTACCGGTTGCCCATATCAGCGACGTCTCCTGAAGAGATTAGTCATTTTAGATTTTTAGAGGGTAGTGCAATGATACAGACATAGGCCCATTCCAGAATCTCCTCTGGTTCTTTTACGTGCACGGTGACACAAAACCTCGGTTTACAGTCCTATCTGAAAGACTGTTAATTTCATTAGAGACAGACGGGGGATCGAACCAGGTAACCTTGGATTCCCAGTCCACTGTGTTAACCACTGGACTACAGATCCGTCTGTTTTTATTCGCTGCATCTGGCCACTATTTATCTAACAGCACACAAAATGCTGAATCATGACAGATGGATCTGTAGTCCAGTGGTAACACGCTGGACTGGTAATCCAGGGATCGCAGGTTCGATCCCCCGTCTGACCATAATAAGATTAACAGTCTTTCAGATGGGACTTTAAACCAAGGTCTTGTGTCGGTGCTGTATGTGCATGTAAAAGAACCAGAGGAGATTCTAGAATGGGTCTCTGTCTGTATCATTGCACTATCCTCCAAAAATCTAAAATGATTAATCTATTTAGGAGGCAACGCTCATATGGGCAACCGGTAGGGACGATAAATAAACATAAAACACACACGCTGAATCATGTTGAGGAAGACCTAGAAACTATACCATGCAACCACACTCTACATGAGGGAAGCCTTATGGCAAAATCTAGATAAAATATAATGATCTCCTTCACGGTTCACTAAATCTGACTGGTACCTTGCCAGAATTGAAATGTATTTTACAGACACAGTCTATATTGTTGGCAGTTAATTTTCTGCAATTTTTCAAATGAAATATTGAGTCACAGTCTAGACTAGATTAAATTGTTATTTTATGTTGCTTGCAGGTTACAGCTTAGCACCACCTGCTCTCATCTATTTTAGAGATTAGGAGATAATCTCCAGGGTGGATTAGCTTCTGGTGATAATACTAATCTGTGCTAGCTGAGTACTTAATAATGTACAGATCAGCAGTGTAGATACAGACACAATTATCAGAGGATCAGATCAGCAGTTATAAGAGGATATTTGTTTGTTTCAGGGTATGCTGGAATTGTAGTTCACGGAATGAACATATCACAAGTGATGCTAGCCATAAGTGACAATAATAGATTATAATCGTTCTCTATGTTGTCCGATTAGCGCAGTGGTTAGTGCGCTCGCTTCTCACCAATGCAACCCAGTTTCGATCCTCGGACCGGGAAGTATGTGAGATGGTATGGTGGTCGCCAGATCAGACAGGTAGGTTTTCTCCGGTACTCCGGTTTCCTCCCACACGAATGACCACATATACGCTTTCATCAGCGCAAACGAGAGTGAATAATATAAGTTGTTAGAACTTGCTTCGCAATCGTTTTAAAATAAATAAAGTTTAAACTTATGTTCATGAGTGGAATATAAATCCATTAGTCACTTAAAAATACAAATGAGTATTTTTATGATAGATATTCAACCGTCTGCTAAATGATTAATATAAGTTATGAGAACATGTTTCGCAATTAAGCTCAAATAAATTTGTATAAACTAATTCATTCAAACAAACCAAAGTAACCAAATAATAAATAGACCGATAGCTTTATGAAAGTGAAATTATGAAATACATCAGTAATAGCCGGTATGTTAATTTGATGTACAATATAGTTTGGCATCATATTGCAATATACCACAATACTGGTATATTGTGGCACCCCTAATTGACATGTTATTGGAAAACGGAATATTACCGTAAAAACACAAAATACCGCAGTGATTTTATAGAGATTAATAGTACTACTGTACGTTTAGGATAACTTGACAGTGACATACAAGGGCTATACCTATCAGTACAGGTAATTCAGGTACATTTACAGTTATCAATATTACTATATAATATCGGAGAAAATAGCCGATCAGTTTATACAAATTTATGTTAGCTCGATTGCAAAACAAGTTCTTTCAACTTATATTAATCACTCTCGAGACCTCATTCCTGATGGAATCCATCGTCATGAAGGAGGGAAGAGGCAATGTGGAATTTAAATGCCTTGCCTAAGGGCACAATCATAACGTCTCCAGCGGGGCTCGAACTCCGGACCTTTCGCACCTGAAGCGAACGCACAGCCACTGCGCTATCACGAGTCTTGAGTTGTGGACATAGCCAACGGGAGTAAATATTGAGTGACGTCACTGGCAAGTTATCCTAAACGTACAGTACATATTGATTTATATAACACATACATTGGCTATAAACAACTGGAGACCTGTCACTTACACCATGGTTTAATTACTTATTGTCCCAAATATGATGCTAGGAAAACCTAGGAGTCTGAAAATGTATGGTTAATTAATGAATGAAACTCTATAGAGTATTAAATGGCAAATATAGCAAACATAATTAATGAGCAGTTTATGGCAATATTTACATTGTTATTACTGTCCATACTCGCCTATAAGACGAGTTTTTTAACACCAGATTATGGCCTCAAAGTGGCTAACCGTCCATATTCGCCTACAAGACGAGTTTTTTAACACCAGATTATGGCCTCAAAGTGGCTAACCGTCCATATTCGCCTACAAGACAAGTTTTTTAACACCAGATTATGGCCTCAAAGTGGCTAACCGTCCATATTCGCCTACAAGACGAGTTTTTTAACACCAGATTATGGCCTCAAAGTGGCTAACCGTCCATATTCGCCTACAAGACGAGTTTTTTAACACCAGATTATGGCCTCAAAGTGGCTAACCGTCCATATTCGCCTACAAGACGAGTTTTTTAACACCAGATTATGGCCTCAAAGTGGCTTACCGTCTTAAAACGAGTGCTAAAAAATAAATAAAAAAATGTGTTAAATGGTGTATTCATAAGTTTAGAAAAGAAAGCACTCCAACACTGACCATTTCCTAAACTTGCACGGGCCAAACATGCAATTTATACTTGTGCCTGCTGTCCATTTTATCAACCCGTCTTATATGCAAGTACATGCCAAAACCCACATATTTCAGAACCAAATGTATGGGGGTTGTCTTATAGGCGAGTACATGCCAAAACCCACAGATTTCAGGAACCAAGTAGGTGAGTCATCTTATAGGCGAGTACATGCCAAAACCCACAGATTTCAGAACCAAATGTACGGGGGTCGTCTTATAGGCAAGTACATGCCAAAACCCACAGATTTCAGAACCAAATGTACGGGGGTCGTCTTATAGGCGAGTACATGCCAAAACCCACATATTTCAGAACCAAATGTACGGGGGGTCGTCTTATAGGCAAGTACATGCCAAAACCCACAGATTTCAGGAACTAAATGTACGGGGGTCGTCTTATAGGCAAGTACATGCCAAAACCCACAGATTTCAGGAACTAAATATATGGGGGTCGTCTTATAGGCAAATATGGAGGGTATATGTTTTGGGTGCATACAATGTTTTCCGCTAGATTGCACCCTCCTGAACATATTTAATGCTTTCCTTCATAGAGATTTAGATTAATATATCTCCATACAAACGACAGCCATTTAGCTGTCCGATTAGCACAGTGCTTAGCACGCTCGCTTCTCACCAATGCAACCCGGGTATGATCCTCAGACCGGGAAGTATGTGAGATGGTACGGTGGTCACCAGATCAGACAGGTGGGTTTTCTCCGGGTACTCCGGTTTCCTCCACCACTTTTTTTATGCTTTCATCCACGCCAACAAGAGTGATTAATGTAAGTTGTTAAGACTGGCTTCGCAATCGTTATATAAATAAAGTTTAAACTAAGCCATTCTAGCTACCATGCAGTGGATAAGTAGTCGCCATATTTATCCCACCTTCATAGATATTACTGGAACTACATGAGATTCTGGCCTTTATTATGAACATTGGTTTGGCTACTACATTGTCAATGTATGTCGTATTGGTAATGGCGCCAAGAGGTGCTTCTATGAGGGAAAGGGTTAAGCCGGGTGACATGATTTTTAAGGGCCATAATTCAAAATGACCGCAGCTAATATTATGTAGTTGCTTATAGCATGCTGTTAATGGACACAGAGCATGTATATCTTCTAGCAAAATATTTATTGAATGTAACGGACACAGAGCATGTATATCTTCTAGCAAAATATTTATTGAATGTAACGGACACAGAGCATGTATATCTTCTAGCAAAGTATTTATTGAATGTAACGGACACAGAGCATGTATATCTTCTAGCAAAATATTTATTGAATGTAACGGACAGAGCATGTATATGTTCTAACAAAATATTTATTGAATGTACCGGTAAGAAATTTGTGATATGCATTTATTATTATTTTTGCATATTTGGGGAAATTATTTATATATAAGTAAAATCTTATATATTATAGTAGTGGTTATTTCGTCTACAAAACCACATGCTTTACACATGCCTTTCATAATGATAATTGAAAAAGCAAGCACGAGTCATGTCCATGGTGTACAGACGGATCTGTAGTCCAGTGGCAACACGCTGGACTGGTAATCCAAGGATCGCAGGTTCGATCCCCCGTCTGACCCTAATAAAAATTAACAGTCTTTCAGATGGGACATTAAACCGAGGTCTCGTGTCGGTGCTTTACACCGTGCACATAAAAGAACCACAGGAGATTCTGGAATGAGTCTCTGTCTATATCATGCACTATCCTCAAAAATCTAAAATGACCAATCTCTTCAGGAGGCGTCGCTCATATGGGCAACCGGTAGCGACGATAAATAAACGTAAAACACACACAATCCATGGTGTATACACAGTGTACTAGAACTGGGATGAGTACTCAAGTACCCTGCTACTGGATCGAGTAATGCTGCTACCTGGATAAAAAGTCTAAACTTTATTTTACAACTGTAACAATTAATATTAGTCACTCGTTTCGCGGATGAAAGCTTAATGTGGGAGGAAACCGGAGTACCCGGAGAAAACCAACCATACCATTTCACATACTTCCAGTTCCGAGGATCGAACCCGGGTTGCATTGGTGAGAAGGGAGCACACAAACCACTGTAAACCCGGATACGAAATCATTTTTTAAAGAAAACCATTACTTTTGTTAACATGATTGGGCCACGTTCGGCTCAGTTCTATGCTGCATATATTGCATTTGTTGTCGACTCAGTTGTATGTTGCATATATTGCATTTGGTTGTCGGCTTAGTTCTATGCTGCATATATTGCATTTGTTGTCGGCTCAGTTCTATTCTGCATATATTGCATTTGGTTGTCGGCTCAGTTCTATTCTGCATATATTGCATTTGGTTGTCGGCTCAGTTCTATGCTGCATGTATTGCATTTGGTTGTCGGCTCAGTTCTATGTTGCATATATTGCATTTGGTTGTCGGCTCAGTTCTACGTTGCATATATTGCATTTGGTTGTCGGCTCAGTTCTATTCTGCATATATTGCATTTGGTTGTCGGCTCAGTTCTATGCTGCATGTATTGCATTTGGTTGTCGGCTCAGTTCTATTCTGCATATATTGCATTTGGTTGTCGGCTCAGTTCTATGCTGCATGTATTGCATTTGGTTGTCGGCTCAGTTCTATGTTGCATATATTGCATTTGGTTGTCGGCTCAGTTCTACGTTGCATATATTGCATTTGGTTGTCGGCTCAGTTCTATTCTGCATATATTGCATTTGGTTGTCGGCTCAGTTCTATGCTGCATGTATTGCATTTGGTTGTCGGCTCAGTTCTATGCTGCATATATTGCATTTGGTTGTCGGCTCAGTTCTATGCTGCATATATTGCATTTGGTTGTCGGCTCAGTTCTATGCTGCATATATTGCATTTGGTTGTCGGCTCAGTTCTATTCTGCATATATTGCATTTGGTTGTCGGCTCGGGTCTATGCTGCATTTGGTTGTCGGCTCAGTTCTATTCTGCATATATTGCATTTGGTTGTCGGCTCGGGTCTATGCTGCATGTATTGCATTTGGTTATCGGCTCAGTTTTATGCTGCATATATTGCAGTTGGTTATCGGTCCAGCTCTATGCTGCATATATTGCAGTTGGTTATCTGGTGGTCCAGCTCTATGCTGTATATATTGCAGTTGGTTATCTGGTGGTCCAGCTCTATGCTACATATATTGCAGTTGGTTATCTGGTGGTCCAGCTCTATGCTTCATATATTGCAGTTGGTTATCTGGTGGTCCAGCTCTATGCTACATATATTGTAGTTGGTTATCTTGCGGTCCAGCTCTATGCTACATATATTGTAGTTGGTTATCTGGTGGTCCAGCTCTATGCTGCATATATTGCAGTTGGTTATCTGGCGGTCCAGCTCTATGCTACATATATTGTAGTTGGTTATCTGGTGGTCCAGCTATATGCTGCATATATTGCAGTTGGTTATCTGGTGGTCCAGCTCTATGCTACATCTATTGTAGTTGGTTATCTGATGGTCCAGCTCTATGCTGCATATATTGTAGTTGGTTATCTGGTGGTCCAGCTCTATGCTACATATATTGCAGTCGGTTATCTGGTGGTCCAGCTCTATGCTACATATATTACAGTTGGTTATCTGGTGGTCCAGCTCTATGCTACATATATTGTAGTTGGTTATCTGGCGGTCCAGCTCTATGCTACATATATTGTAGTTGGTTATCTGGTGGTCCAGCTCTATGCTGCATATATTGCAGTTGGTTATCTGGCGGTCGGAGATCAATGTGAAATAGTTCCACGCGTTGCCTTATGGTTACTGGCAGCCATGACGGCGGTCGAGGAAAGACAACTTGTATGTCAAGTAGATACATTTATTGCAATGGAAGTAATGACGAGTACCCGGGTACCCAACATGTATTAGATTTCGGGTAAGAAATGACTGCCTTTCCCAGCTCTATAGTATACAGAAAGTACATGAAAAACATATCTCCCATGGGCATAGTATTGCAGTTATGCCTACAATCATAATTAATTCCCAATAATAAATCTTGTATGTAGAACATGTGCTCAAGATACTATTTGTAGTATAATATCAACTGACATGAAGTTACAAGAGCAATATAACCAAGACATGGATATGAAGCAAGTATCATGTCTCATATATAGTACAGTAATAGTCATATATTCATTTAATTATTAATGACTCCTATTCTTATGTCAATATACATTTGTTGAGGCCAAATTGCTGGTTTCATGTTTTCCCATTTTATTTGAGAAAAAAAAAGAAGACCCCCCCCCCAACTCTATTAAACGGTCACCTCCAGTTCATTTCCTCCTGAGAGATTTTCCTATATATTTGACCTCTATTTGACAGTCACCTCTCTGTCATTTTCCACTAGAAACGGCCATTTTCGCCTAGAAACAGCCATTTTCGTCAATTATATAAAGACAATACCTACACCAGAAACTGTTTGTTGAAAACGAAAGCAGATTATGCAAATCACCCTGATATATTTCAAGAAAACTGATCTCGTGGTTGGCAGATTATATGCTCAATTACTGGATCAACGGCCAATTACCATAGTCACTTTACTTTAAACCTGAGATATTTTGATTCATTGAAAGAGATGAAAACATATATTTTCACATGTTAGTTTAAACTTTTAAAAATTAAAAGCTTAAATGATTGAGAAGCAAGTTTTAATAACTTATATTAATCACTTTCGTTAGAAACCGGAGTACCCAGAGAAAACCCACCTGTCTGATCTGGTGACCACCGTACAATCTCACATACTTCCGGGTCCGAAGATCGAACCCAGGTTGGTGAGAAGCGAGCGCTAACAACTGAGCTAATCGGACAGGTGTACTAAATGTGCTAATTTCACTGTTGATTTGCTGGTTCCTAAATCAATGACACATCAATTCGACTTTGTATAGGAAGTCTGGTAAAATTTGTCACACCTGGTGCACAAGTATAATTGTGTAAACAAATGTTCGTTTATTAGAAGGAAATGGCTTTCTTTGAAGGTTTTTAAGAATTATCGCCTTCGTTAATCGATTCTATTATTTTATTCATGTTCCAGGGATTTAAATTATTGAGTAATATGGGTAATTATTCAGTCTTAACTTTAAAAATTGATGGTTCGAGGAGTCATTTGATTCAATTCTATTTACTATTTGCTGCTGCAAACAAGAAATATAATTATAGTGGTTATTACACACATGTCTTTGCATACCTTAAAAATCTCCATTGCATAACATAAACTTCTCCCTTGTATACCGTAAACTTCTCCCTTGTATACAATAAACTTCTCCCTTGTATACCTTAAACTTCTCCCTTGTATACATTAAACTTCTCCCTTGTATACCTTAAACTTCTCCCCTGTATACATTAAACTTCTCCCTTGTATACCTTAAACTTCTCCCTTGTATACATTAAACTTCTCACTTGTATACATTAAACTTCTCCCTTGTATACATTAAACTTATCCCTTGTATACATTAAACTTCTCCCTTGTAATTAAACTTCTCCCTTGTATACATTAAAAATCTCCATTGCATAACATAAACTTCTCCCTTGTATACATTAAACTTCTCCCTTGTATACCTTAAACTTCTCCCTTGTATACATTAAACTTCTCCCTTGTATACCTTAAACTTCTCCCTTGTATACATTAAACTTCTCACTTGTATACATTAAACTTCTCCCTTGTATACATTAAACTTCTCCCTTGTATACATTAAACTTCTCCCTTGTATACATTAAACTTCTCCCTTGTATACATTAAACTTCTCCCTTGTATACATTAAACTTCTCCCTTGTATACATTAAACTTCTCCCTTGTATACATTAAACTTCTCCCTTGTATACATTAAACTTCTCCCTTGTATACATTAAACTTCTCCCTTGTATACATTAAACTTCTTCCATACATATCATAAACTTCTCCCTTGTATACATTAAACTTCTTCCATACATATCATAAACTTCTCCCTTGCATACATTAAACTTCTTCCATACATATCATAAACTTCTCCCTTGTATACATTAAACTTCTTCCATACATATCATAAACTTCTCCCTTGTATACATTAAACTTCTCCATTACATATCATAAACTTCTCCCTTGTATACATTAAACTTCTCCATTACATATCATAAACTTCTCCCTTGTATACATTAAACTTCTCCATTACATATCATAAACTTCTCCCTTGCATACATTAAACTTCTTCCATACATATCATAAACTTCTCCCTTATATACATTAAACTTCTCCATTACATATCATAAACTTCTCCCTTGTATACATTAAACTTCTTCCATACATATCATAAACTTCTCCCTTGTATACATTAAACTTCTTCCATACATATCATAAACTTCTCCCTTGCATACATTAAACTTCTCCATTACATATCATAAACTTCTCCCTTGTATACATTAAACTTCTTCCATACATATCATAAACTTCTCCCTTGCAAACTTCTCCTTATATACATTAAACTTCTTCCATACATATCATAAACTTCTCCCTTGCATACATTAAACTTCTTCCATACATATCATAAACTTCTCCCTTGCATACATTAAACTTCTTCCATACATATCATAAACTTCTCCCTTGCATACATTAAACTTCTTCCATACATATCATAAACTTCTCCCTTGTATACATTAAACTTCTTCCATACATATCATAAACTTCTCCCTTGTATACATTAAACTTCTCCATTACAATCATAAACTTCTCCCTTGTATACATTAAACTTCCATTACATTAAACTTTCCCTTGTATACATTAACTTCTCCTTGTACATAAACTTCTAATACATAAACTTCTTCCATACATATCATAAACTTCTCCTTGATACATTAAACTTTTCCATACATATAAACTTCTCCCTTGTATACATTAAACTCTCATTAATATCATAAACTTCTCCCTTGTATACATTAAACTTCTCCATTACATATCATAAACTTCTCCTGTATACATTAAACTTCTCCATACATTCATAAACTTCTCCCTTGTATACATTAAACTTCTCCATTACATATCATAAACTTCTCCCTTGTATACATTAAACTTCTTCCATACACATAAACTTCTCCCTTGTATACATTAAACTTCTTCCATACATATAAACTTCTCCCTTGTATACATTAAACTTCTCCATTACATATCATAAACTTCTCCCTTGTATACATTAAACTTCTCCATTACATATCATAAACTTCTCCCTTGCATACATTAAACTTCTCCATTACATATCATAAACTTCTCCCTTGTATACATTAAACTTCTTCCATACATATCATAAACTTCTCCCTTGTATACATTAAACTTCTCCATTACATATCATAAACTTCTCCCTTGTATACATTAAACTTCTTCCATACATATCATAAACTTCTCCCTTGTATACATTAAACTTCTTCCATACATATCATAAACTTCTCCCTTGTATACATTAAACTTCTTCCATACATATCATAAACTTCTCCCTTGATCATACATTAAACTTCTTCCATACATATCATAAACTTCTCCCTTGCAAACTTCTCCTTTATATACATTAAACTTCTTCCATACATATCATAAACTTCTCCCTTGTCATACATTAAACTTCTTCCATACATATCATAAACTTCTCCCTTGACATACATTAAACTTCTTCCATACATATCATAAACTTCTCCCTTGCATACATTAAACTTCTCCATACATATCATAAACTTCTCCCTTGTATACATTAAACTTCTTCCATACATATCATAAACTTCTCCCTTGTATACATTAAACTTCTTCCATACATATCATAAACTTCTCCCTTGCATACATTAAACTTCTCCATTACATATCATAAACTTCTCCCTTGTATACATTAAACTTCTTCCATACATATCATAAACTTCTCTTGTATACATTAACTTCTTCCATACATATCATAAACTTCTCCCTTGTATACATTAAACTTCTTCCATACATATCATAAACTTCTCCCTTGTATACATTAAACTTCTTCCATACATATCATAAACTTCTCCCTTGTATACATTAAACTTCTTCCATACATATCATAAACTTCTCCCTTGAATACATTAAACTTCTTCCATACATATCATAAACTTCTCCCTTGAATACATTAAACTTCTTCCATACATATCATAAACTTCTCCCTTGTATACATTAAACTTCTTCCATACATATCATAAACTTCTTCCTTGTATACATTAAGCTTCTTCCATACATATCATAAACTTCTTCCTTGTATACATTAAGCTTCTTCCATACATATCATAAACTTCTCCCTTATATACATTAAGCTTCTTCCATACATATCATAAACTTCTTCCTTGTATACATTAAGCTTCTTCCATACATATCATAAACTTCTCCCTTATATACATTAAGCTTCTTCCATACATATCATAAACTTCTTCCTTGTATACATTAAGCTTCTTCCATACATATCATAAACTTCTCCCTTGTATACATTAAGCTTCTTCCATACATATCATAAACTTCTCCCTTGTATACATTAAGCTTCTTCCATACATATCATAAACTTCTCCCTTGTATACATTAAGCTTCTTCCATACATATCATAAACTTCTCCCTTGTATACATTAAGCTTCTTCCATACATATCATAAACTTCTTCCTTGTATACATTAAGCTTCTTCCATACATATCATAAACTTCTCCCTTATATACATTAAGCTTCTTCCATACATATCATAAACTTCTCCCTTGTATACCACTAACATCATTCACACCTTAAACTTCTCCATATTTGCCAGTTAGCTTAAAACCATGCTAGAGTGTTATTTTCTGTTCTTGTGCAGACATAGAACTGATACCAGTACATAACTTATATGTCCAGTAACAGACACCATACCATTCTCGAATCAATTAAAAACAGTAAATCAAACCAATCTGATTCTACAGTACAAGGTTTCTCTATTAATTAAGCTGCTAAAACATAGATGAATGGCATGATACACCTTGTAGAAAATGATAAAATCATGCCAAAACATGATCCAAGTCGGAAGTCAATCAGTATTCCAAGCAGAAAACTCTCCAAGGCGGCAGGTGTAAAGCATTTAAGGGGCTATTGCTTCTAACAATCAACATGCCAGATAAATTCTTAGCAACATTTGTTTTGTTTCTGTGGCTTAAAGTCGCACCAACAGCTTAGATTATGAAGCGACTTTCCAGCTATTATTGGTGGAGGAAGACTCCGGGTGACTGACTGACTATTAAATTTATTTAAAGTCGCCATCACCGCATAAATGCATTTGGGCGACTGAGTTTAAAACGACTAAAAGTGATGGTTTTGCCTATCGTAATTATTATAACTAGTGGGCTATTATGAGGGC
Source organism: Archivesica marissinica (assembly GCA_014843695.1). NCBI lineage: Eukaryota > Metazoa > Mollusca > Bivalvia > Venerida > Vesicomyidae > Archivesica > Archivesica marissinica. Next base: position 23,294,541 of record CM026390.1, read on the forward strand.
TGCTGTAATCTCAGTGTGTGTTCAGTTTTCATATCACCGACTGTCACTCACACAAGAATTTGTGCCAGCGATAGTCGGAGGGGGGGGGGGAGAGGGTAAACCGGGTATTATATTCGGTACATGTATGCTTCGAAGATGTCTAAGACTGCATATAAAAGTAAATGTAAAGTGTTTGTTTATTATAGTGTCACCCCTATTTAAAGGGCCAGCCATTTCTGACTTATGAGACACCTCTTTTTATGAACATTAGTACTTCCCGAATCCTATGCTTGTATGCCAGGCGCCAGGCTGGTAGGCAATCGGTAACCATTATTTAACTAGCTGGCGGCTCACCAACCGGCCATATCAGAACGAACCCCTGACGAGATTCGAACTTTAACCACTAGGCCACGGAGACGGTACATAATAAATATATTTTTACCATCCAGGTGATGCCTCTGAGCAGTATTTCAGGCACGGTTGTGCACCTCGGTAGAACCAACGACCTACCGCAAGCCAGCTGGATAACTTCCTAACTTGAAAGAATTCGACACCCCTAGTGGGATTCGAACCTACAACGTTGAGGGGCAAGTGATTTTAATTCAGCAACAGTAATCATTCAGCCACAGAGGCCGCGCCGCCCCTTATATTTGTATCAACTATTGCACTATCACCATGATTCCTTTTCAATGAAATATTAATTTGCTGAAATATGCTGTTTAGAAAATTAATAGAAACTTGGGTTTGAAAATGCATGGTTACTTGATGAAACTATAGAACAATAGATTACTTTATCACATAACTTTGCTTGTATTCAGTGTAATACAGTCAGGACATAAATTCTTATATGACCACACACACACAGTTAATAACACCTGGACGGATTCTGATTGGTCGCGGCATGACATTGACAGCTTGCAATAGACATTTGACATATACATGTGTGTTCATGCTTTATTTGCTTAGATCAATAAAATGAGAAAAAGATTAACTAGCAGATAACAGTGATTGAAATTATACAGTCAAACATGTGTTAAGCAGCCAGTCAAGGGAATCACAGAAAATGGCTGCTTAACACAGATGGCTGCTTAATAGAGGTCAAATGTATAGTAAAACAATTATTGGGAATCTTGAAACTTGCTGCTTCATACATGTTGGCTGCTTAATAGAGATGACCACTAACACAGGTATGACTGTAGTGTCGATAGAGGTGACCACTAACACACGTTTGACTGTAGTGTCGATTATTTACAGGGACTATTTACTACAGCGTACGTATGCAGTTCATTATGTAATAAGGCTCAAAAATATACTAGCAAACAGAAACGTTTTATTTCCGCAAATTTATGGTTGTTGTTACTATGGTAATGTGATAAAAAGGATCTTACACTCGTGGTGATTTCATACCAAATAAAAGGCTCGCTTAATAGCAAAATTCCAAAACATGTTTCCTAAAATATGGTATGAAATCACCACAAGTGTAATTTTGGCGAGCTTAATAGCAAACTTCCAAAACTCATTTCATCAAATATTGTATGATTCACCACGAGTGCAAGATCCTATATGTATGCCACCCATTTCGAGCCCCTGTGGTATGATAAAGATCCAGAGTGGGCCCTGTGCAAATATAAAAAGAAAAGAAAATGATTGTTGGAATATCTGTAAAATGAATATAAGGACCGGATAGAGCCTCAAGTATCAAATGTAATTCTCCACGGATAGCTGTGATTTTATCACCCTGTATAGGAACAGCAATCAAACAATCATATTCCTATAAAACTACGTTATAACATCACAGAAAAACAGTACCAGTAATTTTCCCCTGCAAAGGTTGAAGTAGGTTATGCCTTCTTTCTGCGAATAATGGTAATAGTATTATCTCCACTGTGTGCTAAGTCACTTATCTCACAGTCCACTGTATGCTAAGTCACTTATCTCACAGTCCACTGGGTGCTAAGTCACTTATCTCACAGTCCACTGTGTGCTAAGTCACTTATATCACAGTCCACTGTGTGCTAAGTCACTTATCTCACAGTCCACTGTGTGCTAAGTCACTTATCTCACAGTCCACTGTGTGCTAAGTCACTTATCTCACAGTCCACTGTGTGCTAAGTCACTTATCTCACCAGTCCACTGTGTGCTAAGTCACTTATCTCACAGTCCACTGTGTGCTAAGTCACTGCAATCTAAAAATAGTAACACTCCCAGAAACACTCTGGAATGCGGACAAACAAAAACAAGCTTTGTACATTCGTGGAAGTCGTGATAGCGCAGTGGATGCGTGTTCACTTCAGGTGCGAAATGTCCGGAGTTCGAGCCCCGCTGGAGTCGCTACGATTGTGCCCTTAGGCAAGGCATTTAAATTCCACATTGCCTCTTCCTCTCTCCTTCATGGCGATGGATTCCATCAGGAATGAGGTCTCGAGAGTGATTAATATAAGTTGAAAGAACTTGTTTCGCAATCCAACTAAAATAAAGAAATTAAGAATGGTGTCGAATAGCCTATAAGTATTACATGAGTGGTGATTTCATACCATATTTAATGACTCGCTTGGGAAAAATGCTATTATAGATGGATCTGTAGTCCAGTGATAACACGCTGGAATGCTAATCCAGGGATCGTGTTTGTTTTTGTAACGGGTGGAAATGGCGGAAAGAACCTTTCTGTCAATTGAAATTTGATCGTGGACCAAAAACAGGTGTTTGTATATGAAGCCATGTTGAATTCACATGTGAGTGAAATATGTAGTTTCATTTTAAAAGATGTTATGCAATCTGAGATTAACCCATTCAACACCAAGTAACTCACATGGACTGGTCCATCATATTCATAAACCAATAAATGAATCAGAAAATCACATTTGGACAAGTTCATTTATCAAAATGGGTAATTATGTCTAAAAATAGTCATATCACTGGCAAAAAGTGCAGATCCTGATGAGACGGCTCGTCAAGAGCCGGCTCATCTGGATCTACACTTTTTGTAAGCCTATTTAGAGGTCTGTGGTGTTGAAAGAGTTAAGCGCATTAAATGCAAGAATGATCACTTTACATAGTAATATTTATATCATCTGCTGTGAAAGAGACCGACTATAAGTTATTCACTGCGACACACCGGTACGTCCATGGTGGACTAAACATTTAATGTTATTTAGTGTTACACATTATATTTGTGTGGAATTTTAAAGTTGCAACCATTATGTTAGTTCATTCATGTTGATTCTATTTATATGTTGCTAAACAAGAAAAGGTTATTTGTTTGCTTTAGTGAATTATCGAATTATATTTCACCGAAAGTAAATAATAGCTTTCTATATTCATGACTGAAACATTATTCGATCATTCACTTAAACAAACAAAGAGTCAATCAATCACTTAAAACAAACAACTCGTGGAAGTCGTGATAGCGCAGTGGATGAGCGTTCGCTTCAGGTGTGAAAGGTCCGGAGTTCGAGCTCCGCTGAAGCTGTTACGATTGTGCCCTTAGGCAAGGCATTTAAGTTCCACGTTGCCTCTTTTCTCTCCCTCGTGGCGATGGATTCCATCAGGAAGTTCTAACGCAAGTTTGGTATTTGCAAGTTCCAACATAAGTTTTTTGGTATTTTCAAGTTCCAATGCAAGTTATTTTTGGTATTTTCAAGTTCTAACACAAGTTGTTTTGGTATTTTCAAGTTCTAACACAAGTTTTTTTTGGTATTTGCAAGTTCCAATGCAAGTTATTTTTGGTATTTTCAAGTTCTAACACAAGTTGTTTTGGTATTTTGCAAGTTCTAACGCAAGTTATTTTTGGTATTTTCAAATTCCAATGCAAGTTTTTGTTTGTATTTTGGGTGCAGATAGTGAGTGACGTCAAACACAAAGTCATTTTACTACGATTTTTGTCGTTTTGTGACTTTTGTCCATTACGTACTCTTTAACAACAACTTTTTTGCGCTTTTAGATATTCTGGTCATGTTAGAATCGAAATACTATTTGTATTTGTGTTATTTATGGTCGAATAAAATAAAGTTTAGTCGTTCTGAGCGGCAGAATTAACGACTTATGCCTACGCCATGTGTGGATAATTCCTTCGCCTCAGAACTCCAAACCAAGTTTTATTCGCCAATAAATAACTGAAAGAGAAATAATATTTCTTAAAATAAAATGAAGATCTAGAATAAAATGAAATGGCAGATATATCAAACATATTTAATACTGGAAGTCGTGATAGCGCAGTGGATGCGCGGTCGCTTCAGGTGCGATAGGTCCGGAGTTCGAGCCCCGCTGGAACCGTTACGATCTTGCCCTTAGGCAAGGCATTTAAATTCCATATTGCCTCTTCTCTCTCCCTCGTGGCGATGGATTCCGTCAGGAATGAGGTCTAGAGAGTTGAAAGAACTTGTTTCGCAATCGCTAAAATAAATTTGTATAAACTAATTAACTCTTTCAAATAAATAATTTAAAGACAAATATTATTTCATAAATAATTTTAATGTACTAGAGGGTACTTGGTACCTCTGCCACGCTGTGCTCCAGATCCTGGATCATCACCAAAAGTTAACGGATTGGTCCTAGGTCCATGGTGGACTGGTCCTAGGTCCATGGCAGACTGGTCCTAGGCCCATGAGCATGGCAGACTTGTCCTAGGCCCATAGCATGGCAGACTGGTCCTAGGCCCATGAGCATGGCAGACTGGTCCTAGGCCCATGAGCATGGCAGACTGGTCCTAGGCCCATGAGCATGGCAGACTGGTCCTAGGCCCATGAGCATGGCAGACTGGTCCTAGGCCCATGAGCATGGCAGACTTGTCCTAGGCCCATGAGCATGGCAGACTGGTCCTAGGCCCATGAGCATGGCAGACTGGTCCTAGGCCCATGAGCATGGCAGACTTGTCCTAGGCCCATGGGCATGGCGGAACCTTCACAAAAACAGCTTCATGAACATCAATTCATAAGTTTTTGCGTAGTCTAGCTAACAGACAAACAATCAAACTGCGGTGAAAACATAACGTCATAATCTGCTCTTTAGACTATCTCAGTGTGCAGCACATTACAAGTAAACTCAAATAGAGGTGTTGTGTTACTTTTCCAACTAGGTGGTATGAAGCGCTCTATTGCGGAAGATTGATCCTGAACAAATATAGGCAAGCCAGACATGCATAGTGCCGCTACTAATTGTTCAACAGTCTTGTGTGATGATATATACGACAACCAAGTACATCCACAGATGTAGAGCTACAGCGTTAATGCCAAACATCCCTCGTACTCGAAACCGTTTTTTTCCTTCCACCCTTCCTAAATGACGCATGCAAACATCAGGAACACATCTAAGCAATATACTTTTCCACCTCATTTGCCCTGTGCTTGTCAAGAAGTACATTTATCACATAGATCATAGATGTATACAGAAACGGTGCTATGCAAAAGAGATCATTGGCAGGTTCAAGCATTTGCTGAATGTCTGTGTACTGAAACAGTACAAATTTAGTTTATACAAATTTATATTACCTCGGCTGCGAAACAAGTTTATACAACATAGGATTAATTGCTATCGAGTAGTTACCATGGATACAATTAGATGATCCTCATCATGTGACATATGCACACAGTTAGCCCGGGAACAGGCGTTGATATATTTTGCCTGATCAGTAAAATAAATATATTTTAACAATGAGACTATTAATTGGGCCGTATTGAGCTTCTGATCATATCAATGCCTGGGGAAAAGTGGGGGATTGTCCGTGTAATTATTGACTCGCATTAATCCTATTAATTGGCCTATTAGCACGTGGCTTAATTAATGACGTACTTGAATCGAAAGCGAGGCACTGCAATGTTGATAAAACTTTATAATTGGCCGCCATTGTTTACGGGTCAACGGAACGATAAATAGTTTTAAAAAGTACAATGTGCATCTGATTTGACATATTTACTCAATATTTAAGTCGTCCTTTCTGGATACCGTTCAAACGGTATTTGCAAAGAAAATAGAGCCTGATCAGCCGTCATGGAATGTTCGTTTGATCAGGCTCTATGCTGTTTGCTATTCAGATGATCTTGCTAAGACACTTGGCTATGTAGCAAACAGCATAGATCCTGATCAGCATGCAGTGTCACGCTGCGGCTGATCTGGATCTATGTGTTTGCAAAAACCTTTAAATATATCCAGAATGAAATGGGTTAACCCATTCAACACCAAGTAACTCACATGGACTGGTCCATGATATATTTAGACCAATAAATTAATCAGAAAATTACATTTGGACCAGTTCATTTATCAAAATGGGTAATTTTGTCTTAAAATAGTAATATTACTGGCAAAAAGTGCAGATCCTGATGAGACGGCTCGTCACGAGCCGGCTCATCTGGATCTACACTTTTTGTAAGCCTATTTAGAGGTCTGTGGTGTTGAAAGGGTTAATTCAATTACGCCGAATCGATCCATTACCATCTAAATGTATTATTTAAAATCCGCCAGCTCGTCGATATAACACAGAAACGGGACATTATATGTTTGCAATGTAAATGAGTCTACGGGAGCATTCGTGTATATTCGAAAATGATCGTGTATAATCGTGCCTGTTCGGCGATTTCCGATAGAATTCCGTTTCTATATTTAGCGATATTATCTTGTAGAGAAGAGCTGTCGTTCTTCAAATCATAAAAGTGGGTGTAAGTAGATGGCGCTACGATCGGAAATCCAGTTTCCCCAGGCTGTCATTTTGCCAGAAGTTAAAAATCGACAGACTGAAACCCAGGCTAATCGAGACCTCATCGCCAAGTTTGCTATGTTTATTTTGGGGGATTAAAGTCGCACCAACAGCTTATGTCGTCATGGCAACTCTCCAGCTATTAAAAAAAAGTTTAACTCTTTCCCTCATAGAAATACCTTTTGGCGTCATTACCAATATGACATACATTGATAATGTAGTAGTCAAACCAATGTTCATAATAAAGGCCAGAATCTCATTTAGTTCCAGTAATATCTATGGACGTGGGATAGATATGGCGACTACTTATCCACTGCATGATAGCTAAATGGCTGTCGTTTGTATGGAGAAATATTAGTATATTAACCTAAATCTCTATGAAGGAAAGGGTTAAACTTTATTTATTTTACAACGATTGCGAAGCAAGTTCTATCAACTTATATTAATCACTCTCGTTGGCACGGATGAAAGCGTATATGTGGTCATTCGTGTGGGAGGAAACCTGAGTGAAAACCCACCTGTCCGATCTGGCGACCACCGTATCATCTCACATACTTCCCGGTCCGAGGATCGAAACCGGGTTGCATTGGTGAGAAGCTATTATTGGTGTAGGAAGACCCGGGTGCCCTACAAATAGTATTTCAGGCACAGATGGGCACCTAGGTATAAACACTGACCTGGATAGCTTCCAAACTTGAAACAATTTGACCCCCCGGTGGGATTCGAACTTACAGCAGTGAGGGGCAAGTGATTTGAAATCAATGATTTTGACCACTCTGCGACGGCGGCCCTTCCATCGCCTATCAGTCTGGAGCTTGCCAGGATAGGATTCGGGAAGTACTAATATTCATAAGATGGTGTCTCATAATTCAGAAATGGCTGGCTCTTTCAATACGGGTGACACTATATTAAACACTTTATTTTTGCTTTACTTTTACAGTCAACCTGTGTTAGTGGTCACCTCTATTAAGCAGCCAGTGTCCAGATTCCCCATTATGTTGTATTATTATACACTTAACCTCTATTAAGCAGCCACTTTCTGTAGTTCCCTTGGCTGGCTGCTTAAGACAGGTTTGACTGTATACACTTTATGCCTTTTTTGTAGGGATGGCAACGAATGTTCAAATATTCGATTATTCGCTCGGACGTCCGAATATCCGAATACTATTCCAGTATTCGAATATTTGGGAAAAATATTATATTTGCAAAAATAAAATAAACTGTCATAAAATCTGATACGTTGTTTTCTTTTGAAACCATCATAAAACCTTCCAATACAAAAGAAACTGCCCCAGGATGTGTGAATAAACCAAGTTGTGGTCGCATGCATCCATGGCAGGTGTTAATTGACACTCTGCCATGTAATCGGATAAAATGCAGTAGGTGCTAAGGTAGGTAGTGTTTAATTATGATGTCAAAACTGTTTAGCCGAGAAAATTCCTTTGAAATATTAGACACTTTGCAGCAACATCCACCCCCATGTATCTTAAGTTTTTAATAAACTGCTCAATATTACCAAGAAGTACTATTTAAAGAATGATTTTTATGATATTGTTCTCAAAAATGCCGCCCGCTCAGTCACACGTTTGGAAAGACTTCAATCACTCTAAGAATATGAAAACTGCTAGGTGTAATTTATGCAAATTGGATTTAACATATTTGGGTACAACATCAATCTGAATAATCATTTGAAAAACAAATACTCTTCAACAGAAAGCAGTTCAAGTGACAATGGCTTCATTTGTGAAAATGCCAATGAATGCACAGTATGTATACATGGGCGATAAAATAACTGAATGAGTCGTCATATTTGCATGACCTTACAGGAAGAATATGACATTTACGAGTAAAACAGAATTTAGGTTAATTTGGCAATTCTTATAAGATTTTGAGTGATTTTGAGGTTTTGATAGAATTCTATCGAATATTCGAATACCTTCCCGACTGAATATTCGAATAGCAAAATCGCTATTCGTTGCCATCCCTACTTTTTTGACAACAATAGGTTATACATGCATGCTGATGATAGTAGTGATTTCATGTTTCCATAGATACAACAAATAAACGCTAGATCCATGTGTTCACACTGTATATGACCAGTGCCCATTCTCTGTTATACAGCAGGCCTCGACAATTTTTTAATGTCTTACTCGTCCTACTGGGCGAGTGATGCCACTGTTCCACTCGTCCAGATTGGACTATCACTCGTCCCATGTATTTTAGGAAAATTAAAAATCGTCGGAATTGCACTTTAATTTATTAATAAATGCAATTATGTGGCAGCATAAACACATTAAAATATCCTCGGTGATTTCCCATTATCACGCCTGGTAATCATTCCGAAGAAAGTAAAATGGATATTATTTTATTTTGTTCCTTCGATTTATATTGGATATTTAGCTGAAATTTTCACTCGTCCGGCTGGGCAAGCGACTTGGAATTTCTACTCGTCCAGATCGAAAAGTCACGGGTAAATACAAGCGGACGAGTGGATTTGTCGAGCCCTGTACAGCCAACATGTTCGATATAATTGACTGTATTTAACAATATGAAATAATTTAGTACATTAGACTGTATTCACAATATAACACAATTAGTACATTAGACATTAAATGGTAAATCATCTACCTAACCCTAACCCTAACCTCATGAGACCTTGCCAGCCCACCCCAACACACACACAAACAGCATATTGGTTATCATTTAGAAATCACCTCAAGATCTTTCTTACCATCTTTCTTACAAGTATGTGAGATGGTATGGTGCTTGCAAGATGGAACGAGTGAGTTTTATCCGGGTACTCCGGGTTCCTCCCTCACGAATGACCACATAATTATACGCTTTCAATGAGAGTGATTAATTTAAGTTGTTAAAGCTTGTTTCGCAATCGTTGTAAATTAAATATAGTTTATAACTCTTGCCATCTAGGCTTGTTTACAAAATGCTTGCAAAACAAACAAAACCAAACTATTTGCAAATATCTATAGACACAATACACATATGAATCATTATTGCTGCGATAATGAACAATTCATCAGTTGGATAATGAACTATTCATCAGTGGGATAATGAACTATTCATCAGTGCGATAATGAACTATTCATCAGTGGGATAATGAACAATTCATCAGTTGGATAATGAACTATTCATCAGTGGGATAATGAACAATTCATCAGTTGGATAATGAACTATTCATCAGTGCGATAATGAACTATTCATCAGTTGGATAATGAACTATTCATCAGTGCGATAATGAACTATTCATCAGTGGGATAATGAACTATTCATCAGTGCGATAATGAACAATTCATCAGTTGGATAATGAACTATTCATCAGTTGGATAATGAACTATTCACCAGTGTGATAATGAACTATTCATCAGTGGGATAACGAACTATTCATCAGTGGGATAATGAACTATTCATCAGTTGGATAATGAACTATTCATCAGTGCGATAATGAACTATTCATCAGTGTGATAATGAACTATTCATCAGTTGGATAATAAACTATTCATCAGTGGGATAATGAACTATTCATCAGTGGAATAATGAACTATTTATCAGTGGGATAATGAACTATTCATCAGTTGGATAATGAACTATTCATCAGTTGGATAATGAACTATTCATCAGTTGGATAATGAACTATTTATCAGTGGGATAATGAACTATTCATCAGTGGGATAATGAATTATTCATCAGTGTGGAAATGAATTATTTATCAGTGGGATAATGAACTATTCATCAGTGGGATAATGAACTATTCATCAGTTGGATAATGAACTATTTATCAGTGGGATAATGAACTATTTATCAGTGGAATAATGAACTATTCATCAGTGGGATAATGAATTATTCATCAGTTGGATAATGAACTATTCATCAGTTGGATAATGAACTATTATATTCATCAGTTGGATAATGAACTATTCATCAGTTGGATAATGAACTATTTATCAGTTGGATAATGAACTATTTATCAGTGGGATAATGAACTATTCATCAGTGGGATAATGAACTATTTATCAGTGGAATAATGAACTATTCATCAGTGGGAGAATGAACTATTCATCAGTGGGATAATGAACTATTCATCAGTGGGATAATGAACTATTCATCAGTGGGATAATGAACTATTCATCAGTGGGATAATGAACTATTTATCAGTGGGATAATGAACTATTCATCAGTGGGATAATGAACTATTCATCAGTGGGAGAATGAACTATTTATCAGTGGAATAATGAACTATTTATCAGTGGAATAATGAACTATTTATCAGTGGGACAATGAACTATTCATCAGTAGAATAATGAACTATTTATCAGTGGGACAATGAACTATTCATCAGTAGAATAATGAACTATTTTCAGTGGGATAATGAACTATTCATCAGTGGAATAATGAACTATTTATCAATAAACTATTTATCAGTGGAATAATGAACTATTCATCAGTGGGATAATGAACTATTCATCAGTTGAATAATGAACTATTCATCAGTGGGATAATGAACTATTCACCAGTGGGATAATGAACTATTTATCAGTGGGATAATGAACTATTCACCAGTGGGATAATGAACTATTTATCAGTGGGATAATGAACTATTCATCAGTGGGATAATGAACTATTCATCAGTGGGAGAATGAACTATTTATCAGTGGGACAATGAACTATTTTCAGTGGGATAATGAACTATTCATTAGTGGAATAATGAACTATTTATCAATAAACTATTTTTCAGTGGGATAATGAACTATATTATATATTAGTGGAATAATGAACTATATATCAGTGGATATCAATGGGATAATGAACTATATATCAGTGGGATAATGAACTATTTATCTGGACATACTACAGGTGTGTACCTTGCAATCAGTCGGCTGTGTTTACATTGAATGGATAACCTACTAGAGGATATGGGATAGTAGTTATAGAATTGTTTTACTGCAATGTATTTGTAAACAGATTGTCCACTGATTATTACACAGCTGTAACACTTGGACATATGGCGCAAAGAGCACTTACTTGTAGTATCAGGACATTCTATTACCAGATGTGATATTCCGGAGATATGATATTCCCAGAGTGTTGGAGTCTGCTGATTTCGGTCACAGTTTTACTTCCTTATTCCAAATCTCAGCAAAATATAATAAAAAAAATGTTATGCTTTCCAGTGAGATATAGAATTTGATCAGGAAAATAAGAAGAGGATATTTGTATGGTTAAGTGTATGATTGAATTTTATTTCACCAATGAACATTGAATGCATTATTATCCAGGGATCAGTTTAGAGGGCGATGTGAGCGAAATTGTCGCCCTAGGGACCCTGACTTCGCCCTCTGGGGGCCCCACTTCTCCCTAAAAAAAAAAAATGTTTTGGTTTTTACAATTTTCAAACAAAATTTTGTCTAGTAAGATACACTGGCCCATTATAAAACATTCTATTCAAATGTTGTATTTAATGGTTGTACTGTGCATTTTAACCCTATTTTGCAGAAGTATATTAAAGAACACCATTTAAAGAAGCGATCACATGCTTTCTCACTTCTCCAAAAAATTCTGACCTAGAATGAACCCTGTTATCATGAGTGGCGCTAGCTATGGGTGATAATAATAGCTTTCTATGTTCATGAGGGAAATATAATTCGATCATTCACTTAACCCATTTCATTCCGGATACATTTAAATGCTTTTGCAAACAACATAGATCCAGATCAGCCGCAGCGTGACGCTGCATGCTGATCAGGATCTATGTTGTTTGCTACATAGCCAAGTGTCTTAGCAAGATCATCTGAATAGCAAACAGCATAGAGCCTGATCAGATGGAACATTCCATGGCGGTTGATCTGGCTCTATGTTCCAGCATAGAGCCTGATCAGACGGACCGTTCCGTGGTGGCTGATCTGGCTCTATGTTCCAGCATAGAGCCTGATCAGACGGCCCGTTCCGTGGTGGTTGATCTGGTTCTATGTTCCAGCATAGAGCCTGATCAGACGGACCGTTCCGTGGTGGCTGATCTGGCTCTATGTTCTTTGCAAATACTGTCTTTGAGGAGAAGAATTATATAAGACTCTGTCTTCCATTCTAATCCTTTTTCTGTATTTTGATTATGTGTGATGTATGCATTGTTCAATATGTATTATATTGGGAAATAAAATATGTTTAAACTTTAAACTAAATACTGTTTGAGCGGTATCCAGAATGAAATGGGTTAAAATAAAAAAATCTTTTTACATTAGGCTAACAGGTTTTAAGGATAGAAAAACGAGAACTTGTGCGAGAACTTGTGCTTAGACGACAATAAATGATGTCACTGACAGCTTGAGTCTGTAAACCGTCACGTTGACAGAATTTCAACATGCAGAAGCTAGCTACCACATGTCAAACAAGTGAGAAATAAAGTGTGCTATTCCACTGCTTATAGTGGAATAACACATTTTATTTCACTGATAAATTCCTATATTTCATTGGAAAGCATCAAATCAAAATGTGTTATTCCACTGATTGAAAGCAATGGAATAACACTGGGTGTAACACATTTTATTTCTCAATGCTGTACGCTTATGGTTCCACTGCAGTTTGAAATATTGTCAACATGAAAGTTTGCGGACTCGCACTGTTCTAAATGCGACATTCTAGCGCTATTTTCCACGGTTTTCTATCTAATACCGACTTTTCAGCACAAAATAAAAATTTTTTTTTGTCTGTTTAAGTGAATCATGATTTGGGCGAAATAGTCGCTTTAATTTCCGTAACTTCGCCAACAATAGACATCAAGGCGACATCCATTTCGCTTTATATCTAGAGGGCATGCTTGCTAATTAATGGTAATCCGTTTGTCATTTGACAGTCTCGATATACACTCAGCGAGGCATAAGCTAATCACCCCCCCCGGACATCCGGATAATAAACTTAATACAATCAATATGTATAGCCAATCAGCGACGCCGATGCAAAACATCTTTACATAATTCGTAGCCTAATTAACATAATTAACCAGATGATATTATGCAAAATATCGATGTTGTGTTTTACGTTTATTTATCGTCGCTACCGGTTGCCCATATGAGCGATGCCTCCTGAAGAGATTAGTCATTTTAGATTTTGGAGGATAGTGCATGATACAGACAGAGACCCATTCCAGTCTCCACTGGTTCTTTTACGTTCACGGTGTAAAGCACCGACACGAGACCTCGGTTTAATGTCCCATCTGAAAGACTGTTAATTTTATTAGGGTCAGACGGGGGATCGAACCTGCGATCCCTGGATTACCATTCCAGCGTGTTACCACTGGACTACAGATCCGTCTGTATCGATTTTGTATGACACCAGACACCAATTTATAACAATCAGTGTTCGAATACAGGTAAGTGTTAAAATTTGGAGCGTGAACGGGTAATTGCCAATATAGACATTGTCGAAAAATAGCTAACAAACAATCTATTCACTGGAAATCCCCAAAGCTATTTGCGAAAAATTACTCGGGTCAATGTAACGTCCTGTGGCAGTGTCTAGTTTTATCGGATTGGTTGACCAATATTTCTGGTGCCTATGTATAAAATTGATAGTCAGGCGTAGAACCATGCAAGCTTGTTTACAGGGAGCAATGATTGGATGAACTGTGTGTTTGACAGAATGGTAAATAATGTTCACTGTTCTGCAAAAACATGCACTATTTTACCAACAGACAATTATTTGAACAGGTGCTCTTATAAATTAAGTGTTTGCATTTCTCCGAGTAATATCCTCTAGTTTGTGTTTGTTGTCAATAATTTGGGATTTAATTTATATATCAAAGAAATTCAATACTAATTGGTCTACAAACTGGTACATGCATATAAACAGGAATAATTGTATATACAACATATTTCTTTTCAAAAGGCATTCATATTCGTCAAATTAATTTTGGCTATTGTACTGGTAATTTCATAATTCTAAAAATGAAAGATGAAACAAATACCGGTAATGTATTACTGCAAATGTTGGGTTTATGTACACTGGTTCTGTTTAGGATCAACATTACATAAACCCAATGCTACATTACATTTATACAAGCTTTTCTACATACAATAGTTCCTACATCCTGCAAACATCAACTAAATACGGCTTCACTATTTGCAGTCAGTGGAAAAGTCGAAGTCTCCACACTTTCCCTAAATTTTCCACTTCTCCGTAAATCTTTTGGAGGGAGAAGTGACCCAAAAACTTGTGTCTAGCTTGCGCCCTGTGGATGATCGAATTATATGTCACTGAGTAAGCATTGAAAGCTATTATTTTTAGGATATGTTGCTAGCCACAAGTGATAATAATTTCTTTTATGCTTTCCAATGAATGATCGAGTTTTCTCGGTGAAGGAAAATACTATCTTTCACTGTTTTCAAACAGTGGAATATGGCATTTTCTCTGTCACTGCTTGAGTTTCGTATTCCTCCGCGGTTGGATGTACTAAAACTAGGAAATATAAAACAGTACTCACAACTTCATTTCTAAAAATCCGCTTCTTAGCATATCTCACTATGTAGAACATTCTCAGTAAACACAAACTGGGTCTCTAACTTGAGAGATTGAGCCAGAACCATGGCCAATAACAATGTGATAGCTGACACCAGGCTTCTTTGCTAAATTGTAATGTACAATGAAGTTCCTACCACATCTATACCTACCTAAAGCCTAGTCCAACTGTGGACGACTGTCAGGGGAGGTAACTAGAACCACAGAGTGTGGCTACCTAATACCTAGTCCAACTGTGGCCGACTGTCAGGGGAGGTAACTAGAACCACAGAGTGTGGCTACCTAATACCTAGTCCAACTGTGGCCGACTGTCAGGGGAGGTAACTAGGACCACAGAGTGTGGCTACCTAGTCCAACTGTGGACGACTGTCAGGGGAGGTAACTAGAACCACAGAGTGTGGCTACCTAATACTCCTGGATGATTATTTCTGCATGCAGAGGTCAGCTACCTTACATTGACATGAACCTGAATTGGAAAGATAGACACAATTATGAACATAGCAATTGGTCCTGATAAATCTCATATGGAAGCAGATAAAGTAGTTCCAGATAAAGTAGATCTTTGCTGTTTGTTCTCTTGAAGGCCAAAATAATGTCATTTGTTTATTTGTTTCTTGTAAAATGCAAACACATATGGTAAGTACTAAAATTAAGCAAAGAGTGTGTGTTTTATGTTTATTTATCATCGCTACCGGTTGTCCATATGAGCGCCGCCTCCTGAAGATTTTTTCATTTTAGATTGTTGGAGGATAGTGCTATGATACAGACAGAGACCCATTCCAGAGTCTCCTCTGGTTATTTTATGTGCACAGTGTACAGCATCGACAAGAGACCTCGATTTAACGTCCCATCTGAAAGACTGTTAAGCAAAGAGAATTATTAAGCAAAGAGTGTGTGTTTTACGTTTATTTATCGTCGCTACCGGCTGCCCATATGAGCAACGCCGCCTGAAGAGATTAGTCATTTTAGATTGTTGGAGGATAGTGAGACGATACAGACAGAGACCAATTCCAGAGTCTCCTCTAGTTCTTTTACGTGCACGGTGTACAGCATCGACACGAGACCTCTGTTTAAAGTCCTATCTGAAAGACTGTTAAGCAAAGAGAATTGTTAAGGGCACTTTCAGACTTTTATGAGCAGATAACAAATGTGAAATATTATTCTTATTTTTCCTATATTTCATTCATATCTTTCTAGGACAAAATAAGAAATAAAATATTACACATTTGTTATCTGCTCATTTCGCCTACAGGTTGGTGCTAAAGATTAATGATAATTTTTGTTTATATTTAAGTTTCCCATTTGGGTGATGGGCAATTTACCTAACAACACCTCTCCTGGGCAGGCTACAGCGGTTAACCAGTACTTGGTGCACCAACCTCCGTAAGAAACTGCCAACTTTTTCATATAAATGAGACATGGCCTGAGCGGGGCTCGAACCCGTGACCATCAGTGATGATAGGTTACAGTGGTATACAAGTCAGCGACCACGGAGGCGGGCTTAATGAGAATGTGCCACTCCTTGAATGTTAACATACTATTCTGTGTTTACGTAAAACCAGTGCCGTAGCCAGAATCTGAAAATAACCGAGTCGACCCCCCCCCCTCCCCACGGAATGCTTGTCTGTGCATTCTGAAGGCAGTTTTATCAGAGTTTTCCTATACCAGTCATTACTTGCCAAATTCTAATCGAGGCGAGTGCCTCATTTACCTCAGTGTTGCTACGGGTCTGTTAAAACGTGCTACTCACAGTCACTGACTGTACAGGCACCGGGACTTAGACTGTGCTAAAGATTGAGACATTCTAAGGATCAGATTGGGAATGTTGATTTACTGGTAGATATTTCATAACTGAATGATAAGTTAATCAGATTGTTTAGCAAATTTTGTAGATTTTCCAACAAACGAAGTTTTGTGAAATTTTTATTTCTAAAATTTTTTTGATTACCTCCTACTTTCGCTTATTTATTTACAAAATCACCAATGAACGGGGAACCAGGAATTTAGCTGTCAACAATAATTTCATATTTGCCAATTTATGCACAGTTGTATACTATTGGAGAGGATTTTCAGGGCTCAAGATCTAAATTTTTGGGAGAAGTGAGAAAGTGCACGATTGTGTCATATAATGGTATTATTTCAGAAATTTCAACATAATATGGTTAAAATACACAATATGACTGTTAAATACAATATTTGAATAGAAGGAGTGCTTTACAATGGCCAGTGTATCTTTTTAGACAATATTTTGTCTTAAAATTGTAAAAGAAATATAATATGTTTTTATATAAATATTTTTTTAGGGAAAAGTCATGGCCCCAAGGACGACTACTTCGCCCATGTCACCCTCTAGAATGAGTCCTGATTTTTAATAAGTCTAACTTTCTATCCAATCAATCTAATGACTTGGTACCTCTTTCCGTACCCCTTTAGGAAGGAGGTAACCATACAAGCAGGTTGCTTTCTCCTCAATCTTACATGTATGTACATATTATCTATACTTGACTATGTTTATTCAAAGAAATAAATATTGTTTAATCTAAATATCTGGTATGTTATATTCTGCTTAATTCAATTATTCATTTTAATATTCAAATAAAATATGTATCTGTATCAACATAGAGCACTGTCATTAATGGTATACAAAGATGTATCTAAGACAGTTGATCCTGCACCAACTACATACATTAGCAACATGATTGACTACATGATGTAACCATTAAACTATAATCAGTGTGACACTCCCCCCACATCCCAATCCCCAGTTCCACCACACATGCACCTCCCCCCATACTCATCATCCCCACATCCATCTCACCATTCCCTATCCCCCACTGCCATCTCACCCCTTCACCACACCAATCTCACCCCTCCCTCACCCCACATCCATCTCATCCTTTCCCCATATCCATCTCATCCTCTCCTCACCATCTATCTCACCCTCTCCCCACATTCATCTCACCTTCTCCCCACATCCATCTCACCCCCACCCACCTCACCCTCTCCCCACATTCATCTCACCTTCTCCCCACATCCATCTCACCCTCTCCCCACATCCACCTCACCCTCTCCCCACATCCATCTCACCCTCTCCCCATATCCATCTCACCCCCTCCCCACATCCATCTCACCCCCTCCCCATATCCATCTCACCCTCTCCCCATATCCATCTCACCCTTTCCACACATCCATCTCCCCCTCTCCTCACATCCACCACACCCTCTCCCCATATCCACCTAAACCCCCTCACCACATCCATCTCACCCTCTTCTCACATCCATCTCACCCTCTCCACATTCACCTCACCTTCTCTACACATCCATCTCCCCCTCTCCTCACATCCACCACACCCTCTCCTCAAATCCATCTCACCCCCTCTTCACATCCATCTCATTCTCTCCTCACATCCATCTCACCCCCTCCTCACCTCACATCCATCTCACCCTCTTCTCATATCCATCTCACACTCTCCTCACATCCATCTCACCCTCTTCTCACATCCATCTCACTCTCCCCTCACATCCATCTCACTCTCTCCTCACATCCATCTCATTCTCTCCTCACATCCATCTCACTCTCTCCGCATCCCCTCCTCATCGCACATCCATCTCACCCTCTTCTCACATCCATCTCACCCTCTCCTCACATCCATCTCATTCTCTCCTCACATCCATCTCACTCTCTCCGCACCCCCTCCTCACCTCACATCCATCTCACCCTCTTCTCACATCCATCTCACCCTCTCCTCACATCCATCTCATTCTCTCCTCACATCCATCTCACGCTCTCCGCATCCCCTCCTCACCGCACATCCATCTCACTCTCTCCTCACATCCATCTCACACTCTCCTCACATCCATCTCACCCTCTTCTCACATCCATCTCACCCTCTTCTCACATCCATCTCACCCTCTTCTCACATCCATCTCACCCTCTCCTCACATCCATCTCACACTCTCCTCACATCCATCTCACTCTCTCCTCACATCCATCTCACCCTCTCCTCATCCATCTCACACTCTGCATCTCCCCCTCTCTCCACATCCATCTCACCACATCCATCTCCATCCTCCCCACATCCATCTCACCCCGTCCTCACCTCCATTTCATTCTCTCCCCACATCCATCTCACCCTCTCCCCACATCCATCTCCCCCATCCCCACATCCATCTCCCCCGTCCCCACATCCATCTCCCCCATCCCCACATCCATCTCACCCCGTCCCCACATCCATCTCACCCCGTCCCCACATCCATCTCACCCCGTCCCCACATCCATCTCACCGTCCATCCACAACATCCATCTCATCACTCTCCTCACATCCATATCACCCTCTCCCCCATCCATCCCCATCCCTCTCATCTCCTCTCCATCTCACCCTCTCCACTCCATCTCACCCTCTCACTCATCCATCTCACCCTCTACTCACATCCACTTCACCCCGTCCCCCCACATCCATCTCACCCTCTCTTCACCCTCTCCCCACATCCATCTCACCCTCTACTCACATCCATATCACCCTCTCCCCACATCCATCTCACCCTCTCTCATCCACCCTCTCCTCACAACCACTTCACCCTCTCCCCCCATCCATCTCACACTCTCCTCACATCCATCTCACCCTCTACTCACATCCATATCACCCTCTCCCCACAACCACTTCACCCTCTCCCCACATCCATATCACCCTCTCCCCACATCCATATCACCCTCTCCCCACAACCACATCACCCTCTCCCCACATCCATATCACCCTCTCCCCACAACCACTTCACCCTCTCCCCACATCCATCTCACCCTCTACTCACATCCATCTCACCCTTTCCCCACCTCCATCTCACCCTTTCCCCACATCCATCTCACCCTCTCCTCACATCTATCTCACCCTTTCCCCATATCCATCTCACCCTCTCCCCACATCCATCTCACCCTTTCCCCACATCCATCTCACCCTCTCCTCACATCTATCTCACCGTCTCCTCACATCCAACTCACTCTCTGCTTACACCCACCTCACCCCTCCACATATCCATCTAACCCCTCTCCAGACCCACACATTCACCTCACCCCCTCCCCATATCCATCTACCCCCTCCAATCCACACCCCGACATCCACCTCACCCCTCCCCATATCCATCTACCCCCTCCCCATCCCCACATCAATCTCACCCCTCTCCATCCCCCTCCAAATCTCACATCTCAATCCATCCCCTATTAATATTTGTAGAAGAACAACCATAAATATACAGAAATGTATACAAATACACTAAGTACATAAAACAAACTACAATGGCTCAGAGATGTGAATCCAAATGCATTGTTGTGTTCAATGTCACCTTGAGAGGTAGTATCAGCAGATGGATGCATGACTCAGCATTTTGGAAGTTCTGTAAATTGCCTCATTGTCTGCTATTTTTAGTCTGTCTTCTCCACACTGATTCTTTAGCTGCCCAACTCCATCAAAACCTGCATCAGTGTAACAGTGTTAATTGATTTCCATTTACTGCCTGTCCTAACTATCCTGAGGAACATCAGCTTTTAAAGTACATATAAATTCAGAAAGGATATTTGTTTGTGGCAGTGTATGATCAAATTATATTTCACCGAATGAACAAATGCGCTACCCAAGAGTGATAATAATAGGTTTCTATGTTCACGAGTGAAATATAAATTGATCATTCACTTCATTTAAACGTTATTTATTTTACAACAATTGCGAATCAAGTTTTAACAACTTATATTAATCACTCTCGTTGGTGCGGATGAAAGCGTATATGTGGTCATTCGTGTGGGAGGAAACCGGAGTACCCGGAGAAAACCCATCCGTACGATCTGGCGACCACCGTATCATCTCACATTCTTCCCGGTCCGAGGATCGAACCCGGGTTGCATTGGTGAGAAGCGAGCGCGCTAACCACTGCGCTAATCGGATCATTCACTTAAAGCGACATTACATTGTAAAATGCCAAATAAATGCCTTTTTACATATAAATAGCATTGCTACAACAAATTCTCCCAAAATAATTTGGACACTAAAGTTCAATACAAAAACAGGGTTTTTGCGGTCTACAAACTCTCAAAAGTGAAAGTAGCATTTCATATAACGACCAGCTACGCCCCTGAATTGACGTACAACTGTATGCTTATTATTGGATTTTATAGCAAGTGTGTGCTACTATCATTTAGAAATAATACAAGTCACACTGGTCTAAAAATAAATATGTACAGGCACAAAAGGTGGATATCTGTACAATAAATGTTGTTATTCATGATACGGGCATTGTACATTACGTGTGGATGTTGATCCTATTTACATTTTTTAAAGTATGTCAACAAACGTTGTATAAACGTTTGTTTATTAGTTAAAATACTCATAATCTGCAGCAAATATTTGGAGGAAAAATACCATAATATAGGAAATTACATTCTGTAAAAATTTGCTTTTTCACCGATGTAATGTCGCTTTAAAGAAACAAATTTTATTTTAGGATGAAAAATGTTTTTATGATTGAGTGATGCAACCATGTGCTAAATGGGTCTAGAACCACACTTAGAGGATGACATAAAAAATGACGTCATCGGCAGCTTGAGCCCGAAACATACATTTAAAACTAGTGACTGGAAACCATAAGTGCAATAGAGCAGTGATACTAAAATGTGTTATTCCAATGCTTTCAAACAGTGGAATAACACATTTTATTTCATTGATTTATTTCTATATTTCATTGGAAAACATAAATTAAAAGCCAATTTCTAACTTATATTATAATTAACAGTTTTGTTGTTATTTTGTCTCTCGATTGTATTTGTTGCTCCTGTAAATCAGGGTTCCACAATCAGTGCACCAATGAAGTACATGTATGTATGTTGTTCATGTCAATCAGGGTTTCACAATCAATGCACCAATGCAATGCACCAATGAAATACATGTATGTATGTTGTTCCTGTCAATCAGGGTTCCACAATCAATGCACCAATGAAATACATGTAAGTATGTTGTTCCTGCCAATCAGGGTTCCACAATCAATGCACCAATGAAATACATGTAAGTATGTTGTTCCTGTCAATCAGGGTTCCACAATCAATGCACCAATGAAATACATGTAAGTATGTTGTTCCTGCCAATCAGGGTTCCACAATCAATGCACCAATGAAATACATGTAAGTATGTTGTTCCTGCCAATCAGGGTTCCACAATCAATGCACCAATGAAATACATGTAAGTATGTTGTTCCTGTCAATCAGGGTTCCACAATCAATGCACCAATGAAATACATGTAAGTATGTTGTTCCTGTCAATCAGGGTTCCACAATCAATACACCAATGAAATACATGTATGCATGTTGTTCCTGTCATCCAGGGTTCCACAATCAATGCACCAATGAAATACATGTATGTATGTTGTTCCTGTCATTCAGGGTTCCACAATCAATGCACCAATGAAATACATGTAAGTATGTTGTTCCTGTCAATCAGGGTTCCACAATCAATGCACCAATGAAATACATGTAAGTATGTTGTTCCTGTCATTCAGGGTTCCACAATCAATGCACCAATGAAATACATGTATGTATGTTGTTCCTGTCATTCAGGGTTCCACAATCAATGCACCAATGAAATACATGTATGTATGTTGTTCCTGTCATTCAGGGTTCCACAATCAATGCACCAATGAAATACATGTATGTATGTTGTTCCTGTCATTCAGGGTTCCACAATCAATGCACCAATGAAATACATGTATGTATGTTGTTCCTGTCATTCAGGGTTCCACAATCAATGCACCAATGAAATACATGTATGTATGTTGTTCCTGTCATTCAGGGTTCCACAATCAATGCACCAATGAAATACATGTATGTATGTTGTTCCTGTCATTCAGGGTTCCACAATCAATGCACCAATGAAATACATGTATATATGTTGTTCCTGTCATTCAGGGTTCCACAATCAATAAGCCCATGAATCTTTAAGACCAACCAGGATAATGTTTTTAAAAATTGAGGTAGGCCACCGTCATCTTGACCTCTGACCCCAATACCAGGTCATCTACTGACCATGACCAACATTTGAGGTCAATGTCATGTCCTTGGGTTTCAGATTCCCACATACTGACCCACACAATCAATAGGATGTCGTATAGAGCCCAGACTATGGGCTTATGTCTGAATAATGTCACCCTGAAAATAGAGTCATGAAGAGTGTTTTCTCGGAAAATGTCAAAACTATAAATTTAAAGGTTTTATGTGTTTTAACCCATGAGAATCTGTTAATAATTACCAACAATAATTTACATTAATGGAGAAATAATAAAAGAAAATTCAAAACAAAGTCAAATTAGAAAACTGACAGTGCATGCTTAAAATAGTACTAACTTTAGAGGTTTAAATATTTCAAGGAGTAGAACACAGGATAATAAACTTTCTGTGCTTCCAATTTGCAGATATAAATTAATTACCAGTTTGTCACATCATGTAGTAGATATCACCAGTGGCATTGAAGAGATTTTCGTTGATGTTGAACAGGAACATCCTAGAAATTGAAATGGTACTATATATAGATCATACATACATTGTATATGTGATAATGCCAGTGGGAATTACTTTTTTAGCCAGATATGTGTTAATTATTCCCAGAATCTTGATTCAAAGTATTATTTATTTATTTCTTGACTGAGTAAAACAAATTTTAATAGACTTATGAATAAATACACTGTACATGAATAATGAACAGCTGAATTAGGACAGTCTGTTGGACTAATTACATACATTAGGACAGTCTGTTTGACTAATTACATACATAGGACAGTCTGTTTGACTAACTACATG
Organism: Archivesica marissinica; assembly: GCA_014843695.1. Classification (NCBI taxonomy): domain Eukaryota; kingdom Metazoa; phylum Mollusca; class Bivalvia; order Venerida; family Vesicomyidae; genus Archivesica; species Archivesica marissinica. The sequence continues at coordinate 23,318,560 of CM026390.1, forward strand.
GATTAGGACAGCCTGTTTGACTAATTACATACATAGGACAGTCTGTTTGACTAACTACATGGATTAGGACAGTCTGTTTGACTAATTACATACATTAGGACAGTCTGTTTGACTAATTACATACATTAGGACAGCCTGTTTGACTAATTACATACATTAGGACAGTCTGTTTGATTAATTACATACATTAGGACAGTCTGTTTGACTAATTACATGCATTAGGACAGTCTGTTGGACTAAATACATGAACTAGGACAGCCTGTTTGACTAATTACATACATTAGGACAGTCTGTTTGACTAATTACATACATTAGGACAGCCTGTTTGACTAATTACATACATTAGGACAGTCTGTTTGATTAATTACATACATTAGGACAGTCTGTTTGACTAATTACATGCATTAGGACAGTCTGTTGGACTAAATACATGAACTAGGACAGCCTGTTTGACTAATTACATACATTAGGACACTCTGTTTGACTAATTACATACATTAGGACACTCTGTTTGACTAATTACATACCTTAGGACAGCCTGTTTGACAGTCTGTTTGACTAATTACATGCATTAGGACACTCTGTTTGACTAATTACATACATTAGGACACTCTGTTTGACTAATTACATGCATTAGGACAGTCTGTTTGACTAATTACATACATTAGGACAGTCTGTTTGACTAATTACATACATTAGGACAATATGTTGGTCTAACTACATGAATTAGGACAGCCTGCTTGACTAATTACATATATTAAGACAATCTGTTGGACTAAATACATACATTAGGACAATATGTTGGACTAAATACATACATTAGGACAGTCTGTTGGATTAAATACATGGATTAGGACAGTCTGTTTGACTAATTACATACATTAGGACACTCTGTTTGACTAATTACATACCTTAGGACAGCCTGTTTGACAGTCTGTTTGACTAATTACATGCATTAGGACACTCTGTTTGACTAATTACATACATTAGGACACTCTGTTTGACTAATTACATACATTAGGACACTCTGTTTGACTAATTACATGCATTAGGACACTCTGTTTGACTAATTACATGCATTAGGACACTCTGTTTGACTAATTACATGCATTAGGACACTCTGTTTGACTAATTACATGCATTAGGACACTCTGTTTGACTAATTACATACATTAGGACACTCTGTTTGACTAATTACATGCATTAGGACAGTCTGTTTGACTAATTACATACATTAGGACAGTCTGTTTGACTAATTACATATATTAGGACAATATGTTGGTCTAACTACATGAATTAGGACAGCCTGCTTGACTAATTACATATATTAAGACAATCTGTTGGACTAAATACATACATTAGGACAATATGTTGGACTAAATACATACATTAGGACAGTCTGTTGGATTAAATACATGGATTAGGACAGTCTGTTTGACTAATTACATACATTAGGACACTCTGTTTGACTAATTACATACCTTAGGACAGCCTGTTTGACAGTCTGTTTGACTAATTACATGCATTAGGACACTCTGTTTGACTAATTACATACATTAGGACACTCTGTTTGACTAATTACATACATTAGGACACTCTGTTTGACTAATTACATGCATTAGGACAGTCTGTTTGACTAATTACATACATTAGGACACTCTGTTTGACTAATTACATGTATTAGGACACTCTGTTTGACTAATTACATGCATTATGACACTCTGTTTGACTAATTACATACATTAGGACACTCTGTTTGACTAATTACATGCATTAGGACACTCTGTTTGACTAATTACATGCATTAGGACAGTCTGTTTGACTAATTACATGCATTAGGACAGTCTGTTTGACTAATTACATACATTAGGACAGTCTGTTTGACTAATTACATACATTAGGACAATATGTTGGTCTAACTACATGAATTAGGACAGCCTGCTTGACTAATTACATATATTAAGACAATCTGTTGGACTAAATACATACATTAGGACAATATGTTGGACTAAATACATACATTAGGACAGTCTGTTGGATTAAATACATGGATTAGGACAGTCTGTTTGACTAATTACATACATTAGGACACTCTGTTTGACTAATTACATACCTTAGGACAGCCTGTTTGACAGTCTGTTTGACTAATTACATGCATTAGGACACTCTGTTTGACTAATTACATACATTAGGACACTCTGTTTGACTAATTACATACATTAGGACACTCTGTTTGACTAATTACATGCATTAGGACAGTCTGTTTGACTAATTACATGCATTAGGACACTCTGTTTGACTAATTACATGCATTAGGACAGTCTGTTTGACTAATTACATACATTAGGACACTCTGTTTGACTAATTACATGCATTAGGACACTCTGTTTGACTAATTACATGCATTAGGACACTCTGTTTGACTAATTACATACATTAGGACACTCTGTTTGACTAATTACATGCATTAGGACACTCTGTTTGACTAATTACATGCATTAGGACAGTCTGTTTGACTAATTACATACATTAGGACAGTCTGTTTGACTAATTACATACATTAGGACAATATGTTGGTCTAACTACATGAATTAGGACAGCCTGCTTGACTAATTACATATATTAAGACAATCTGTTGGACTAAATACATACATTAGGACAATATGTTGGACTAAATACATACATTAGGAGTCTGTTTGACTGATTTCATAAATTATGACAGTCTGTCTGATTAATTACATAAATTAGGATTTGCTTTTTTACGTTTATTTATCGTCGCTACCGGTTGCCCATATGAGCGATGCCTCCTGAAGAGATTTTCATTTTAGATTTTTGGAGAATAGTGCAATGATACAGACAGAGACCCATTCCAGAGCAATGGAGAAACTTACGGCAAGCAATGGAGAAGCTTACAGCAATCAATGGAGAAGCTTAGAGCAAGCAATGGAGAAGCTTACAGCAAGCAATGGAGAAGCTTATGATAATCAATGAAGAAGCTTACAGCAAGCAATGGATAAGCTTACTGTAAGCAATGGAGAAGCTTACTGCAAGCAATGGAGAAGTTTACAGCAAGAAATGGAGAAGCTTACCGCAAGCAATGGAGAAGCTTACTGCAAGCAATGGATAAGTTTACTGCAAGCAATGGAGAAGCTTACCGCAAGCAATGGAGAAGCTTACTGTAAGCAATAGAGAAGCTTACTGCAAGCAATGGAGAAGTTTACAGCAAGCAATGGAGAAGCTTATCACAAGCAATGGATAAGCTTACCGCAAGCAATGGAGAAGCATATAGCAAGCAATGGAGAAGCATACAGCAGGCAATGGAGAAGTTTACTGCAAGCAATGGAGAAGCTTACAGCAAGCAATGGAAAAGCTTATGGCAAGCAATGGAGAAGCATATAGCAAGCAATGGAGAAGCATACAGCAAGCAATGGAGAAGCTTACAGCAAGCAATGGAGAAGCTTATGGCAAGCAATGGAGAAGCTTTACAGCAATCAATGGAGAAGCTTATGACAAGCAATGGAGAAGCTTACAGTAAGCAATGGAGAAGCTTACTGCAAGCAATGGATAAGTTTACTGCAAGCAATGGAGAAGCTTACCGCAAGCAATGGAGAAGCTTACTGTAAGCAATAGAGAAGCTTACTGCAAGCAATGGATAAGTTTACTGCAAGCAATGGAGAAGTTTACAGCAAGCAATGGAGAAGCTTATCACAAGCAATGGATAAGCTTACCGCAAGCAATGGAGAAGCATATAGCAAGCAATGGAGAAGCATATAGCAAGCAATGGAGAAGCATACAGCAAGCAATGGAGAAGTTTACTGCAAGCAATGGAGAAGCTTACAGCAAGCAATGGAAAAGCTTATGGCAAGCAATGGAGAAGCATATAGCAAGCAATGGAGAAGCATACAGCAAGCAATGGAGAAGCTTATGACAAGCAATGGAGAAGCTTACAGCAAGCAATGGAGAAGCTTATGGCAAGCAATGGAGAAGCTTACAACAAGCAATGGAGAAGCTTATGGCAAGCAATGGAGAAGCTTACAGCAATCAATGGAGAAGCTTATGACAAGCAATGGAGAAGCTTACAGCAAGCAATGGATAAACTTATGGCAAGCAATGGATGGAGAAGCTTATGGGAAGCAATGGAGAAGCTTACTACAAGCAACGGAGAAGCTTATGGCAAGCAATGGAGAAGCTTACTGCAAGCAATGGAGAAGCTTACTGCAAGCAATGGAGAAGCTTACAGCAATCAATGGAGAAGCTTACGGCTAACAGTGGCCAGCAATCTTTTATTTAGATTAAATGCTGAAATAAACGAATCCTACATGAGCTCAAAATAGGGTGAAACAAAACAGCTCAGGGAAACTATTATCCAGTTTATGCCCCGAAAACAGTGTTATATTTTATATAATAAAAGTGTTACAGGCAGTGGTTAACTTCCTATAGGCACTGTTGACACATTTTTCTCCAAAAATTGAAACTATGCGAAAACTGCATTAGACAATGAAAGGTAAGGGGTGGAAGTGTATGATGTTCAGTACCCATTGAATATGAAAATAAGTCGCTATTTCATTACTTTTTAAATGATAAAAGAAGATTTTCAGAACTGCACAGTTCCTTTTTTCTCGTCAAATGTCTCAGAATGCAGCTACGGCGATATAGACTTTCAAAAGACACCCCCCCATCCTAATTGTGCCTACACATGTATCAAGCCCAAACTATGCCCCAACCCCCAGATTTCAGACCCATAATAATTATATTATTTTTTCCCAATATTCCAGATTTGGCTACAAGCAAATATCATAAATATGTTCTAGAATGGAACACATCCTTCAACTGCCAAGCAAAAACACTCCTGCAATTTGCTAAACCATTTGCAGTTTATAATCTGTAATCAGCTAGTTATAACCTTTTCAACAGGGAATCAGCCTATTCAATTATCTCTACAGCTTCTTCTTCTCTCTAAATTGCAACAACACATTCACTAGGCCATTCCAATTGATCTATGTTTAGTGTCTCCCTTCCACGTTGTTCTATGTTTAGTGTCACCCTTCCAAGCTGTTCTATGTTTAGTGTCACCCTTCCAAGCTGTTCTATGTTTAGTGTCATTCTTCCAAGCTGTTCTATGTTTAATATCACATTTCCGCGTTGTTCTATGTTTAGTGTCTCCCTTCCAAGCTGTTCTATGTTTAGTGTCACCCTTCCAAGCAGTTCTATGTTTAGTGTCTCCCTTCCAAGCTGTTCTATGTTTAGTGTCACCCATCCAAGCTGTTCTATGTTTAGTGTCTCCCTTCCAAGTTGTTCTATGTTTAGTGCCACCCTTCCAAGCTGTTCTATGTTTAGTGTCTCCCTTCCAAGCTGTTCTATGTTTAGTGTCTCCCTTCCAAGTTGTTCTATGTTTAGTGTCACCCTTCCAAGCTGTTCTATGTTTAATATCACATTTCTGCGTTGTTCTATGTTTAGTGTCACCCTTCCAAGCTGTTCTATGTTTAGTGTCTCCCTTCCAAGCTGTTCTATGTTTAGTGCCACCCATCCAAGCAGTTCTATGTTTAGTGTCACCCTTCCAAGCTGTTCTATGTTTAGTGTCACCCTTCCAAGCTGTTCTATGTTTAGTGTCTCCCTTCCAAGCTGTTCTATGTTTAGTGCCACCCGTCCAAGCAGTTCTATGTTTAGTGCCACCCTTCCAAGCTTTTCTATGTTTAATATCACATTTCCGTGTTGTTCTATGTTTAGTGTCACCCTTTCAAGCTGTTCTATGTTTAGTGTCATATTTCCAAGCTGTTCAGTGCTTAGTGTCTCCCTTCCAAGCTGTTCTATGTTTAGTGTCTCCCTTCCAAGCTGTTCTATGTTTAGTGTCTCCCTTCCAAGCTTTTCTATGCTTAGTGTCTCCCTTCCAAGTTGTTCTATGTTTAGTGTCATCCTTCCAAGCTGTTCTATGTTTAGTGTCTCCCTTCCAAGCTGTTCTATGTTTAGTTATCACCCTTCCATGCTGTTCTATGCTTAGTGTCTCCCTTCCAAGCTGTTCTATGTTTAGTGTCACCCTTCCAAGCTGTTCTATGTTTAGTATCTCCCTTCCAAGTTGTTCTGTGTTTAGTGCCACCCTTCGAAGCTGTTCCATGTTTAGTGTCTCCCTTCCAAGTTGTTCCATGTTTAGTGTCATTCTTCCAAGCTGTTCTATGTTTAGTGTCTCCCTTCCAAGCTGTTCTATGTTTAATGTCTCCCTTCCAAGCTGTTCTATGTTTAGTGTCTCCCTTCCAAGCTGTTCTATGTTTAGTGTCACCCTTCCAAGTTGTTCTATGTTTAGTGTCTCCCTTCCAAGCTGTTCTATGTTTAGTGTCTCCCTTCCAAGTTGTTCTATGTTTAGTGGCACCCTTCCAAGCTGTTCTATGTTTAGTGTCTCCCTTCCAAGCTGTTCTATGTTTAGTGCCATCCTTCCAAGCTGTTCTATGTTTAGTGTCTCCCTTTCAAGCTATTCTATGTTTAGTGTCACCCTTCCAAGCTGTTCTATGTTTAGTGTCATCCTTCCAAGCTGGTCTATGTTTAGTGTCATCCTTCCAAGTGGTTCTATGTTTAGTGTCACCCTTCCAAGCTGTTCTATGTTTAGTGTCACCCTTCCAAGCTGTTCTATGTTTAGTGTCATCCTTCCAAGCTGTTCTATGTTTAGTGTCACCCTTCCAAGCTGTTCTATGTTTAGTGTCACCCATCCAAGCTGTTCTATGTTTAGTGTCTCCCTTCCAAGTTGTTCTATGTTTATTGCCACCCTTCCAAGCTGTTCTATGTTTAGTGTCTCCCTTCCGTGTTGTTCTATGTTTTGTGTCACCCTTCCAAGCTGTTCTATGCTTAGTGTCACCCTTCCAAGCTGTTCTATGTTTAGTGTCATCCTTCCAAGCTGTTCTATGTTTAGTGTCACCCTTCCAAGCTGTTCTATGTTTAGTGTCACCCATCCAAGCTGTTCTATGTTTAGTGTCTCCCTTCCAAGTTGTTCTATGTTTATTGCCACCCTTCCAAGCTGTTCTATGTTTAGTGTCTCCCTTCCGTGTTGTTCTATGTTTTGTGTCACCCTTCCAAGCTGTTCTATGCTTAGTGTCACCCTTCCAAGCTGTTCTATGTTTAGTGTCATCCTTCCAAGCTGTTCTATGTTTAGTGTCACCCTTCCAAGCTGTTCTATGTTTAGTGTCACCCATCCAAGCTGTTCTATGTTTAGTGTCTCCCTTCCAAGTTGTTCTATGTTTAGTGCCACCCTTCCAAGCTGTTCTATGTTTAGTGTCTCCCTTCCAAGTTGTTCTATGTTTAGTGTCACCCTTCCAAGCTGTTCTATGTTTAATATCACATTTCCGTGTTGTTCTATGTTAGTGCCACCCTTCAAGCTGTTCTGTTTAGTGTCATCTTTCCAAGCTGTTCTATGCTTAGTGTCCTCCAAGCTGTTCTATGTTTAGTGTCTCCCTTCCAAGCTGTTCTATGTTTATGCCCCTTCCAAGCTGTTCTATGTTTAGTGTCTCCCGTGTTGTTCTATGTTTTGTGTCACCTTCCAAGCTGTTCTATGTTAGTGTCACCCTCCAAGCTGTTCTATGTTTAGTGTCATCCTTCCAAGCGGTTCTATGTTTAGTGTCATCCTTCCAAGCGTTCTATTTTAGTGTCACCTTCCAAGCTGTTATATGTTTAGTGTCATCCTTCCAAGCTGTTCTATGTTTAGTGTCACCCTTCCAAGCTGTTCTATGTTTAGTGTCACCCTTCCAAGCTGTTCTATGTTTAGTGTCATCCTTCCAAGTTGTTCTATGTTTAGTGTCTCCCTTCCAAGATGTTCTATGTTTAGTGTCTCCCTTCCAAGTTGTTCTATGTTTAGTGCCACCCTTCCAAGCTGTTCTATGTTTAGTGTCACCCTTCCAAGCTGTTCTATGTTTAGTGCCATCCTTCCAAGCTATTCTATGTTTAGTGTCACCCTTCCAAGCTGTTCTATGTTTAGTGTCTCCCTTCCAAGCTGTCCTATGTTTAGTGTCATCCTTCCAAGCTGTTCTATGCTTAGTGTCACCCTTCCAAGCTGTTCTATGTTTAGTGTCATCCTTCCAAGCTGTTCTATGTTTAGTGTCACCCTTCCAAGCTGTTCTATGTTTAGTGTCACCCATCCAAGCTGTTCTATGTTTAGTGTCACCCATCCAAGCTGTTCTATGTTTAGTGTCTCCCTTCCAAGTTGTTCTATGTTTAGTGCCACCCTTCCAAGCTGTTCTATGTTTAGTGTCTCCCTTCCAAGCTGTTCTATGTTTAGTGTCTCCCTTCCACGTTGTTCTATGTTTAGTGTCACCCTTCCAAGCTGTTCTATGTTTAATATCACATTTCTGCGTTGTTCTATGTTTAGTGTCACCCTTCCAAGCTGTTCTATGTTTAGTGTCTCCCTTCCAAGCTGTTCTATGTTTAGTGCCACCCTTCCAAGCTGTTCTATGTTTAGTGTCTCCCTTCCAAGCTGTTCTATGTTTAGTGTCTCCCTTCCACGTTGTTCTATGTTTAGTGTCACCCTTCCAAGCTGTTCTATGTTTAATATCACATTTCTGCGTTGTTCTATGTTTAGTGTCACCCTTCCAAGCTGTTCTATGTTTAGTGTCTCCCTTCCAAGCTGTTCTATGTTTAGTGCCACCCGTCCAAGCAGTTATATGTATAGTGTCACCCTTCCAAGCTGTTCTATGTTTAGTGTCACCCTTCCAAGTTGTTCTATGTTTAGTGCCACCCTTCCAAGCTGTTCTATGTTTAATATCACATTTCCGTGTTGTTCTATGTTTAGTGCCACCCTTTCAAGCTGTTCTATGTTTAGTGTCATCTTTCCAAGCTGTTCTATGCTTAGTGTCTCCCTTCCAAGCTGTTCTATGTTTAGTGTCTCCCTTCCAAGCTGTTCTATGTTTAGTGTCTCCCTTCCAAGCTTTTCTATGTTTAGTGTCTCCCTTCCAAGCTGTTCTATGTTTAGTGTCTCCCTTCCAAGTTGTTCTATGTTTAGTGTCACCCTTCCAAGCTGTTCTATGTTTAGTGTCATCCTTCCAAGCAGTCCTATGTTTAGAGTCATCCTTCCAAGCTATTCTATGTTTAGTGTCAACCTTCCAAGCTGTCCTATGTTTAGTGTCACCCTTCCAAGCTGTTCTATGTTTAGTGCCATCCTTCCAAGCTGTCCTATGTTTAGTGCCATCCTTCCAAGCTGTTCTATATTTAGTGTCTCCCTTCCAAGCTGTTCTATGGTTAGTGTCACCCTTCCAAGCTGTTCTATGTTTAATATCACATTTCCACGTTGTTCTATGTTTAGTGTCCCTAGTGACATACTATTTGATCAGGTAACACAAACTGGGTGGGGATCTTATAAATAAGTTTAAGTGACATATGCAAACATTCAATACAAAATATTTACACAACTTTTAGATGCACCTGGCCTGATGGGCCTATTTGTCACCTAATGCCTGCATAACAATATAAATGAAAGCAAGACATTAAAATGTCAACACAAGAATAAAGATTCATCACAGAATGTTCTCATATAGAAAGCGAGTAGTTTTAATACATACATTCTCAAAGTTTGTATAATCGAATAGTTCTAATTTGTATAATTATAATAAACTTTACACTATCTGCTTCTATAGGAATAGAACTTATATGTATGATGATTCAGATCAGGTTTGCTAACAATCTCCATGATAGTTAAGTTTATGTCATTTGAAGCAATTGTTCACCAGACGGACGTACTCAATATTGTACATTAACCCTTTACTCCACATAAACGCCATACACCTTTATAGCTTCCATACAACACCTTTATAGCTTCCATACAACAACTTTATAGCTTCCATACAACACCATTATAGCTTCCATACAACACCTTTATAGCTTCCATACAACAACTTTATAGCTTCCATACAACACCTTTATAGCTTCCATACAACACCGTTATAGCTTCCATACAACACCTTTATAGCTTCCATACAACAACTTTATAGCTTCCATACAATACCTTTATAGCTTCCATACAACACCTTTATAGCTTCCATACAACAACTTTATAGCTTCCATACAACAACTTTATAGCTTCCATACAACACCTTTATAGCTTCCATACAACACCGTTATAGCTTCCATACAACACCTTTATAGCTTCCATACAACACCGTTATAGCTTCCATACAATACCTTTATAGCTTCCATACAATACCTTTATAGCTTCCATACAACACCTTTATAGCTTCCATACAACACCGTTATAGCTTCCATACAACACCTTTATAGCTTCTCACATATAGACGCCATTCCACGCCATTATCTATTCCCATAGATATTGATTATTGAGTATATAGTATAGTGTATATATATAGTATATTATTGAGTAAGCCAGTTACTTATCAGCAGTATGGAGATAAAATGTACCTCTTTTGTTGTGGAGTAAAGGGTTAAGAATAGTCCTTTGATCTCATTAGCCACGTTGCCTCTTCTATCTCACTCGTGGCGATGGATTCCATCAAGAATGAGGTCTCGAGAGTGATTAATATAAGTTGTAAGAACTTGTTTCGCAATTGAGCTAAAATAAATTTGTATAAACTAGCCATATAAACTTAGCCCTAAACAACTAGACAGTAAGCCTATTGTTCTCGTAGCCACGTAAGTACCATTTAATGTGTGCGGACGGACGGACGGACATACAGATTGCCTCATGCCTATGTCAGCCAACAAATATTTATGTTATATTTCGGGTTTTACGCCTGCATCAGCACCATTTCGGGCTATATCACCGGTGGGCAGTTTACTTAGCAACACCTTTCATGGGCAGGCTCCAGTGGTTAATCAGTACTTGGGTGCACCAACCTCCGTAAGAAACTGCCAACTTTTTCATATAAATGAGACACGGCCTGAGCTGGGCTCGAACCCGTGACCATCAGTGATGATAGGTTACAGTGGTATACAAGTCAGCGACCTTAACCACTCGACCACGGAGGCGGACCAATAAATAGACATACTATACATGCCTTATATAGTCAATATCTAATCCTGTGTTTAATTAATATAAACAATTTGATGAAACTACACATGAAAATACTTGATGCAGCCTTCAACTGTAGTCTGAACATTTTGAAGGATTACAAAATTAATGATTCCTAAATATTTCTAAAAATAATATGCATCTCTATCCTGTCTCTGGCGAAAACAAGAATTAATCAATGAGTGCGTTTGCATCATTCAGTTTATCGAGACAAACATGAAGATTGAGGCTACTTGACAAACTCCATGATGTGGTAGCTGAACAGGTTTGAGCTCATTAGCGATGGCGCACAGGAAAACCAAGAATAATAAATAAAATTACTCATGACAGGTGAGGCAATTATGGGCCTAATTGATTGTTTTAGAAAGGAATAAAAGTAGATTTTCTAGTTTATTAGACAAGGAATATGGTGTACTTACTGAACTACGGTAGAACTGGATTACCCCCCCCCCCTCCTCCAACCCAGCAAAATTGGTGCAATATACAGGGACCTACCCATTTATAACAAGATTCGAGATAGGTCTAGAACTGGATAAAGGAAGGGCCATAACTAAATGTTGCTAGAACTTGTGGCCCGACCCGTTTGCCTTTCTTGAAATTGTCATGTCTTGTATTATATTATATGTATGTAAAATAAATTGAGGAATTAAATATGATTAAACTGGAGCTGGATAAACCTTAACCCTTTCAACACCACAGACCTCTAAATTGGCTTACAAAAAAGTGTAGATCCAGATGAACCGGCTCATGACGAGCCGTCTCATCAGGATCTGCACATTTTTCAAGTAATATAACTATTTTTAGAAACAAAATTACCCATTTTGATAAATGAACTGATCCAAATGTAATTTTGTTATTAATTTATTGGTCTAAAAATATCATGGACCAGTCCATGTGAGTTACCTGGTGTTGAATGGGTTAAAGTATGTAGCACAATTTTAAAAACACCACTTATCTGAGTTAGGATTTCATTTATTTAACCCAGTTGGGTTTTTTTTTATTTACCGGTATGAAAATGGCCGGTATTCGATAAAGGAACAAGCTGTCATAAAAATGTAGCTCCTGACTATCTGGTCTATAGCAATATAATGGTATTAAAAAAGACAAAAAACGTTAAGGTATAAAGAATGTATAATCTTAATTATCTTATACAGTCAAACCTGTGTTAGTGGTCACCTCCATTAGGCAGCCAACCTGTATTAAGAAGTCAGTGTGCAGATTCACAATATATGTTGTTTTACTATACCTTTGCACTTTCTGTGATTCCTTTGGCTGGCTGCATATGACAGATTTGACTGTACTTTGAAGCTCATAAATGTTCAAGAAACTTCATTTTGAGTCGAAAAATTATAAACATGTAAACATTAACTTAAAAGCTATTTCCCCCCCCCCCCCCCGACTAAAACAAGGTATCAGGTTAACAAACCAAACAAACGTCTGTAAATGGAGGCACATGGATTAAAAGTACAAAACTTTTAGCTTTCATTTCAATCCACTTGTATTCATTGTGTATATAATCATTTATGTTATATAATGTCGAATAAATATGTGACGCGATTTACCAAAAGGGACCCACCGGGTGGATGATGTTACGTCGAGAAATTACGTCTAAAGTAACGTCATGCTAACTGAAGGTGTAAATCCGTGGTCGCATCGGAGATGATGACGATGATGATGTTTAAGCTTATTTAACCTCGCCTCCTGCGATTCATATGGACAAACGGGAGACAGATTGACAATGGATTTTATAAATGTCGTTACACTTGACGTGAAGTACATCCATGTAAGTTTAAAATTCATTTTTAGAACAAATAATCTAAACGGAATTACCTTAAATGTTGAAAATCGCTCATGGAAATGACTAAAAAACATAACTCTGGATAAACACAGTTTTGAAAATATTACCCAGTGGGTTGGGTCAGTCCCTTTTGATAAATCGCGTCGCAAATGTTTAAACCAAAAGTATAAAGCAAAAATGTATTTGTTTAAAATGTGTGGCATATTAAGATGAGATTGATATATATGACACATTCAGGATTCCCTCTGTCTGAATGTTTGTCTGCGCCATTTCTGTTGCCAATTGAAAAACACTGGAGCCAATTTGTAAAACTTGCGAGCCAACTAACAGTTCACAGATAAATATTTGAAGCCATGTATTTGACAAAACATGTTGCGCCAAAAAAAAAAGAGTAAAAAAATGAAAGAAATTGCGCCAAATATTTTCGCAAATTCACAACATTTAGCACCAGTAATTATTTTTTTTATAGCAATTGGCGCCATTGGCAACTGACATTTATAGTACAGTACAACAAATAGGTGGGCTGATCCGAGACACAGGAACTGACAATACTCCACCGTCGAGGCCCTAAACTCAATCAGAGTACCTCCTTGATCCCAGAATGCCTTGGAAAGATTGAGAAACAAATGATAGCTTATCAGATTGATATACAGTCAAGTGTTAGTGGTCACCTCCATTAAGCAGCCAACTGTATTAACCCTTTCCCTCATAGAAGCACCTTTTGATGCCATTACCAATATGACATACATTAACCCTTTCCCTCATAGAAGCACCTCTTGATGCCATTACCAATATGACATACATTAACAATTTCCCTCATAGACGCACCTCTTGACGCCATTACCAATACGACATACATTGACAATGTAGCAGCCAAACCAATGTTCATAATAAAGGCCAGAATCTCATGTAGTCCCAGTATTATCTATGGAGGTGGGATAGATATGGCCACTACTTATACACTGCATGATAGCTAAATGGCTGTCGTTTGTATGGAGATATAATAGTATATTAACCTAAATATCTACGAAGAAAAGGGTTAAGCAGCCAGTTTCCTGATTCCCAATATATGTTGTTTTATTATACATTTCCCCTATATTAACCCTTTCAACCCCACAGGCCTCTAAATAGGCTTATGAAAAGTGTAGATCCAGATGAGCCGGCTCATGACGAGCCGTCTCATCAGGATCTGCACTTTTTTGCCAGTAATAATTATTACTATTTTTAGATAAAATTACTCATTTTGATAAATGAACTGGTCGAAAGGTAATTTTCTTATTAATTTATTGGTCTGAAAATATCACGCACCAGTCCATGTCAGTTACTTGGGGTTGAATGGGTTAAACCAACAAGTTAAGCAGCCACCTGTGCTAAGCAGCAACTTTCTGTGATTCCCTTGACTGGCTGCATAAGACAGGTTTGGTTTAAACAGTATTTATTCCAATAAATTTACATGTATAACACAAAAAATGTTACAAATTACATAAATTGTGAATGGTTTGGATTGGAAAACTTATATTAATTCCTCTCTTAAGACAGGTTTGATTACGTAGAATAATGTCAGGGGCGTAGCTTCCTATTCACTATGTTTTAAAGGTTCTCGATGCCGAGTCTTTATATTGCCCTTCAAATAAAACACAACTTTAAACTACATGAATGCATACTTTCAAAACAGTTGCACCAAATGACTATTGACTCACTAATACAATAACTTCTGAAATTCTTTAGCATATACCTAGAATAGATTTCACGTATTTTCATTGTTATATATATATATACATGTATTATTCTCCTGCATATTGTATATCAATCAATTGACAGGGAGAGGAACTATATATGTTTTCTTTCGTTCTAATCCCTTTCAGTCTACTGCTGCTAAATTATATGTAAAATGTTCATTTCTTTTTTACATGTACAAATACTGAAATAAATAATGTTTAAACTAAATGTTCGCCCCATTATCCAAAATTTTACTCAAAGGCGCGGGTTTGTTCACCAAAAAATATAATTTTCGATAAGGGCGCTTCAATAGTGTAGATTAATAACAAAAAATATGCTCCTATCCATCTGTTATAGATGCGCTGGATGATCGGAGGGTGGACTAGAGATTGTTGTTTAACCCTTTCCCTCTTGACGCCATTACCAATACGACATACATTAACCCTTTCCCTCATAAAAGCACTTCTTTACGCTATTACCAATACGACATACATTAACCCTTTCCCTCATAGAAGCATGTCTTGATGCCATTACCAATACGACATACATTAACACTTTCCGCAATAGAAGCACGTCTTGACGCCATTACCAATACGACATACATTAACCCTTTCCTTCATAGAAGCACCTCTTGACGCCATTACCAATATGACATACATTAACAAAACGTATGTTTCCCAACTCACTGTTGCTTCAGTGGAATAATAAAAGTGTAATATATGAAGTCATAACAATGAAAAGTCGATAAAGAATTGGTGTGTGTGTTTTACGTTTATTTATCATCGCTATCGGTTGCCCATATGAGCGACGCCTCCTGAAGAGATTAGTCATTTTAGATTTTGGAGGATAGTGCAATGATACAGACAGAGACCCATTCCAGAGACCCATTCCAGAGACCCATTCCAGAGTCTCCTCTGGTTCTTTTATGTGCACAGTGTACAGCACCGACACAAGACCTCGGTTTAAAGTCCCATCTGCAAGACTGTTAATTTTATTAGTGTCAGACGGGGGATCGAACCTGCGATCCCTGGATTACCAGTCCAACGTGTTAACCACTGGACTATGGACCTGTCTGTAAAGAATTGGCAAGCTTTGTGTTATAGGTTGTATATATGTAAATAGGCAGAAGTACACCCGCGGTCCACTCAAATGTAGTCACAATAACTAATATAGTTCATTTTTCTTTTTGGTAAAAATGCATTTTCATGACAGGCAGTGTATAGTTTGTGTTTTTTGAGAAATTATGTGACTTGAGAAGACTTCAGACTAGTTGATGTGTAGAAAAAATGTGGTATAAGAACTGAAGGTTGGTATACTGTATTATTTGGCGGAGGAATACAGTGTGTAAACACAGTGACATTATTCACTGGTGAGCACTGGCTATTTGAAACATTAAATTTAAAATATTCTTGGTGTGTTTCAGGCTGATTTGAATCCCTCTTCACAGTGGATGTGGTATCAGAAGAAATGAAAGATTGGAAATATAAATGAACACAGACTGTATGTTGTTACTTTTTACTATGTATTTAATAGGCAATTTATTTCTTGTTTTACAACCTTATAAAGCTGTTCAAATAATGATCCAACCGGAACACAGACGGATATCTAGTCCAGTGGTAACATGCTGGACTGGTAATCCAGGGTTCGCAGGTTCGATCCCCCGTCTGACCCTAATAAAATTAACAGTTTTTCAGATGGGCTGTTAAACCGAGGTCTCGTGTCGGTGCTTTACACTGTACACGTAAAAGAACCAGAGGAGACTCCGGAATGGGTCTCTCTCTGTATCATTGCACTATCCTCCAAAAATCTAAAATAACTAATCTCTTCAGGAGGCGTCGCTCATATGGGCAACCGGTAGCTACGATAAATAAACGAAAAAACACTCCAACCGGAACAGGATAACAAGATGCACAACTAGACATAATACTGATGCTTCCTGCCAAGTTTGGTATAAATCCAACGATGGGTTTTGGAGATGAAGCGCAGACAAACTTTGTGTTAGAAATGTTCAAATGGCAGTAAATACGAAAAAATCATCCAAATAGAACGTGGTTACAATATGCACAACTAGACATCATACAAATGCTTTCTGACAAGTTTGGTGAATATTCAACAAGGAGTTTTGGAGATGATGCGTGGACAATATTTGTGTTATAAATTGTCCAAATGGTCGTAAATATACAAAGAATCACCCAACCGGAACGGGGTTACAATATGCACAACTAGACATCATACTGACGCTTCCTGCCAAGTGTGGTGAAAATCCAACAAGACGTTTTGGATATCTAGCGCGGACAAGCTTTGTGTTATAAAATGTTCAAATGGCCATAAATCCACAAACAATCATCCAACTGAACAGGGATTACAATAAGCACAACAAGACATCATACCGATGCTTCCTGCCAAGTTTGGTGAATATTTACTATGGGGCTATGGAGATGAAGCCCGAACATGGTAAAGCGGACAGACGGAAATGACAACAAGAGCTGTCGTGAGGACACAGCGCTCGAATATTCGAAAAATTTGCATTAATGTTGTCAAGCAAGTTTATATTGTATGTTGGTGAGATCTACATTGCTTAAAACAATGTTATCTTGTTAATGTCACAACATGCTTACCATAGCATACAGTGTAGGTGGATTGATTCTGAAGACGAGTCTCTGTTAGTGTTTCATATGCCGGTGTCTTTATCTGCTTTATAAGGAAAATTTATGTGAAACTGCTTGTTGCTCAAATGGGCAACCAGTAGAGACGTTAAATAAACTAAAATAAAAAAATATTAGTCCATCTCGGTCCCTGGCTTGTATACCATATAAAAAGCGAAGCCTATGGGCACCAAAATCTCTATTGCTTATTTTCTACATTGCCGGATGTTTGCCACGTACTGGACAATGCACAAGTTTACCGGATGTTTGCCAGTACTGGACAATGCACAATTTGCTGGATGTTTGCCACGTACTGGACAATGCACAATTTGCCGGATGTTTGCCACGTACTGGACAATGCACAAGTCTGCTGGATGTTTGCCACGTACTGGACAATGCACAACTTTGCCGGATGTTTGCCACGTACTGGACAATGCACAACTTTGCCGGATGTTTGCCACGTACTGGACAATGCACAACTTTGCTGGATGTTTGCCATGTACTGGACAATGCACAACTTTGCTGGATGTTTGCCACGTACTGGACAATGCACAACTTTGCTGGATGTTTGCCACGTACTGGACAATGCACAACTTTGCTGGATGTTTGCCACGTACTGGACAATGCACAACTTTGCTGGATGTTTGCCACGTACTGGACAATGCACAAGTCTGCTGGATGTTTGCCATGTACTGGACAATGCACAACTCTGCTGGATGTTTGCCACGTACTGGACAATGCACAAGTCTGCTGGATGTTTGCCACGTACTGGACAATGCACAACTTTGCTGGATGTTTGCCACGTACTGGACAATGCACAACTTTGCCGGATGTTTGCCACGTACTGGACAATGCACAACTTTGCCGGATGTTTGCCACGTACTGGACAATGCACAAGTTTGCTGGATGTTTGCCATGTACTGGACAATGCACAAGTTTGCCAGATGTTTGCCACGTACTGGACAATGCACAAGTCTGCTGGATGTTTGCCACGTACTGGACAATGCACAACTTTGCTGGATGTTTGCCATGTACTGGACAATGCACAACTTTGCCAGATGTTTGCCACGTACTGGACAATGCACAACTTTGCCAGATGTTTGCCACGTACTGGACAATGCACAACTTTGCCGGATGTTTGCCACGTACTGGACAATGCACAACTTTGCCGGATGTTTGCCATGTACTGGACAATGCACAACTTTGCCGGATGTTTGCCATGTACTGGACAATGCACAACTTTGCCGGATGTTTGCCACGTACTGGACAATGCACAACTTTGCCGGATGTTTGCCACATACTGGACAATGCACAACTTTGCCGGATGTTTGCCATGTACTGGACAATGCACAACTTTGCCGGAAGTTTGCCACGTACTGGACAATGCACAAGTTTGCTGGATGTTTGCCACGTACTGGACAATGCACAATCTGCTGGATGTTTGCCACGTACTGGACAATGCACAACTTTGCTGGATGTTTGCCACGTACTGGACAATGCACAACTTTGCCGGATGTTTGCCACGTACTGGACAATGCACAACTTTGCCAGATGTTTGCCACGTACTGGACAATGCACAACTTTGCCGGATGTTTGCCACGTACTGGACAATGCACAACTTTGCCGGATGTTTGCCATGTACTGGACAATGCACAACTTTGCCGGATGTTTGCCATGTACTGGACAATGCACAACTTTGCCGGATGTTTGCCACGTACTGGACAATGCACAACTTTGCCGGATGTTTGCCACATACTGGACAATGCACAACTTTGCCGGATGTTTGCCATGTACTGGACAATGCACAACTTTGCCGGATGTTTGCCACATACTGGACAATGCACAAGTTTGCTGGATGTTTGCCACGTACTGGACAATGCACAATCTGCTGGATGTTTGCCACGTACTGGACAATGCACAACTTTGCTGGATGTTTGCCACGTACTGGACAATGCACAACTTTGCCAGATGTTTGCCACGTACTGGACAATGCACAACTTTGCCGGATGTTTGCCACGTACTGGACAATGCACAAGTTTGCTGGATGTTTGCCATGTACTGGACAATGCACAACTTTGCCAGATGTTTGCCACGTACTGGACAATGCACAAGTCTGCTGGATGTTTGCCACGTACTGGACAATGCACAACTTTGCTGGATGTTTGCCACATACTGGACAATGCACAACTTTGCCAGATGTTTGCCACATACTGGACAATGCACAAGTCTGCTGGATGTTTGCCACGTACTGGACAATGCACAACTTTGCCGGATGTTTGCCACGTACTGGACAATGCACAACTTTGCCGGATGTTTGCCACGTACTGGACAATGCACAACTTTGCCGGATGTTTGCCATGTACTGGACAATGCACAAGTCTGCTGGATGTTTGCCACGTACTGGACAATGCACAACTCTGCCGGATGTTTGCCACGTACTGGACAATGCACAACTTTGCTGGATGTTTGCCACGTACTGGACAATGCACAAGTCTGCTGGATGTTTGCCATGTACTGGACAATGCACAAGTCTGCTGGATGTTTGCCACGTACTGGACAATGCACAACTTTGCTGGATGTTTGCCACGTACTGGACAATGCACAACTTTGCCGGATGTTTGCCACGTACTGGACAATGCACAACTCTGCTGGATGTTTGCCACGTACTGGACAATGCACAACTTTGCTGGATGTTTGCCACGTACTGGACAATGCACAACTTTGCTGGATGTTTGCCATGTACTGGACAATGCACAAGTCTGCTGGATGTTTGCCACGTACTGGACAATGCACAACTTTGCTGGATGTTTGCCACGTACTGGACAATGCACAACTTTGCTGGATGTTTGCCATGTACTGGACAATGCACAAGTCTGCTGGATGTTTGCCATGTACTGGACAATGCACAAGTCTGCTGGATGTTTGCCACGTACTGGACAATGCACAACTTTGCTGGATGTTTGCCACGTACTGGACAATGCACAACTTTGCCGGATGTTTGCCACGTACTGGACAATGCACAACTTTGCCGGATGTTTGCCACGTACTGGACAATGCACAAGTTTGCTGGATGTTTGCCATGTACTGGACAATGCACAAGTTTGCCGGATGTTTGCCACGTACTGGACAATGCACAAGTCTGCTGGATGTTTGCCACGTACTGGACAATGCACAACTTTGCTGGATGTTTGCCACGTACTGGACAATGCACAACTTTGCCGGATGTTTGCCACGTACTGGACAATGCACAACTTTGCCGGATGTTTGCCACGTACTGGACAATGCACAACTTTGCCGGATGTTTGCCACGTACTGGACAATGCACAACTTTGCCGGATGTTTGCCACGTACTGGACAATGCACAACTTTGCCGGATGTTTGCCACGTACTGGACAATGCACAACTTTGCCGGATGTTTGCCACGTACTGGACAATGCACAACTTTGCCGGATGTTTGCCACGTACTGGACAATGCACAACTTTGCCGGATGTTTGCCACGTACTGGACAATGCACAACTTTGCCGGATGTTTGCCACGTACTGGACAATGCACAACTTTGCTGGATGTTTGCCACGTACTGGACAATGCACAACTTTGCTGGATGTTTGCCACGTACTGGACAATGCACAACTTTGCCAGATGTTTGCCACGTACTGGACAATGCACAACTTTGCCGGATGTTTGCCACGTACTGGACAATGCACAAGTTTGCTGGATGTTTGCCATGTACTGGACAATGCACAACTTTGCCAGATGTTTGCCACGTACTGGACAATGCACAAGTCTGCTGGATGTTTGCCACGTACTGGACAATGCACAACTTTGCTGGATGTTTGCCACGTACTGGACAATGCACAACTTTGCCAGATGTTTGCCACTTACTGGACAATGCACAAGTCTGCTGGATGTTTGCCACGTACTGGACAATGCACAACTTTGCCGGATGTTTGCCACATACTGGACAATGCACAACTTTGCCGGATGTTTACCACGTACTGGACAATGCACAACTTTGCCGGATGTTTGCCATGTACTGGACAATGCACAACTCTGCTGGATGTTTGCCACGTACTGGACAATGCACAACTCTGCCGGATGTTTGCCACGTACTGGACAATGCACAACTTTGCTGGATGTTTGCCACGTACTGGACAATGCACAACTCTGCTGGATGTTTGCCACATACTGGACAATGCACAAGTCTGCTGGATGTTTGCCATGTACTGGACAATGCACAAGTCTGCTGGATGTTTGCCACGTACTGGACAATGCACAAGTCTGCCGGATGTTTGCCACGTACTGGACAATGCACAACTTTGCTGGATGTTTGCCACGTACTGGACAATGCACAAGTCTGCTGGATGTTTGCCACGTACTGGACAATGCACAAGTCTGCCGGATGTTTGCCACGTACTGGACAATGCACAACTTTGCTGGATGTTTGCCACGTACTGGACAATGCACAAGTCCCATGTACTGGACAATGCACAAGTCTGCTGGATGTTTGCCACGTACTGGACAATGCACAACTCTGCTGGATGTTTGCCACATACTGGACAATGCACAAGTCTGCCGGATGTTTGCCACGTACTGGACAATGCACAAGTCTGCTGGATGTTTGCCACGTACTGGACAATGCACAACTCTGCTGGATGTTTGCCACGTACTGGACAATGCACAACTCTGCTGGATGTTTGCCACATACTGGACAATGCACAACTCTGCCGGATGTTTGCCACGTACTGGACAATGCACAACTTTGCCGGATGTTTGCCACGTACTGGACAATGCACAACCCATTTGCCGGATGTTTGCCATGTACTGGACAATGCACAACCATTTGCCGGATGTTTGCCATGTACTGGACAATGCACAAGTTTGCCGGATGTTTGCCGGATGTTTGCCACGTACTGGACAATGCACAACTTTGCTGGATGTTTGCCACGTACTGGACAATGCACAAGTCTGCTGGATGTTTGCCATGTACTGGACAATGCACAAGTCTGCTGGATGTTTGCCATGTACTGGACAATGCACAAGTCTGCTGGATGTTTGCC
>CM026390.1:23344275-23409476 GCA_014843695.1 Archivesica marissinica
CTAACCACAGTGATACTCTGACAGCTATTATACGAGATGATGTTCAATATAGAATCTAACTCTTGCTATAACACTGTACGGTCGGACAACATTTGACATGTTGTCATTCAGTATATACAGTGTAGTCATTCAGTATATACCGTGTAGTCATTCAGTATATACCAGGTAGTCATTTATTATATACCGTGTAGTCATTCAGTATATATATTGTAGTCATTTAGTATATACAGTGTAGTCATTCAATATATACAGTGTAGTCATTCAGTATATACAGTGTAGTCATTCAGTATATATATTGTAGTCATTTAGTATATACAGTGTAGTCATTCAGTATATATATTGTAGTCATTTAGTATATACAGTGTAGTCATTCAGTATATACAGTGTAGTCATTCAGTATATATATTGTAGTCATTTAGTATATACAGTGTAGTCATTCAGTATATAGAGTGTAGTCATTCAGTATATATATTGTAGTCATTTAGTATATACAGTGTATTCATTCAGTATATACCGTGTAGTCATTCAGTATATACAGTGTAGTCATTCAGTATATACCGTGTAGTCATTCAGTATATACCGTGTAGTCATTCAGTATATACAGTGTAGGCATTCAGTATATATATTGTAGTCATTCAGTATATACCGTGTAGTCATTTAGTATATACAGTGTAGTCATTCAGTATATATATTGTAGTCATTCAGTATATACAGTGTAGTCATTCAGTATATACAGTGTAGTCATTCAGTATATATATTGTAGTCATTCAGTATATACAGTGTAGTCATTCAGTATATACAGTGTAGTCATTCAGTATATACAGTGTAGTCATTCAGTATATAGAGTGTAGTCATTCAGTATATATATTGTAGTCATTTAGTATATACAGTGTAGTCATTCAGTATATACAGTGTAGTCATTCAGTATATATATTGTAGTCATTTAGTATATAGAGTGTAGTCATTCAGTATATACCATGTAGTCATTCAGTATATACCGTGTAGTCATTCAGTATATATATTGTAGTCATTTAGTATATACAGTGTAGTCATTCAGTATATACCGTGTAGTCATTCAGTATATACCGTGTAGTCATTCAGTATATACTGTGTAGTAATTCAGTATATACCATGTAGTCATTCAGTATATACTGTGTAGTCATTCAGTATATACCGTGTAGTCATTCAGTATATACCGTGTAGTCATTCAGTATATACAGTGTAGTCATTCAGTATATACAGTGTAGTCATTTAGTATATACAGTGTAGTCATTCAGTATATACTGTGTAGTCATTCAGTATATATTGTGTAGTCATTCAGTATATACCGTGTAGTCATTCAGTATATACCGTGTAGTCATCAAAACCACACAAAACGTGTAGTCATTCAGTATATATTGTGTAGTCATTCAGTATATACCGTGTAGTCATTCAGTATATACACACAAAACCGTTTAGTCATTTAGTATATACTGTGTAGTCATTCAGTAAACGTGACATTCATATATATTGTAGTCATTCAGTATATACCACGTAGTCATTCAGTATATACCGTGTAGTCATTCAGTATATATCGTGTAGTCATTCAGTATATACTGTGTAGTCATTCAGTATATACTGTGTAGTCATTCAGTATATATATTGTAGTCATTCAGTATATACCGTGTAGTCATTCAGTATATACTGTGTAGTCATTCAGTATATATATTGTAGTCATTCAGTATATACTGTGTAGTCATTCAGTATATACCGTGTAGTCATTCAGTATATACCGTGTAGTCATTCAGTATATACCGTGTAGTCATTCAGTATATACTGTGTAGTCATTCAGTATATACCATGTAGTCATTCAGTATATACCGTGTAGTCATTCAGTATATACCATGTAGTCATTCAGTATATACCGTGTAGTCATTCATTATATATCGTGTAGTCGTTCAGTATATATTGTGTAGTCATTCAGTATATACCGTGTAGTCATTCAGATATATCGTGTAGTCATTCAGTATATACCGTGTAGTCATTTAGTATATAACGTGTAGTCATTCAGTATATACCGTGTAGTCATTCAGTATATACCGTGTAGTCATTCAGTATATATCGTGTAGTCATTCAGTATATATTGTGTAGTCATTCAGTATATACCGTGTAGTCATTCAGTATATATCGTGTAGTCATTCAGTATATACCATGTAGTCATTCAGTATATACCGTGTAGTCATTCAGTATATACCGTGTAGTCATTCAGTATATATCGTGTAGTCATTCAGTATATATTGTGTAGTCATTCAGTATATACCGTGTAGTCATTCAGTATATATCGTGTA
The DNA here is from genome assembly GCA_014843695.1 of Archivesica marissinica. Taxonomy (NCBI): domain Eukaryota; kingdom Metazoa; phylum Mollusca; class Bivalvia; order Venerida; family Vesicomyidae; genus Archivesica; species Archivesica marissinica. The sequence continues at coordinate 23,346,603 of CM026390.1, forward strand.
GTCATTCAGTATATACCATGTAGTCATTCAGTATATACCGTGTAGTCATTCAGTATATACCGTGTAGTCATTCAGTATATATCGTGTAGTCATTCAGTATATATTGTGTAGTCATTCAGTATATACCGTGTAGTCATTCAGTATATATCGTGTAGTCATTCAGTATATACCATGTAGTCATTCAGTATATACCGTGTAGTCATTCAGTATATACCGTGTAGTCATTCAGTATATATCGTGTAGTCATTCAGTATATATTGTGTAGTCATTCAGTATATACCGTGTAGTCATTCAGTAATATATGCCAGTGTTCAGTGCTTCATCCGAGTGTTCCGTGATGTATGTGAGTGTCCCGTGCTGTATGCGACTGTTCCGTACTGTATTCGAGTGTCCCGTGCTGTATGCGAGTGTTCCGTACTGTATTCGAGTGTTCCGTGCTGTATGCGAGTGTTCCGTGCTGTATGCGAGTGTCCCGTGCTGTATGCGACTGTTCCGTACTGTATTCGAGTGTCCCGTGCTGTATGCGAGTGTTCCGTGCTGTATGCGAGTGTTTCGTACTGTATGCGAATGTTCAGTGCTGCATGCGAGTGTTTCGTGGTGTATGTGAATGTTCAGTGCTGTATGCGAGTGTTTAATGGTGTATGCGAATGTTCAGTGCTGCATACGAGTGTTTCATGGTGTATGCGACTGTTCAGTGCTGCATACGAGTGTTTCGTGGTGTATGCGAATGTTCAGTGCTGCATGCGAGTGTTTCATGGTGTATGCGAATGTTCAGTGCTGCATACGAGTGTTTCATGGTGTATGCGAATGTTCAGTGCTGCATGCGAGTGTTCAGTGCTGTATACGAGTGTTCAGTGCTGTATACGATTGTTCAGTGCTGTATACGAGTGTGCAGTGCTGTATGCGAGTGTTCCGTGCTGTATGCGAGTGTTCAGTGCTGTATACGAGTGTTCAGTGCTGTATACGAGTGTTCAGTGCTGTATACGAGTGTTCAGTGCTGTATGAGAGTGTGCAGTGCTGTATGCGAGTGTGCAGTGCTGTATGCGAGTGTTCAGTGCTGTATGAGAGTGTTCCGTGCTGTATGTAAGTGTTCCGTGCTGTATGAGAGTGTGCAGTGCTGTATGCGAGTGTTCAGTGCTGTATGAGAGTGTTCAGTGCTGTATGTGAGTGTTCCGTGCTGTATGTGAGTGTTCCGTGCTATATGAGAGTGTTCAGTGCTGTATGCGAGTGTTCAGTGCTGTATGAGAGTGTTCCGTGCTGTATGAGAGTGTTCCGGGCTGTATGCGAGTATTAAGTGCTGTATGCGAGTGTTCAGTGCTGTATGCGAGTGTTCCGTGCTGTATACGAGTGTTCAGTGCTGTATACGAGTGTTCAGTGCTGTATGCGAGTGTTCAGTGCTGTATACGAGTGTTCAGTGCTGCATGCGAGTGTTCCGTGCTGTATGCGAGGGTTCCATGCTGTATGCGAGTGTTCCGTGCTATATGCGAGTGTTCCGTGCTGTATGCGAGTGTTCCGTGCTGTATGCGAGTGTTCCGTGCTGTATGCGAGTGTCCCGTGCTGTATACGAGTGTTCAGTGCTGTATACGAGTGTTCAGTGCTGTATATGAGTGTTCAGTGCTGTATGCGAGTGTTCCGTTATCAATACCAGAATTTGTTTATAAAACACACTAACGTGTTGTACGCACATTAATTCATTGCTCTGCAAAAGAGTCGCACGAAAAACAAATACGAGTGTTCAGTGCTTTATACGAGTTTTCAGTGCTGTATACGAGTGTTCAGTGCTGTATGAGAGTGTTCAGTGCTGTATGCGAGTTTTCAGTGCTGTATGAGAGTGTTCCGTGCTGTATGTGAGTGTTCCGTGCTGTATGAGAGTGTTCCGTGCTGTATGAGAGTGTTCAGTGCTGTATGCGAGTGTTCAGTGCTGTATGAGAGTGTTCAGTGCTGTATGCGAGTGTTCAGTGCTGTATGAGAGTGTTCCGTGCTGTATGAGAGTGTTCCGGGCTGTATGCGAGTATTAAGTGCTGTATGCGAGTGTTCAGTGCTGTATGCGAGTGTTCCGTGCTGTATACGAGTGTTCAGTGCTGTATACGAGTGTTCAGTGCTGTATGCGAGTGTTCAGTGCTGTATACGAGTGTTCAGTGCTGCATGCGAGTGTTCCGTGCTGTATGCGAGGGTTCCATGCTGTATGCGAGTGTTCCGTGCTATATGCGAGTGTTCCGTGCTGTATGCGAGTGTTCCGTGCTGTATGCGAGTGTTCCGTGCTGTATGCGAGTGTCCCGTGCTGTATACGAGTGTTCAGTGCTGTATACGAGTGTTCAGTGCTGTATATGAGTGTTCAGTGCTGTATGCGAGTGTTCCGTTATCAATACCAGAATTTGTTTATAAAACACACTAACGTGTTGTACGCACATTAATTCATTGCTCTGCAAAAGAGTCGCACGAAAAACAAATACGAGTGTTCAGTGCTTTATACGAGTTTTCAGTGCTGTATACGAGTGTTCAGTGCTGTATGAGAGTGTTCAGTGCTGTATGCGAGTTTTCAGTGCTGTATGAGAGTGTTCCGTGCTGTATGTGAGTGTTCCGTGCTGTATGAGAGTGTTCCGTGCTGTATGAGAGTGTTCAGTGCTGTATGCGAGTGTTCAGTGCTGTATGAGAGTGTTCAGTGCTGTATGCGAGTGTTCCATGCTGTATGTGAGTGTTCCGTGCTGTATGTGAGTGTTCCGTGCTGTATGAGAGTGTTCAGTGCTGTATGCGAGTGTTCAGTGCTGTATGAGAGTGTTCCGTGCTGTATGTGAGTGTTCCGTGCTGTATGAGAGTGTTCAGTGCTGTATGCGAGTGTTCAGTGCTGTATGAGAGTGTTCCGTGCTGTATGTGAGTGTTCCGTGCTGTATGCGAGTATTCAGTGCTGTATGCGAGTGTTCAGTGTTGTATGCGAGTGTTCCGTGCTGTATGCTAGTGTTCCGTGCTGTATGCGAGTGTTCAGTGCTGTATGCGAGTGTTCAGTGCTGTATGAGAGTGTTCAGTGCTGTATGCGAGTGTTCCGTGCTGCATACGAGTGTTCCGTGCTGTATGCGAGTGTTCAGTGCTGTATGCGAGTGTTCCGTACTGTATGCAAGTGTTCCGTGCTGCATACGAGTGTTCCGTGCTGCATGCGAGTGTTCCGTTATCAATACCAGAATTTGTTTATAAAACACACTAACGTGTTGTACGCACATTAATTCATTGCTCTGCAAAAGAGTCGCACGAAAAAAACAAACAAGTTATCCTAGTCAAAATAAGGTTATTAAATTTTCAACAATGTTAAAATGGATGGATTTCATTTCTGCAAAACTTGAGTATAATACATGTTTTGTATGGTAGCAACATTTTGGGAACTTGCTACAGTCGTTCTGAACAGTTCTAGTGCGGGCCGTTGTCTAATGTTGTTAAAACGTGTGGCCCAAACCATTTGTATTTTGTGCTATGTATTGTATCCTTACGTGTATGACATATGTACTATTGTATGTTCATGCTATGTATTGTATCCTTACATGTATGACATATGTACTATTGTATGTTCATGCTATGTATTGTATCCTTACATGTATGACATATGTACTATTGTATGTTCATGCTATGTATTGTATCCTTACATGTATGACATATGTACTATTGTATGTTCATGCTATGTATTGTATCCTTACGTGTATGACATATGTACTATTGTATGTTCATGCTATGTATTGTATCTTTACGTGTATGACATATGTACTATTGTATGTTCATGCTATGTATTGTATCCTTACATGTATGACATATGTACTATTGTATGTTCATGCTATGTATTGTATCCTTACGTGTATGACATATGTACTATTGTATGTTCATGCTATGTATTGTATCCTTACGTGTATGACATATGTACTATTGTATGTTCATGCTATGTATTGTATCCTTACATGTATGACATATGTACTATTGTATGTTCGTGCTATGTATTGTATCCTTACATGTATGACATATGTACTATTGTATGTTCATGCTATGTATTGTATCCTTACATGTATGACATATGTACTATTGTATGTTCGTGCTATGTATTGTATCCTTATGTGTATGACATATGTACTATTGTATGTTCGTGCTATGTATTGTATCCTTACGTGTATGACATATGTACTATTGTATGTTCGTGCTATGTATTGTATCTTTATGTGTATGACATATGTACTATTGTATGTTCGTGCTATGTATTGTATCCTTACATGTATGACATATGTACTATTGTATGTTCGTGCTATGTATTGTATCCTTACATGTATGACATATGTACTATTGTATGTTCGTGCTATGTATTGTATCCTTACATGTATGACATATGTACTATTGGGTTGCAATAAAATATGGTTAAATAAAAAAACTGGAATATGACATTAATGTTTTAATCTGCATGAATTTACTTACACGCATATACTACGATATATGTACGTATAGTATACTACAGCGTCATGTTGGAATTACAATGTCGCAAAAAAGTATAATTACACAGACAGTCTTATCATATAATATGTTTCAGCAATTTAGGTTTAAAATAAGGACAGTTTTATAGAACTAAATAGAGATAAAAGTAAATAAAACAAGAAAAAAGCAATGATGAAGATGTTCTTTTATTAATTAATGCTATAACGTATTGTGGTCGTTGTTCTTGGTGAATTATGGCTTACCATTGTATGTTTTACGCTTATTTACCGTCGCTACCGGTTACACATATGAGTGACGCCTCCTGAAGAGATTAGACCCATTCTAGAGTATCCTCTGGTTCATTAACTTGTAACGGTGTAAAACACCGACACCAAACATCGGTTTAAAGTCCCATCTGAAAGACTGTTGATTTTATTGGGGTCAGACGGAGGATCGAACCTGAGAGCACTGGATTACCGATCCAGTGTGTTAACCACTGGACTACAGATCCGCCTGACTTACCATATGCATATCATATACGATTAGCGATACTAAAATAGTTAAACTAAGTAGAGTTATAGTTAGAAAATAATTAACTAAATCACTGTCACTTATTTATTAGATGAAGTCAGTAATTAGCTAGCTTTCTCTGAACAGATATTATGTTGTTGTGTGTGTTTCACGTTTATTTATCGTCGCTACCGGTTGCCCATATGAGCGACGTCTCCTGAAGAGTCATTTTAGATTTTTGGAGAATAGAGCAATGATACAGACAGAGACCCATTTTTTCTCCATTTAATCATATTTTATTGCAAATCAATAGTATGTCATACATATAAAGATACAATACATAGCATGAAAATACAAATGGTTTTGGCCACAAGTTTTAACAACATTAGACAACGGCCTGCATCAGAAAGTCAAGCTAACGTTTGATAGCGAGAGACCCAGTTGTATCGTACACGCTATAGAGTCGTTCACGCATTATACCAGTTTTACAAATTTCTAACATTAATTTAATTTTAATAAAATAATGATTCCTACCAAGAAATATTCTCCATCGAAGTCCATTATGAAAGTCCATTATAGTCATCATGATTTTCAACACTCGTCCTATCACCTTCTGGCGATAAGTATTTCCCCTAACGTTCAATATTACCGTGAATTCCCTTCATAAAGCAGTACTATTATATAAGCATACGATGTTTTAAATAATGTCTATGAATTATATTCAATTACACAAACATCACCTGCGCGCGCAATGGACTGCGCATACCTATTTTCTACTCTGCTAGCCAATTCCATATATCATCATATTCCATTACATATTAAATATAGTTTCTCTATTTTTCAGCTTTTACATTACTATATTATTCCAATGTGCAGTTCTCACTTATAGTGCTATCTTTTGATTGCATTGATTGTATATATGTTGAGGGCCTCATGGTAGATTAACTTTTGTTAAATGAGTACTCTCGTTAAATAAAGTCTTTATTATTATTATTATTATTATTATATCTGCATTTCCCAGAAATTAATATCCTGTGTATCGGAAGTGTCGCATACTACCCGTGGTATCTATTGCCTGCTAGAATATTAACAATTTATAAATGACACTAATGGATCTGTATTGCAAGGGCACATTGACAGTGATCATAACAGACTTCCGTTTAAATACAAGTACAAGCTATACATGTATAGGAAATTTAATAAACATAGAAATTTCTATTTGAAGAATTGCTCGCATGAGTTTGAATTTAAATTAAATTAATAATGTTATAACTTGGATCTGTCATTGATTTTAATTTCTGTAAATGATTCTCTGGGGCATATCATATAACTACAAACGATTTTTATTCGCGATGCACCCGTGATCATTCAGGTGTAATTATATAAAACGTATTAATAAATAAACAGTTTAATTTTAAACTTTAATTATTTGGTCTCATATAATATTATTAGACACAAACTATTACAGTTTTTGGTCTTTAATATAATTGGATTTTATTATTTATTCTTTATTTCAGTCTCATCAATGTACAGCATATAGCAAACACAAAGTATAGTTTACATATTAAAAAGTATGTTGTCACTCAATTCAGAGTTACAAGAGACTATGTATAGATATACATCGATCATCTATAACATATTGCACTACTTAGTACTATAGTAAATACATGTACATGTGATAACTACATGTGTGAGATAAAGCTGAAAAGCAGTCGCTAATTGAAATTTAAAATCTTATTAAGATGTAATGGAATGAAAAATACTGAAAGCAAAATAAGCACTACTGCGCAAACTAAAAAATGTTTTAAAAGATCAAATACCAATTCCATTCAGATTGGGATTAGCCTAATTAGCGATATTGCCTTATTATTAATTAAAGCGACATTACATCGCACAAAGCCAATACATACATTTTGTTACGAATAGATAGATGCTACAGTACTATAAATTCTTCGATATATATAATAATATGATTCGACCACTAACTTTTAATAAATAAATAAATAAATAATGAAGTTGAGGTCTACACATTCTCAAAAGTGAAAGCATGATTTCATATAGCACCTTTTACGTTTGTTTATTATTGGAATCTATAATAAACGTGTGATACTTTCGCTTAGAGATAATTTAATCAGATTAGTCGAAAATTAATTATGCATATATGTGAGATACCATACATGTTACACGCGTTGTATTACGCATTGGTGTTGACCTTATTTACATTATGTTGTTATGTCAACAAACATCGTATACGACGCTTGTTTATTAATCGAAATACTCAGATTCTGCAAAATTATACCATATGATAGAAATTGTAGAATTTTGCATTTTCAGCGATATATTGTCGCTTTAAGCTTCATCCATGTATATGTTATACTAGAGAGCCTTTACTGTTAATGTTAACAAAGTATCTACAATACCACTCAGGTCCTATTTTAAGACACGATTTGTCTATATTATATCTCTCTAATACACTCACTATCTCTACCCCACATCATAAGTGCAAACCAAGCAGTACAAAGTAAATAAATGGCAAACATCGAAAACAACAATGAAACATGGCATAGTGGTAGAACTGTCACATTTTTTCCGACTTTCTCGTGGATAGGCAATTTAAGGCTACCATATATATCAGTTCTACCCTGTCTTGACAATCATAAACAATATGTGGGTATCCGACAAGGAGGTATTGGATCTGTTATACGTTGAAATACTAAAACTACTAACAGAGTGAAATGTCTTGGCGACGAGAGTATGTGTTCAGATCGACATTCATGGTCAGTTTTACAACGTGTCTCATTATTGACGTTTATTTATCGTCGCTACCGGTTGCCAATATGAGCGACGTCTCCTGAAGAGATTAGTCATTTTAGATTTTTGTGGAGGATAGTGCAATGATACAGACAGAGACCCATTCCAGAGTCTATTCTGGTTCTTTTACGTGCACGGTGTAAAGCACCGACACGAGACCTCGGTTTAACGTCCCATCTGAAATACTGTTAATTGTATTAGGATCACGCGGGGGATCGAACCTGCGACTCCTGGATTACCAGTCCAACGTGTTAACCACAGGCAAATATAACATATTTTATATCTCGTTCCATAGCAATATGGATGGGAACTCAATAAAGAGACCACCTCGCTAATAAGACCACAGTATGCGGTCTTATATAGGGGTTTTACTGTGCACAATAAATCAAGACATATAGGAATTGTAAACGTACCATTGACCTCGAGACTCAACTCGATGAAATGCTGGACAGATATGTGACAAAAAAGTATGTGCATTTCCATCAATACATACTTACAAAACATAGTTCGGTCTATCAATTCTCACCTATCGTGCATGGCAACTCTCACCTCCCGTGTCTGGTAACTCTCACCTCCCGTGCATGCTCTCACCTCCCGTGCATGCAAACTCTCACCTCCCGTGTCTAGGAACTCTCACCTTCCGTGCATGGCAACTCTCACCTCCCGTTCCTGGCAACTCTCACCTCCCGTGCTTGGTAACTCTCACCTCCCGTGTCTGGTAACTCTCACCTCCCGTGCATGCTCTCACCTCCCGTGCATGCAAACTCTCACCTCCCGTGTCTAGGAACTCTCACCTTCCGTGCATGGCAACTCTCACCTCCCGTTCCTGGCAACTCTCACCTCCCGTGCTTGGTAACTCTCACCTCCCGTGTCTGGTAACTCTCACCTCCCGTGCCTGGCAACTCTCACCTCCCGTGCCTGGTAACTCTCACCTCCCGTGCCTGGCAACTCTCACCTCCCGTACATGGTAACTGTCACCTCTAGTGCCTGGTAACTCTCACCTCCCGTGCCTGGTAACTGTCACCTCCCGTGCCTGGCAACTCTCACCTCCCGTACATGGTAACTGTCACCTCTAGTGCCTGGTAACTCTCACCTCCCGTGCATGGTAACTCTCACCTCCCGTACATGGTAACTGTCACCTCTAGTGCCTGGTAACTCTCACCTCCCGTGCATGGTAACTGTCACCTCCAGTGCTTGGTAACTCTCATCTCCCGTGCATGGTAACTCTCACCTCCAGTGCCTGGTAACTCTCACCTCCCGTGCCTGGCAACTCTCACCTCCTGTACATGGTAACTGTCACCTCTAGTGCCTGGTAACTCTCACCTCCCGTGCCTGGTAACTCTCACCTCCCGTGCCTGGCAACTCTCACCTCCCGTACATGGTAACTGTCACCTCTAGTGCCTGGTAACTCTCACCTCCCGTGCATGGTAACTGTCACCTCCAGTGCCTGGTAACTCTCACCTCCCGTACATGGTAACTGTCACCTCTAGTGCCTGGTAACTCTCACTCCAGTGCCTGGTAACTCTCACCTCCCGTGCATGGTAACTGTCACCTCCAGTGCCTGGTAACTCTCACCTCCCGTACATGGTAACTCTCACCTCCCGTGCATGGTAACTGTCACCTCCAGTGCCTGGTAACTCTCACCTCCCGTGCATGGTAACTGTCACCTCCAGTGCCTGGTAACTCTCACCTCCCGTGCCTGGCAACTCTCACCTCCCGTACATGGTAACTGTCACCTCTAGTGCCTGGTAACTCTCACCTCCCGTACATGGTAACTCTCACCTCCCGTGCATGGTAACTGTCACCTCTAGTGCCTGGTAACTCTCACCTCCCGTGCATGGTAACTGTCACCTCCAGTGCCTGGTAACTCTCACCTCCCGTGCATGGTAACTGTCACATCCAGTGCCTGGTAACTCTCACCTCCCGTGCATGGTAACTGTCACCTCTAGTGCCTGGTAACTCTCACCTCCAGTGCCTGGTAACTCTCACCTCCCGTGCATGGTAACTGTCACCTCTAGTGCCTGGTAACTCTCACCTCCAGTGCCTGGTAACTCTCACCTCCCGTGCCTGGCAACTCTCACCTCCCGTGCATGGTAACTGTCACCTCTAGTGCCTGGTAACTCTCACCTCCCGTGCCTGGTAACTCTCACCTCCCGTGCCTGGCAACTCTCACCTCCCGTACATGGTAACTGTCACCTCTAGTGCCTGGTAACTCTCACCTCCCGTGCATGGTAACTGTCACCTCCAGTGCCTGGTAACTCTCACCTCCCGTACATGGTAACTGTCACCTCTAGTGCCTGGTAACTCTCACCTCCCGTGCATGGTAACTGTCACCTCCAGTGTCTGGTAACTCTCACCTCCCGTGCATGGTAACTGTCACCTCCAGTGCCTGGTAACTCTCACCTCCCGTACATGGTAACTGTCACCTCCCGTGCATGGTAACTGTCACCTCTAGTGCCTGGTAACTCTCACCTCCAGTGCCTGGCAACTCTCACCTCCCGTGCATGGTAACTGTCACCTCTAGTGCCTGGTAACTCTCACCTCACATGCATGGTAACTGTCACCTCTAGTGCCTGGTAACTCTCACCTCCAGTGCCTGGTAACTCTCACCTCCCGTGCATGGTAACTGTCACCTCTAGTGCCTGGTAACTCTCACCTCCCGTACATGGTAACTCTCACCTCCCGTGCATGGTAACTGTCACCTCCAGTGCCTGGTAACTCTCACCTCCCGTGCATGGTAACTGTCACCTCCAGTGCCTGGTAACTCTCACCTCCCGTGCCTGGCAACTCTCACCTCCCGTACATGGTAACTGTCACCTCTAGTGCCTGGTAACTCTCACCTCCCGTGCATGGTAACTCTCACCTCCCGTACATGGTAACTGTCACCTCTAGTGCCTGGTAACTCTCACCTCCCGTGCATGGTAACTGTCACCTCCAGTGCTTGGTAACTCTCATCTCCCGTGCATGGTAACTGTCACATCCAGTGCCTGGTAACTCTCACCTCCCGTGCATGGTAACTGTCACCTCTAGTGCCTGGTAACTCTCACCTCCAGTGCCTGGTAACTCTCACCTCCCGTGCATGGCAACTGTCACCTCTAATGCCTGGTAACTCTCACCTCCAGTGCCTGGTAACTCTCACCTCCCGTGCCTGGCAACTCTCACCTCCTGTACATGGTAACTGTCACCTCTAGTGCCTGGTAACTCTCACCTCCCGTGCCTGGTAACTCTCACCTCCCGTGCCTGGCAACTCTCACCTCCCGTACATGGTAACTGTCACCTCTAGTGCCTGGTAACTCTCACCTCCCGTGCATGGTAACTGTCACCTCCAGTGCCTGGTAACTTTCACCTCCCGTACATGGTAACTGTCACCTCTAGTGCCTAGTAACTCTCACCTCCCGTGCATGGTAACTGTCACCTCCAGTGTCTGGTAACTTTCACCTCCCGTGCATGGTAACTGTCACCTCCAGTGCCTGGTAACTCTCACCTCCCGTACATGGTAACTGTCACCTCCCGTGCATGGTAACTGTCACCTCTAGTGCCTGGTAACTCTCACCTCCAGTGCCTGGCAACTCTCACCTCCCGTGCATGGTAACTGTCACCTCTAGTGCCTGGTAACTCTCACCTCACGTGCATGGTAACTGTCACCTCTAGTGCCTGGTAACTCTCACCTCCAGTGCCTGGTAACTCTCACCTCCCGTGCATGGTAACTGTCACCTCTAGTGCCTGGTAACTCTCACCTCCCGTACAAACCCCAACCACCCCCTGGTAACTCTCACCTCCCGTGCATGGTAACTGTCACCTCCAGTGCCTGGTAACTCTCACCTCCCGTGCATGGTAACTGTCACCTCCAGTGCCTGGTAACTCTCACCTCCCGTGCCTGGCAACTCTCACCTCCCGTACATGGTAACTGTCACCTCTAGTGCCTGGTAACTCTCACCTCCCGTGCATGGTAACTCTCACCTCCCGTGCATGGTAACTCTCACCTCCCGTACATGGTAACTCTCACCTCCCGTGCTTGGTAACTGTCACCTCCAGTGCTTGGTAACTCTCACCTCCCGTGCATGGTAACTGTCACATCCAGTGCCTGGTAACTCTCACCTCCCGTGCATGGTAACTGTCACCTCCAGTGCCTGGTAACTCTCACCTCCCCAAACCACCCAGTGCCTGGTAACTCTCACCTCCACACAACCACCCCAACTCACCTCCAGTGCCTGGTAACTCTCACCTCCCAACCCACCCCACAAACCACCCAGTGCCTGGTAACTCTCACCTCCCGTGCATGGTAACCACCCACCAACCCACCCCAAACCCACCCCCCAAACCCAGTGCCTGGTAACTCTCACCTCCCGTGCCTGGTAACTCTCACCTCCCGTACATGGTAACTGTCACCTCTAGTGCCTGGTAACTCTCACCTCCCGTGCCTGGTAACTCTCACCTCCCGTGCCTGGCAACTCTCACCTCCCGTACATGGTAACTGTCACCTCTAGTGCCTGGTAACTCTCACCTCCCCAGTGCCTGGTAACTTCACCTCCCGTACCTGCACCGCCAACTCTCACCTCCCGTGCATGGAACCACCCAACCACCCAACCACCCTAACTTCACCTCTAGTGCCTGGTAACTCTCACCTCCAGTGCCTGGAATAACTGTCACCTCCAGTGCCTGGTAACTCTCACCTCCCGTGCATGGTAACTGTCACCTCTCCAACTCTCACCTCCAGTGCCTGGTAACTCTCACCTCCCGTGCATGGTAACTGTCACCTCCAGTGCTGGTAACTCTCACCTCCCGTGCATGGTAACTGTCACCTCCAGTGCCTGGTAACTCTCACCTCCCGTGCATGGTAACTGTCACCTCCAGTGCCTGGTAACTCTCACCTCCCGTACATGGCAACTCTCACCTCCCGTACATGGTAACTGTCACCTCTAGTGCCTGGTAACTCTCACCTCCAGTGCCTGGTAACTCTCACCTCCCGTGCACAACCACTGGTAACTGTCACCTCCAGTGCCTGGTAACTCTCACCCCAACTCACCGTGCATGGTAACTGTCACCTCTAGTGCCTGGTAACTCTCACCTCCAGTGCCTGGTAACTCTCACCTCCCGTGCATGGCTGTCACCTCTAGTGCCTGGTAACTCTCACCTCCAGTACATGGTAACTCTCACCTCCCGTGCATGGTAACTGTCACCTCTAGTGCCTGGTAACTCTCACCTCCCGTGCCTGGTAACCTCAACCTCACCCCACACCACCCCCACACCCCCCACCCACCACCCACCCCCAACCACCCACCCCACCCACCACCCCACCCCCACCCACCTCCCGTGCATGGTAACTGTCACCTCCAGTGCCTGGTAACTCTCACCTCCAGTGCCTGGCAACTCTCACCTCCCGTGCAACCACCCCCCGTGCTGGTAACTCTCACCTCCAGTGCCTGGTAACTCTCACCTCCCGTGCATGGTAACTGTCACCTCCAGTGCCTGGTAACTCTCACCTCCCGTGCCTCACCCCCCAAACCCACAACCCACCCCCCAACCCACCCACCCCCACACCCCCACCCCCACTCTCACCTCCCGTGCATGGCAACTCTCACCTCCCATGCATGGTAACTCTCACCTCCCGTGCCTGGTAACTCTCACCTCCCGTGCCTGGTAACTCTCACCTCCCGTGCATGGTAACTCTCACCTCCAGTGCCTGGTAACTCTCACCTCCCGTGCCTAGCAACTCTCACCTCCCATGCATGGTAACTCTCACCTCCCGTGCCTGCTAACTCTCATCTCACCTGTCTGGCAACTCTCACCTCCCGTGCATGGCAACTCTCACCTCCCGTGCATGGCAACTCTCATCAACTCTCACCTCCCGTGCCTGGCAACTCTCAGTTCCCGTACCTGGCAACTCTCACCTCCCGTGCCTGGCAACTCTCACCTCCCGTGCCTGGCAACTCTCACCTCCCGTGCCTGGCAACTCTCATCTCCCGTTCCTAGCAAGTCGCACGTCCCGTGTATAGCAATTCTCACCTCCCGTGCATGGCAACTCTCACCTCCCGTGCATGGTAACTCTCATCTCCCGTTCCTAGCAAGTCGCACGTCTCGTGTATAGCAATTCTCACCTCCCGTGCATGGCAACTCTCACCTCCCGTGCATGGTAACTCTCATCTCCCGTTCCTAGCAAGTCTCACGTCCCGTGTATAGCAATTCTCACCTCCCGTGCATGGCAACTCTCATCTCCCGTGCCTAGCAAGTCTCACGTCCCGTGTATAGCAATTCTCACCTCCCGTGCATGGTAACTCTCATCTCCCGTGCCTAGCAAGTCTCACGTCCCGTGTATAGCAATTCTCACCTCCCGTGCATGGCAACTCTCACCTCCCATGCCTAGCCAGTCTCACGTCCCGTGTATAGCAATTCTCACCTCCCGTGCCTGACAACTCTCATCTCCCGTACCTGGCAACTCTCACCTCTCGTGTCTGGCAAATCTCACCTCCTGTGCCTGGCGTCTCTCATCTCCCGTGCAAGGCAACCCTCACCTCCCCTCTTTGGCAACTCTCACCTCCCCTGTTTGGCAACCCTCACCTCCCCTGTCTGGCAACTCTCATCTCCTGTGCCTGGCGTCTCTCATCTCCCGTGCAAGGTAACCCTCACCTCCCCTGTTTGGCAACTCTCACCTCCCCTGTTTGGCAACCCTCACCTCCCGTGCCTGGCAACTCTCACCTCCCCTGTTTGGCAACCCTCACCTCCCGTGCCTGGCAACTCTCACATCCCGTGCCTGGCAATTGTCACCTCCCGTGCCTGGCAACTTTCACCTCCCGTGCCTGGCAACTCTCACCTCCCGTGCCTGGCAACTCTCACATCCCGTGCATGGCAACTGAGGAATTGGTGTTGTAGCTGCTATTATGAATTAAAAAATGTTATAGTCAAGAGACAATGTTTTAGAACACTCCAGAAACATCGCATGTTATAGTCAAGAGACAATGTTTTAGAACACTCCAGAAACATCGCATGTTATAGTCAAGAGACAATGTTTTAGAACACTCCAGAAACATCGCATGTTATAGTCAAGAGACAATGTTTTAGAACACTCCAGAAACATCGCATGTTATAGTCAAGAGACAATGTTTTAGAACACTCCGAAAACATCGCATGTTATAGTCAAGAGACAATGTTTTAGAACACTCCAGAAACATCGCATGTTATAGTCAAGAGACAATGCTTTAGAACACTCCAGAAACATCGAATAAACATGAAATATTACTGATCACTGATCCAGCAATACATAAATTGTTAAATTAATGTGCAAATATGTTGGTTTAATAAATAATTTGTGAAACATCGATGTTTAATGTTCCGCAGTTCCCAATACATACCTTTGGTCGCTGATTCGGTGTAGACGTTGTACTAGTTACCCGTGTCTGGTAACACGCACGCACGCACGCACGCACGCACGCACGCACGCACGCACGCACGCACGCACACACACACACACGCTACGAACTGATTTGGGCATATTACCGGCGCAGTGAAAAATAGGGCATGCATATCCTCTTCAGGCGCTTTCGGGATTATGTCTGTGTTCCATTGAATATAAAAATATCCACGGATAGGCCATTATAGTACCACATAATTATTATAGTTGTGTTATAATTTTGGAGGTCTCGGGTTCAAACCCCAGCCTGGACACACTTTTGGTGATACGCGATCTGGATTGTTTTCTGCAGCTCAATATTCTCCCACCACTGGTTCAAGTGGGAATGTTTGGCAAACGCCTAGGTTATTCGTGGTTGTTTATATTTTTTGTAGAACTGGTGCAAGACACGTGATCGAAACTGTGCTTATAAAAATACAATAATGTCTTAATAACTGCAGTTTTTGGTAACCTAAGCTATGTTGTACACCTGTTGTAGGAGGACTAGATCCAAGTGGTGTTTGGTATACGGGGTGCATAGAAACAATTAAAGCGACAATTACATCGCAAAAAGGAAATAAAATGCATTTTTCACGCATACATGCATTGCTACTACAAATTCTTCTAAATACATTCGAACACTAACATTGAAACAATAAACACTGTTTTTGTAGGATTTCATATAACGGACAGCCACGCTCCTGAATTGACGTTTGCTTGTCATTGGAGTCAATACTAAACACGCAATACTTTCGTTTAGAGATAATTTAACTAAGTTTAGACACAACTGTCAGATATCACGGTAAATATCTCGTGTTATTCTGGATAAACGCGTTGAATGTCGACCCTATTTACATTATTTTATTATGTCAACAAACTGAGGCAAATATTTGGAAAAAATATTGCC
Source organism: Archivesica marissinica (assembly GCA_014843695.1). Lineage (NCBI taxonomy): Eukaryota > Metazoa > Mollusca > Bivalvia > Venerida > Vesicomyidae > Archivesica > Archivesica marissinica. Next base: position 23,362,658 of record CM026390.1, read on the forward strand.
ATATAATAAAGTTTAAACTTTATTTATTTTACAACAATTGCGAAGCAAGTTCTAACAACTTATATTAATCACTCTCGTTGGCGCGGATGCAAGCGTAAGTGCGGTCATTCGTGTGGGAGGAAACCGGAGTAGGCCTACCCGGAGAAAAGCCACCTGTCCGATATGGAGACAACCGTACCATCTCACATACTTCCCTGTCCGAGGATCGAACCCGGGTTGTATTGGTGAGAAGCGAGCGCACTAACCACTGCGCTAATCGGACAGCCTATAATCATATAATAGCAAATTACATACTGCAGATATTTGCGATGTAGCGTCGCTTTAAATACATATGCATGTACTTTCTTATTATTATGATATTCAATTTGAGTTAATTTGTCTAGTGAAGTCTATAATTTAGTAGCAAAATAAATAACATGCGTAGTCATAATTATATTGTTCAACATGCGTGTATCGCAAACCATCATAACATATTAATACGCATTCAAGCCTATAATAACCCACACCCTCGGGAGAGTGCACTTGTTCATGTAAATACACATTCTGGAAGTCTACGTGCCGTGCTACAAAATGGCAATATACTACAGAAACAAATACATGCAAATGTATACAACATGGAGAGAAACACTAAATTAATGCCATATGGTGGTGCAGACTGATGTGTGCAGGCGTTAATTGTGGGTGTCATGAGTGTCTGAAATGACCAAACACACAACGGCGCCTCTCTCTGACTGCAGACAATATGGAGTTTGTGCACCGTGGGGATATGGTCGTGGAGTTTGTACATCGCGGGGGATATGGTCGTGAAGTTTGTGCACCATGGGGATATGGTCGTGGAATTTGTACACCGTGCGGGATATGGTCGTGGAGTTTGTAAACCGTGCGGGATATGGTCGTGGAGTTTGTGCACCGTGGGGGATATGGTCGTGGAGTTTGTACATCGCGGGGGATATGGTCGTGAAGTTTGTGCGCCGTGGGGGATATGGTCGTGGAGTTTGTGCACCATGGGGATACAGTCGTGGAGTTTGTGCACCGTGGGGGATATGGTCGTGAAGTTTGTGCGCCGTGGGCGATATGGTCGTGCAGTTTGCACACCGTGGGGGATATGGTCGTGTAGTTTGTGCGCCGTGGGGGATATGGTCGTGAAGTTTGTGAGCCGTGGGCGATATGGTCTTGCAATTTGTACACCGTGGGGGATATGGTCGTGTAGTTTGTGCGCCGTGGGGGATATGGTCGTGGAGTGTGTACACCGTGGGGATATGGTCGTGACGTTTGTGCGCCGTGGGGGTTATTGTCGTGGAGTTTGTGCACCGTGGGGGTATTGTCGTGGAGTTTGTGCGCCGTGGGGGTTATTGTCGTGGAGTTTGCACACCGTGGGGGATATGGTCGTGGTATTTGTGCACCGTGGGGGGATATGGTCGTGGTATGTATACACCGTGGGGGATATGGTCGTGGTATTTGTACACCGTGGGGATATGATCGTGGTATTTGTACACCGTGGGGATATGATCGTGGTATTTGTAAACCGTGGGGATATGATCGTGGTATTTGTACACCGTGGGGGATATGGTCGTGGTATTTGTACACCGTGGGGGATATGGTCCTGGTATTTGTACACCGTGTGGATATGATCGTGGTATTTGTACACCGTGGGGGATATGGTCGTGGTATTTGTACACCGTGGGGGATATGGTCGTGGTATTTGTACACCGTGGGGGATATGGTCGTGGTGTTTGTACACCGTGGGGGATATGGTCGTGGTATTTGAACACCGTGTGGATATGATCGTGGTATTTGTACACAGTGGGGGATATGGTCGTGGTATTTGTACACCGTGGGGGATATGGTCGTGGTATTTGTACACCGTGGGGGATATGGTCGTGGTATTTGTACACCGTGGGGTATGGCCGTGGAGTCTGTGCAGCGTGGGGGATATGATCATGGAGTTTGTGCACTCTCTCTCTTCTCTTCTCTCTCTTCTCTCAAATCGTAGAGAGGAAATTGATGCCGTTTTACTCATTCATTTTTAATGAAACTAGAGGATTCACAATGGTGTATATCGTGTTATTTCTCTGTTAATGCGGAACATATCTTCATTGACTGTGAAGATTTAGCAAACATTCGTCAGCCATATTATACACAGTTGATTGGTTGTAGTAGTTGGGAACCATGGTTGACAAACGATCATAAAACATTAATACCCATTAAAGCCTATTGCTATCAAGCTCAAATTGATAGCCTGTTCATTTCAAGCCTGTTCACTTCATAGCCTGTTCGTTTCATAGCCTGTTCATTTCATAGCCTGTTCATTTCACAGCCTGTTCATTTCATAGCCTGTTCATTTCATAGCCTGTTCATTTCACAGCATGTTCATTTCATAGCCTGTTCATTTCATAGCCTGTTCATTTCTTAGCCTGTTCATTTCATAGCCTGTTCGTTTCATAGCCTGTTCATTTCATAGCCTGTTCGTTTCATAGCCTATTCATTTCATAGCCTGTTCGTTTCATAGCCTGTTCATTTCATAGCCTGTTCGTTTCATAGCCTGTTCATTTCATAGCCTGTTCATTTCATAGCCTGTTCATTTCATAGCCTGTTCATTTCATAGCCTGTTCGTTTCATAGCCTGTTCATTTTATAGCCTGTTCGTTTCATAGCCTGTTCATTTCATAGCCTGTTCATTTCATAGCCTGTTCATTTCTTAGCCTGTTCATTTCATAGCCTGTTCATTTCATAGCCTGTTCATTTCACAGCCCGTTCATTTCATAGCCGGTTCATTTCATAGCCTGTTCATTTCACAGCCCGTTCATTTCATAGCCCGTTCATTTCATAGCCTGTTCATTTCACAGCCTGTTCATTTCATAGCCTGTTCATTTCATAGCTCTTAGCCTGTTCATTTCATAGCCTGTTCATTTCATAGCATGTTCATTTCTTAGCCTGTTCTTTTCATAGCCTGTTCATTTCTTAGCCTGTCCATTTCTATTAGAAGTACATTTTGTATTTAAAATAAGGGAGTCAATTATTTATAGAGACTTCAATTTCATAACTAATAAGTACCTGTTTTCAACCACAGGGATTCGGCGCGTTTGGGGTAATAGTACCCACAAACGCGCCGAATCCCTGTGTTTTCAACCTTACTAAATTTCGAAGAGTTTATACATTTATAATTTAGAATTTTTGTTCGTTACAATTAAGCACATCAAATATTTTATATCTTTAATAATAATAATAATAATAATAAAGACTTTATTTAACGAGAGTACTCATTTAGCAAAAGTTAATCTACCATGAGGCCCTCAACATATATACAATCAAATGCAATCAAAAGATAGCACTATAAGTGAGAACTGCACATTGGAATAATATAGTAATGTAAAAGCTGGGAAATCAACCTAAAGACAGCAATTTTCCGATTCTAATAAATATAGCAATGGCAATACACGTTTATAATAGCAGTAGAAGTACGCGATTAGTTTGAATTGTTATAGTTCCACCTTAAGTAGAGAATTTTGAACTGTTGGATAGTTGGAGCATTTTGAACTGAGTGAGGCAATGAATTCCAAATAGATGATCCTGAAAATTCAAATGTATTACGAAATAATTCACAATTTGGTCTTGGTGTGTATAATTGATATTCTGAGGTTGATCTAAGAATTCTAGGATGTATATCAGAAGTAAAAGTGAAGGACGATTTTAAATAGTCTGGAGCAGCTCCATGTAATGTTTTATACATTTGTATAGCCTTCTGATATATGACTCGTTCTGGAAAGGTCATCCATTTTAGTTGGGAGAATAATAATTGCGACGGAGTGTCAAAGTCCTGATCTAGAATTAGTCTAGCTGCTCTCTTTTGTAACCGAACTATTTTATCTTCTAAAGATGAGTTGCAGTTACCCCAAATCACACAACAAAAGTCTAAGTGAGGCAATATGTAAGCATTGTAGAAGAGGTTGCGATTGGGAATAGAGAGATACCTTTTATACGAGACAATAAATATGAATAAGAGTTACATTTTTTGAGAACATTGTCAGTATGCTTATCCCAGGATAGTGTGTTGTCAATCATAACTCCTAGTAGTCGTTCAGCAGAACTCGGATGTATGACGGTGTTGTTCACTTTCACTTCAAGAACAGACTCACTGATACTATGAGCTTTTGATTTAGAGGAAATATACATGATTTTCGTCTTAGAAGTATTGAGAATCATACGATTGTCTAAACACCACTGTTGAACATTTATCAAATCAGTAGATAAAGAAGTAGTAAGAGTGTCAAGAGATTGATCGGAGGCAGATATAGTTGTATCGTCAGCAAATATGTCTGCAACGGTGCTGGTAAGAGTCATAGGTAAGTCATTGATGTAAATTATAAAGAGAATGGGACCTAAGACAGACCCCTGAGGAACACCAGAAACAACAGGTCCAGCATCAGAACGAGCACCAGAAACATTCGTTTGTTGGAACCTGTCAGCTAAGTACGAGGAAAACCAATTTTGTGATGATTCAGCAAGACCATAATAAGCTAATTTACGTATTAAGATAGAATGATCAACCAGATTTTTGAAAGATCCAGAAAGACTGTGCCCACTACTTCATTATTATCAATTGCTGATATCCAGTCATCCAGTAAGCGTGTAAGGGCAGTTTGACATGAATGATTTTCACGGAATCCGGACTGTCGATTATATAATAAATTATGTTCCTCGAGAAATTGTTTCAAGTGAAGGCTGACATGGCGCTCAAGAATCAATGACATAACAGGTAATATTGATATAGGTCTGTAATTATTTTTATCTGATTTGTCACCTTTTTTGTGAATGGGTATAACTTTGGGAAATGTGTTGGAGTTTATGCTAGAATTGAATATTTGTGTTAAAATTGGAGCAATGATTTTGGCAGAAAGCTTTAAGAATCTGGCATGTAAATTATCAGAGCCCGTTGATTTAGATACATCAAGTGAAAGAAGTTGTTTTTCAACAAACTGCACAGATACTAACGGAATAGAAAATCTAGATATGTTTGACAATTTAGTGTTGTTAGTAGTTTCAAGTGCAAAGTTAGAGTAGTGCACTAGTGCGGTGGTGGGTTATCAGACTGAAACTGCCTATGAATATTACAGAAATGTTCATTAAAAATATTGGCCGTATAGTTAGCATTTAATATTTTACATCCATTTTCATCATGTAGGTATTGTGTTTGAGATTTATTGTTCAGTCCTGATAATTCATTTAGACTGCTCCATAATTGTTTCGGATTGTGTTTATTCGAGTTAATATGTGTGGTGTAGTAATTATGCTTTGAGGTAAATATAAGTGATTTGACTTTTTGTCTCCATATTTTAAACTTTTCTGATATTTGTTTCTTGTGAAAATGATTTCTATGTTTTATAGCTTCTAAAATATCTGAATTTATCCAGTTTGGTTGTGACGTCCTTTTGACTCTTCTATGTCTGATAGGTGCGTGATTGTTGAGAACAGTAGCGAACATATCAATGAATACATCAGATGAGTCGTCCGGATCACCAAAAATGTCTACAAGTGACCAAGGCTGGATGGAGAGTTCAAGCAAGAACTCAGCTTCATTGAAATTTTTCAATGACCTATACTGAATACATTTATGAATCGAAGTGTTTTTTACAGATAATTACTGCCATTCACGCTAGATAATTATTATGCAAACACCTATATGTAGGTAGTTCACTTGTTCTGGTCAATATACATTCTGGAAGTCGAATTATCGTGCTATAAAATGGCAACATACTACAGAAACCAATGCATGCATATGTATACACAATGGAGAGAAACACTACACCAATGCCGTATTGTGGTGAAGAGACTGGTGGTGGGTGCGGCTAAGAGTGGGTGCCATGAGTGTCAGAAATGACCAAACACACAACGGGATATGGACGTGGAGTGTGTACACCGTGCGGGATATGGCCGTGTAGTTTGTACACCGTGCGGGATATGGCCGTGTAGTTTGTACACCGTGCGGGATATGGTCGTGGAGTTTGTACACCATGCAGTATATGGTCGTGGAGTTTGTACACCGTGCAGAATATGGCCGTGGAGTTTGTACACCGTGCAGGATATGGCCGTGGAGTTTGTACACCGTGCGGGATATGGTCGTGGAGTTTGTGCACCGTGGGGGATATGGTCGTGGAGTTTGTACACCGTGCGGGATATGGTCGTGGAGTGTGTACACCGTGGGGATATGGCCGTGGAGTTTGTACACCGTGCGGGATATGGCCGTGGAGTGTGTGCACCGTGCGGGATATGGCCGTGGAGTGTGTGCACCGTGCGGGATATGGCCGTGGAGTTTGTACATGGTGCGGGATATGGCCGTGGAGTGTGTGCACCGTGCGGGATATGGCCGTGGAGTTTGTACACCGTGCGGGATATGGTCGTGGAGTTTGTACACCGTGCGGGATATGGTCGTGGAGTTGTACACCGTGCGGGATATGGCGTGAGTTGTCACCGGGGATATCGTGGAGTTTGTACACCGTGCGGGATATGGTCGTGGAGTTTGTGCACCGTGGGGATATGGTCGTGGAGTTTGTACACCGTGCGGGATATGGTCGTGGAGTTGACACCGTGGGGATATGGCGGGATCACCCAACACACCCAACACACCCAACACAAACATTGTGCACCGTGCGGGATATGGCCGTGGAGTTTGTACACCGTGCGGGATATGGTCGTGGAGTTTGTACACCGTGCGGGATATGGTCGTGGAGTTTGTACACCGTGCGGGATATGGTCGTGGAGTTTGTACACCGTGCGGGATATGGCGTGGAGTTTGTACACCGTGGGGATATGGCGTGGAGTGTGTGCACCGTGCGGGATATGGCCGTGGAGTGTGTGCACCGTGCGGGATATGGTCGTGGAGTGTGTCACCGTGTGGGATATGGCCGTGGAGTGTGTGCACCGTGCGGGATATGGCCGTGGAGTGTGTGCACCGTGCGGGATATGGCCGTGGAGTGTGTGCACCGTGCGGGATATGGTCGTGGAGTTTGTACACCGTGCGGGATACGTGGAGTTTGTACACCGTGCGGGATATGGCCGTGGAGTTTGTACACCGTGCGGGATATGGACGTGGAGTTTGTACACCGTGGGGATATGGTCGTGGAGTTTGTACACCGTGCGGGATATGGTCGTGGTGTACACCGTGCGGGATATGTTTTGTACACCGTGGGGATATGGTCGTGGAGTTTGTACACCGTGCGGGATATGGTCGTGGAGTTTGTACACCGTGCGGGATATGGTCGTGGAGTTTGTACACCGTGCGGGATATGGTCGTGGAGTTTGTACACCGTGCGGATATGGAGGTGGAGTTTGTACACCGTGCGGGATATGGACGTGGAGTTTGTACACCGTGGGGATATGGTCGTGGAGTTTGTACACCGTGCGGGATATGGCCGTGGAGTGTGTACATGGTGCGGGATATGGCCGTGGAGTGTGTGCACCGTGCGGGATATGGCCGTGGAGTTTGTACACCGTGGGGATATGGTCGTGGAGTTTGTACACCGTGCGGGATATGGTCGTGGAGTTTGTACACCGTGCGGGATATGGACGTGGAGTTTGTACACCGTGCAGGATATGGACGTGGAGTGTGTGCACCGTGCGGGATATGGTCGTGGAGCTTGTACACCGTGTGGGATATGGTCGTGGCGTTTGTGCACCGTGGGGATATGGTCGTGGAGTTTGAACACCGTGCGGGTATGGCTATGGAGTTTGTACACCGTGCGGGATATAGTCGTGGAGTTTGTGCACCGTGCGGGTATGGTCGTGGAGTTTGTACACCGTGCGGGATATGGTCGTGGAGTTTGTACACCGTGCGGGATATGGTCGTGGAGTTTGTACACCGTGGGGATATGGCCGTGGAGTTTGTGCACCGTGGGATATGGTCGTGGAGTTTGTACACCGTGTGGGTATGGTCGTGGAGTTTGTGCACCGTGGATGGTCGTGGAGTTTGTGCACCGTGCGGGTATGGTCGTGGAGTTTGTGCACCGTGCGGGATATGGTCGTGGAGTTTGCACACCGTGCGGGATATGGCCGTGGAGTTTGTACACCGTGCGGGATATGGACGTGGAGTTTGTACACCGTGGGGATATGGTCGTGGAGTTTGTACACCGTGCGGGATATGGTCGTGGAGTTTGTACACCGTGCAGGATATGGACGTGGAGTTTGTACACCGTGCGGGATATGGTCGTGGAGTTTGTACACCGTGCGGGATATGGCCGTGGAGTGTGTGCACCGTGCGGGATATGGTCGTGGAGTGTGTGCACCGTGTGGGATATGGCCGTGGAGTTTGTACACCGTGCGGGATATGGCCGGGAGTGTGTGCACCGTGCGGGATATGGCCGTGGAGTGTGTGCACCGTGCGGGATATGGACGTGGAGTTTGTACACCGTGCGGGATATGGTCGTGGAGTTTGTACACCGTGCGGGATATGGTCGTGGAGTTTGTACACCGTGCGGGATATGGAGTTTGTACACCGTGCGGGATATGGTCGTGGAGTGTGTGCACCGTGCGGGATATGGTCGTGGAGTTTGTACACCGTGCGGGATATGGTCGTGGAGTTTGTACACCGTGCGGGATATGGTCGTGGAGTTTGTACACCGTGCGGGATATGGACGTGGAGTTTGTACACCGTGCGGGATATGGTCGTGGAGTTTGTACACCGTGGGGATATGGTCGTGGAGTTTGTACACCGTGCGGGATATGGACGTGGAGTTTGTACACCGTGGGGATATGGTCGTGGAGTTTGTACACCGTGCGGGATATGGTCGTGGAGTTTGTACACCGTGCGGGATATGGACGTGGAGTTTGTACACCGTGCGGGATATGGCCGTGGAGTTTGTACACCGTGCGGGATATGGACGTGGAGTTTGTACACCGTGGGGATATGGTCGTGGAGTTTGTACACCGTGCGGGATATGGTCGTGGAGTTTGTACACCGTGCGGGATATGGTCGTGGAGTTTGTACACCGTGCGGGATATGGCCGTGGAGTTTGTACACCGTGCGGGATATGGACGTGGAGTTTGTACACCGTGGGGATATGGTCGTGGAGTTTGTACACCGTGCGGGATATGGTCGTGGAGTTTGTACACCGTGCGGGATATGGAGTTTGTACACCGTGCGGGATATGGACGTGGAGTTTGTACACCGTGCGGGATATGGTCGTGGAGTTTGTACACCGTGCGGGATATGGACGTGGAGTTTGTACACCGTGGGGATATGGTCGTGGAGTTTGTACACCGTGCGGGATATGGTCGTGGAGTTTGTACACCGTGCGGGATATGGCCGTGGAGTTTGTACACCGTGCGGGATATGGACGTGGAGTTTGTACACCGTGCGGGATATGGTCGTGGAGTTTGTACACCGTGCGGGATATGGTCGTGGAGTTTGTGCACCGTGCGGGATATGGACGTGGAGTTTGTACACCGTGCAGGATATGGACGTGGAGTTTGTACACCGTGCGGGATATGGACGTGGAGTTTGTACACCGTGCAGGATATGGACGTGGAGTTTGTACACCGTGCAGGATATGGACGTGGAGTTTGTACACCGTGCGGGATATGGACGTGGAGTTTGTACACCGTGCGGGATATGGACGTGGAGTTTGTGCACCGTGGGGATATGGTCGTGGAGTTTGTACACCGTGTGGGTATGGTCGTGGAGTTTGTGCACCCGTGTGGGTATGGTCGTGGAGTTTGTATGCCGTGTGGGTATGATCGTGGAGTTTGTATGCCGTGTGGGTATGGTCGTGGAGTTTGTATACCGTGTGGGTATGGTCGTGGAGTTTGTATGCCGAGTGGGTATGGTCGTGGAGTTTGTATGCCGAGTGGGTATGGTCGTGGAGTTTGTATGCCGTGTGGGTATGGTTATGGAGTTGTTGTCATATGTTCAGGTTATCTGGTATAGTTTTCAATTGTATCCCTCGCATCGTGATCTGTCATCGTTCACAATGATGGCTCTCGCATTGTGTTTATCTCATTGAGGATATCTATCAGATAATGTTCATTGCAGTGTTTAAAGATCTTTCGCATTGTGTAACTGACAATGTTTCGAATGGTATCCATCGCATAGTGTATCACGCATCGTTTGAGTGATATCTCTCGCATGATCTGGCATCCATTTAATTATATAACAATTAAACATAGTGATGTTATATCTTTCGGCAATAACAATATGTTATTAATTTTGAATGACTGTTGGCTATGTTATTAGCTGTGCAGAGGTAGTTGTTTGACAATGTGCACTAGGCATAACTTGACATGTCGGGGTAGTTAGGATGCATGTTTGATATGTCGGGGGTAGTTAGGATGTTTGTTTGATAGGTCGGGGTAGTTCGGATGTATGTTTGATATGTCGGGGTAGTTAGGATGTATGTTTGATATGTCGGGGGTAGTTAGGATGTATGTTTGATATGTCGGGGTAGTTAGGATGTATGTTTGATATGTCGGGGTAGTTAGGATGTATATTTGTCGGGGTAGTTAGGATGTATATTTGTCGGGGTAGTTAGGATGTATATCTGATATGTCGGGGTAATTAGGATGTATGTTTGATATGTCGCGGTAGTTAGGATGTATGTTTGATATGTCGCGGTAGTTAGGATGTATATTTGACATGTCGGGGTAGTTAGGATGTATATTTGACATGTCGGGGTAGTTAGGATGTATATTTGACATGTCGGGGTAGTTAGGATGTATATTTGACATGTCGGGGTAGTTAGGATGTATATTTGACATGTCGGGGTAGTTAGGATGTATATTTGATATGTCGGGGTAGTTAGGATGTATATTTGACATGTCGGGGTAGTTAGGATGTATATTTGATATGTCGGGGTAGTTAGGATGTATATTTGATATGTCGCGGTAGTTAGGATGTATGTTTGATATGTCGGGGTAGTTAGGATGTATATTTGATATGTCGGGGTAGTTAGGATGTATGTTTGATATGTCGGGGTAGTTAGCATGTATGTTTGTCGTGGTAGTTAGGATGTATGTTTGTCGGGGTAGTTAGGATGTATGCTTGTCGTGGTAGTTAGGATGTATGTTTGTCGGGGTAGTTAGGATGTATGCTTGTCGTGGTAGTTAGGATGTATGTTTGTCGGGGTAGTTAGGATGTATGCTTGTCGTGGTAGTTAGGATGTATGCGTGTCGGGGTAGTTAGGATGTATGTTTGTCGGGGTAGTTAGGATGTATGTGTGTTGTGGTAGTTAGGATGTATGTGTGTTGTGGTAGTTAGGATGTATGTGTGTAGGGGTAGTTAGGATGTATGTGTGTAGGGGTAGTTAGGATGTATGTGTGTCGGGGTAGTTAGGATGTATGCTTGTCGGGGTAGTTAGGATGTATGCTTGTCACGGTAGTTAGGATGTATGTGTGTAGGGGTAGTTAGGATGTATGTTTGTCGGGGTAGTTAGGATGTATGTGTGTAGGGGTAGTTAGGATGTATGTGTGTAGGGGTAGTTAGGATGTATGTTTGTCGGGGTAGTTAGGATGTATGCTTGTCACGGTAGTTAGGATGTATGTGTGTAGGGGTAGTTAGGGTGTATGTTTGTCGTGGTAGTTAGGGTGTATGTTTGTCGTGGTAGTTAGGATGTATGCTGGTCGGGGTAGTTAGGATGTATGCTTGTCACGGTAGTTAGGATGTATGCTTGTCACGGTAGTTAGGATGTATGTGTGTCGGGGTAGTTAGGATGTATGTGTGTAGGGGTAGTTAGGATGTATGTGTGTAGGGGTAGTTAGGATGTATGTGTGTCGGGGTAGTTAGGATGTATGTGTGTTGTGGTAGTTAGGATGTATGTTTGTCGGGGTAGTTAGGATGTATGTGTGTCGGGGTAGTTAGGATGTATGTGTGTCGGGGTAGTTAGGATGTATGTGTGTCGGGGTAGTAGGATGTATGTGTGTAGGGGTAGTTAGGATGTATGTGTGTCGGGGTAGTTAGGATGTATGTGTGTCGGGGTAGTTAGGATGTATGTTTGTCGTGGTAGTTAGGATGTATGTGTGTCGTGGTAGTTAGGATGTATGCTTATCGGGGTAGTTAGGATGTATGTTTGTCGGGGTAGTTTACTACCGTAGTTAGGATGTATGTTTGTCGTGGTAGTTAGGATGTATGCTTGTCGGGGTAGTTAGGATGTATGCGTGTCGGGGTAGTTAGGATGTATGCTTGTTGTGGTAGTTAGGATGTTGCGTGTCGGGGTAGTTAGGATGTAGTGTGTCGGGGTAGTTAGGATGTATGCTTGTCGGGGTAGTTAGGATGTATGCTTGTCGGGGTAGTAGGATGTATGTGTGTCGGGTAGTTAGGATGTATGTGTGTCGTGGTAGTTAGGATGTATGTGGGCGGGGTAGTTAGGATGTATGCTGTCGGGGTAGTTAGGATGTATGTGTGTCGGGGTAGTTAGGAGTATGTGTGTAGGGGTATTAGGATGTATGTGTGTCGGGGTAGTTAGGATGTATGTGTGTCGGGGTAGTTAGGATGTATGTGTGTCGGGGTAGTTAGGGTGTAGTTTGTCGTGGTAGTTAGGATGTATGTTTGTCGGGATAGTAGGATGTATGTGTGTCGGGGTAGTTAGGATGTATGTGTGTCGGGGTAGTAGGATGTTGTTTGTCGGGGTAGTTAGGATGTATGTGTGTTTTGGTAGTTAGGATGTATGTGTGTCGGGTAGTTAGGATGTATGTGTGTCGGGGTAGTTAGGGTGTATGGTTGTCGGGGTAGTTAGGATGTATGGTTGTAGGGGTAGTTAGGATGTATGTGTGTAGGGGTAGTTAGGATGTATGTTTGTCGGGGTAGTTAGGATGTATGCGTGTCGGGGTAGTTAGGATGGTGTGTGTAGGGGTAGTTAGGATGTATGTGTGTAGGGGTAGTTAGGATGTATGTGTGTAGGGGTAGTTAGGATGTATGGTGTAGGGGTAGTTAGGATGTATGTGTGTCGGGGTAGTTAGGATGTATGTGTGTAGGGGTAGTTAGGATGTATGTGTGTAGGGGTAGTTAGGATGTATGTTTGTCGGGGTAGTTAGGATGTATGCGTGTAGGGGTAGTTAGGATGTATGTGTGTAGGGGTAGTTAGGATGTATGTGTGTAGGGGTAGTTAGGATGTATGTGTGTAGGGGTAGTTAGGATGTATGTGTGTCGGGGTAGTTAGGATGTATGTGTGTCGGGGTAGTTAGGATGTATGTGTGTCGGGGTAGTTAGGATGTATGTGTGTAGGGGTAGTTAGGATGTATGTGTGTCGGGGTAGTTAGGATGTATGTTTGTCGGGGTAGTTAGGATGTATATTTGATATGTCGGGGTAGTTAGGATGTATGCTTGTCACGGTGGTTAGGATGTATGCTTGTCGTGGTAGTTAGGATGTATTCTTGTCACGGTAGTTAGGATGTATGTAACATTGTTTGTCGCGGTAGTTAGGATGTATGTTTAACATGTCGCGGTAATTAGGATTTAATGGTAGATTAACACAATATTTTGTCACACATTAAAATGCGATATAGCTCACAGTAACAAGAGTATGGACATATCGAGGTAAATAGGCTCTAGCTGACGCTTAATAACTGAACTTCATAAGAGAAAGCTCATGGGGGGGAGGCAATGCTCGTTAGAATGGTCAAGTAGCCATTCTTATGGTAGCTTTTCTATAGTATTGATAACTTGTATGAGAGCAAAGAAACAATTTTTCATCATAACTCCCTTTTTACTGGCCCCTAATATTCACAAATAGTATAAAATAATGCTTCTAAAACATAATAGTAATACTGACTTGTTGTATCGAATATGTCAATCATAAACCCCGTGGCTGGGCCTCGCATTATTTTGCCTTTATTGGTCAGTACACTGTAAATGATATCACACTATGAACTCACTTATTGTGTATGCATTCACAAAAACAGTATGTCTCGCAAACATTTCTTCATGACATTTCCATGTGTTTGTAATTTAAAAATATAACATGAGCGGGTGTGGGTAACTTGTCACAGACGTCAGGTTTCAGGCAGGTAGGCCTACATTTGTTTCAGTGTTATTTATAATGGCATTTCGTTAACTTTTTGTTAATCTTTGAATGCAAACAACAATGGGAAGCCTGTATAAAAACTAGTCAATTGGAAATAAACATGTACTATAGGCACTGTTGAAAATAATTCCAAAATTAGTGTATACATACCGCGGACGGCATGCTAAGAAACGACTATATACCTATTATGAAATCATTAGCTGATATTATATATATATATATATATATATATATATATGTATATAATGCACCAGTCAATTGCACTAAATGATAAATAAGTACATGTACTGTAAAATCTAATCAAAAGTTAATATTAGTATGGTCAAGTACGTATTGCCAACAAGTTTGTTACTTTGGATAACAAGAGTTACATGTGATTATATGCTATATTATAATTGGGAGAACAGATAAGATGTAGTGTGCATTGGATGTCATTAAACCTGGGTGTAACTGTCAGTACCGTAGCCAGAGGCAAATTTCAATCTAGGGGGTCCAGGGTATGTTCCCTCTTTAAATTGTTGGGGTATAGAAGCGATTCCTTGCGTTTTCTGATTTTAGACGTATAATTATGTTCTGACCTTTCAGCTCTCTAGCAGTCAATATACAGCAAAGGGATTTTTTTGTCATTTTATTTATTTAATTTTTCATTTATTTTGTTGGCTTTGGAAATTTTATCCGAGGCCGCTGCCTCGGTGTGTACTGATTTAGAATATAAAGAACATTTGCTCTGAAGCAAGGGGAGCGTTTATACGTTAGAATAGGAACATTTTATGTCATAATGGACATTGCGTCCTAAACACAACACAGTTTGGATCATCTTGTGAATAATTGGTCACAATGACAATACAATATCTTAACTCAATTGTTTTATTTATTTTTTGAAACTTTATTTATTTTGCAACGATTGTGAAGCAAGTTTTAACAACTTATATTAATCACTCTCGTTCGCTCGGATGAACGCGTATATGTGGTCATTCATGTGGGAGGAAACCGGAGTACCCGGAGAAAACCCACCTGTCCGATCTGGCGACCATCGTACTATCTCACATACTTCCCGGTCCGAGGATCGAACCCGAGTTGCATTGGTGAAGTTACAAATACTAATTAAAGTAAACTGTTTTTAAACCGTATTACAGTTTATAAATGGACAAATCTAAACAATACTTGGTACCTAGTTTATTGGCAAGAGTAAGATCAGTGAGGCCAGATAGTACGTCACAGCCGGACATGGTGTCCCAATGTTCGTTCCGATCAGTGAGGTCAGATAGTACATCACAGCCGGACATGGTGTCCCAGTGTTCGTCCCGAGAAGTGAGGTCAGATAGTACATCACAGCCGTACATGGTGTTCCAATGTCCGTTCCGATCAGTGAGGTCAGATAGTACGTCACAGCCGGACATGGTGTCCCAGTGTTCGTCCCGAGAAGTGAGGTCAGATAGTACATCACAGCCGTACATGGTGTTCCAATGTCCGTTCCGATCAGTGAGGTCAGATAGTACGTCACAGCCGGACATGATGTGAGGTCAGATAGTACATCACAGCCGGACATGGTGTCCCAATGTTCGTTCCGATCAGTGAGGTCAGATAGTACGTCACAGCCGGACATGGTGTCCCAATGTTCGCTCCGATCAGCGAGGCCAGATAGTACGTCACAGCCGGACATGGTGTCCCAGTGTTCGTCGCGAGAAGTGAGGTCAGATAGTACATCACAGCCGTACATGGTGTTCCAATGTCCGTTCCGATCAGTGAGGTCAGATAGTACGGCACAGCCGGACATGATGTGAGGTCAGATAGTACATCACAGCCGGACATGGTGTCCCAATGTTCGTTCCGATCAGTGAGGTCAGATAGTACGTCACAGCCGGACATGGTGTCCCAATGTTCGCTCCGATCAGCGAGGCCAGATAGTACGTCACAGCCGGACATGGTGTCCCAATGTTCGCTCCGATCAGTGAGGCCAGATAGTACGTCACAGCCGGGCATGGTGTCCCAATGTTCGTTCCGATCAGTGAGGTCAGATAGCACGTCACAGCCGGACATGATGTGAGGTCAGATAGTACATCACAGCCGGACATGGTGTCCCAATGTTCGTTCCGATCAGTGAGGTCAGATAGTACGTCACAGCCGGACATGGTGTCCCAATGTCCGTTCCGATCAGTGAGGTCAGATAGTACGTCACAGCCGGACATGATGTGAGGTCAGATAGTACATCACAGCCGGACATGGTGTCCCAATGTTTGTTCCGATCAGTGAGGTCAGATAGTACGTCACAGTCGGACATGGTGTCGCAATGTTCGTTCCGATCAGTGAGGTCAGATAGTACGTCACAGCCGGGCATGGTGTCCCAATGTTCGTTCCGATCAGTGAGGTCAGATAGTACGTCACAGCCGGGCATGGTGTCCCAATGTTCGTTCCGATCAGTGAGGTCAGATAGCACGTCACAGCCGGACATGATGTGAGGTCAGATAGTACGTCACAGCCGGGCATGATGTCACAATGCTCGTTCCCATCAGTGAGGTCAGATAGTACGTCACAGCCGGACATGGTGTCCCAATGTTCGTTCCGATCAGTGAGGTCAGATAGCACGTCACAGCCGGACATGATGTGAGGTCAGATAGTACGTCACAGCCGGGCATGATGTCACAATGCTCGTTCCCATCAGTGAGGTCAGATAGTACGTCACAGCCGGGCATGATGTCACAATGCTCGTTCCCATCAGTGAGGTCAGATAGTACGTCACAGCCGGGCATGATGTCACAATGTTCGTTCCGATCAGTGAGGTCAGATAGTACGTCACAGCCGGACATGGTGTCCCAATGTTCGTTCCGATCGGTGAGGCCAGATAGTACGTCACAGCCGGACATGGTGTCCCAACGTTCGTTCCGATCAGCGAGGCCAGATAGTACGTCACAGCCGGACATGGTGTCCCAATGTTCGTCCCGATAGGTGAGGTCAGATAGTACATCACAGCCGGGCATGGTGTCCCAATGTCCGTTCCGATCAGTGAGGTCAGATAGTACGTCACAGCCGGACATGGTGTCCCAATGTTCGTTCCGATCGGTGAGGCCAGATAGTACATCACAGCCGGACATGGTGTCCCAATGTTCGTCCCGATAGGTGAGGTCAGATAGTACATCACAGCCGGGCATGGTGTCCCAATGTCCGTTCCGATCAGTGAGGTCAGGTAGTACGTCACAGCCGGGCATGGTGTCCCAATGTTCGTCCCGAGAAGTGAGGCCAGATAGTACGTCACAGCCGGACATGGTGTCACAATGTTCGTCCCGAGAAGTGAGGTCAGATAGTACATCACAGCCGGGCATGGTGTCCCAATGTCCGTTCCGATCAGTGAGGTCAGCTAGTACGTCACAGCCGGGCATGGTGTCCCAATGTTCGTCCCGAGAAGTGAGGCCAGATAGTACGTCACAGCCGTACATAGTGTTCCAATGTCCGTTCCGATCAGTGAGGTCAGATAGTACGTCACAGCCGGACATGGTGTCACAATGTTCGTCCCGAGAAGTGAGGCCAGATAGTACGTCACAGCCGGGCATGGTGTCCCAATGTTCGTTCCGATCAGTGAGGCCAGATAGTACATCACAGCCGGACATGGTGTCACAATGTTCGTTCCGATCGGTGAGGCCAGATAGTACGTCACAGCCGGGCATTGTGTCCCAATGTTCGTTCCGATCAGTGAGGTCAGGGTGTTACTGTACAACCAAACGGACTGTGTAACTATTATATCTGACTTCGAGGTCATCAAGATTTAGGAGCACCAAAATACTAGAAGGCCAACACCTGAACAATATTTATATAGAACATTGTAACTATGTCTTCAAAGGAAAGGGAAAACAGGAGTTGATTTAATATATTTGACACCGTTTTACATTGATCGTTTGGGGGAAAACATACCGTTGTTTTCAAAATACAAGTAAAGGTGATGAGTGTTAATTTGGTGGCATATAGAACATTACCTGTACGATTTAGAACGCTTCCTCTACGTGTGATAAATGCATCACTTCTATAAAAACAATAGGTTTGCCTAAAGATTTGTACCCATGAGTTCCTATATATGAATGAACAGCTTAGAGCGTGTGCGTTTTACGTTTATTTATCGTCGCTACCGGTTTCCCATATGAGCGACGCCTCCTGAAGAGATTAGTTATTTTTAATTAGAATGCTTATAGCGGAGCTTATAACGTACATTTTCAGTCTCTCCGTTACCTGATACATAGCAATGAAATAAATGAGCATCAAATAGAATTTATTAGATGAAATATGCATGGATTGAGATCCCTTGGTGTGTTTTTCTAATGACATAAAGCGTGAACACGGAACAAATGCGTAAATAATTGACATGTCATATCCGGCCGGCTAAACACATATCAATTTATAAGTGATGTTCCGTTGCTTCTATAAACTATTACAATGGGTGGCAAACAACTGAATCAACTACCCCATGGTACCAGATATAACATACATACGACTGAATCAACTACCCCATGGTACCAGATATAACATATTTACGACTGAATCAACTACCCCATGGTACCAGATATAACATACATACGACTGAATCAACTACCCCATGGTACCAGATATAACATATATACGACTGAATCAACTACCCCATGGTACCAGATATAACATATTTACGACTGAATCAACTACCCCATGGTACCAGATATAACATATTTACGACTGAATCAACTACCCCATGGTACCAGATATAACATATTTACGACTGAATCAACTACCCCATGGTACCAGATATAACATACATACGACTGAATCAACTACCCCATGGTACCAGATATAACATACATACGACTGAATCAACTACCCCATGGTACCAGATATAACATATTTACGACTGAATCAACTACCCCATGGTACCAGATATAACATATTTACGACTGAATCAACTACCCCATGGTACCAGATATAACATATTTACGACTGAATCAACTACCCCATGGTACCAGATATAACATACATACGACTGAATCAACTACCCCATGGTACCAGATATAACATACATACGACTGAATCAACTACCCTATGGTACCAGATATAACATATTTACGACTGAATCAACTACCCCATGGTACCAGATATAACATACATACGACTGAATCAACTACCCCATGGTACCAGATATAACATACATACGACTGAATCAACTACCCTATGGTACCAGATATAACATATTACGACTGAATCAACTCCCATGGTACCAGATATAACATATACGACTGAATCAACTACCCCATGGTACCAGATATAACATATTTACGACTGAATCAACTACCCATGGTACCAGATATAACATATTTACGACTGAATCAACTACCCCATGGTACCAGATATAACATATTTACGACTGAATCAACTACCCCATGGTACCAGATATAACATACATACGACTGAATCAACTACCCATGGTACCAGATATAACATACATACGACTGAATCAACTACCCTATGGTACCAGATATAACATATTTACGACTGAATCAACTACCCCATGGTACCAGATATAACATACATACGACTGAATCAACTACCCCATGGTACCAGATATAACATATATACGACTGAATCAACTACCCCATGGTACCAGATATAACATATTTACGACTGAATCAACTACCCCATGGTACCAGATATAACATATTTACGACTGAATCAACTACCCCATGGTACCAGATATAACATATTTACGACTGAATCAACTACCCCATGGTACCAGATATAACATACATACGACTGAATCAACTACCCCATGGTACCAGATATAACATATTTACGACTGAATCAACTACCCTATGGTACCAGATATAACATATTTACGACTAACATGAATGCAAAATTGCAATTTTGAATGTGTATTATACGTTCCATGTATTGTTATATCTATTACAGATCTATCTCTACTACCCGTTCGATTGCCAGCTCCATTCCTCGTCCGATCGCCCGCTCCATTCCCCGTTTTGATATTAGTGTTTAGTGTAGCAAATACATAAAGTAAAAACATTCCTCCTCACGCTTCATTCTCTTTGTTTTTCCAGGTTTATTGTTCCAAATATACATTATCTTACTTATTGAATGCGTGTATGTGATATCAATGTACACATAACGCACTGTTAACCCTTTCCCTCATAGAAGTACCTCCTTACGCCATTACCAATACGACATACATTGACAATGTAGTAGCCAAACCAATGTTCATAAACCCTTTCCCTCATAGAAGCACCTCTTGATGCCATTACCAATACGACATACATTGACAATGTAGTAGCCAAACCAATGTTCATAAAAATGCCAGAATATCATGTAGTCCCAGTAATATATATGGAGGTGGGACAGATATGGCGACTACTTATCCACTGCATGATAGCTAATTGGCTGTCGTTTGAATGGAGATATAATAGTATATTAACCTAAATCTCTATGAAGAAAAGGGTTAAAGTAGATATCACAGACGCTTGGGGTCTAGACAAATGTTTGCGGGCTCAAAACCACAAAACTAAAAAACTTTGGGTGGGGGGGGGGTAAAAACACTATGATACACTATAGTCTTGACACTATACATAACATATTGTTTACGCCATTTCAAGCAAGTTTAAAAATGACACCCCGTCACTATCAAGGCTATATAGCTTAATCACATATAAGCCAATGCCTTCATCGTAAATGGTTTTGCTAACTGGACTGACGCAACCACCGTGTTCAAAAAGCACGAATCTTCAAGCTGACACAGTGGAGCCGTGAACAAGTTTATAAATAACGTTTTCGAACTCTACAAAAGATATATAATGTTTTCGAGTGAAATTGCTACCGGGAAAACAACAACAGGCAATGCAACAACACAGAACTAGGACTCACCTAGGCAAGTCGCACCTCTAGTGCTCCTATTTGGCCGGACCACTTCCATAATGCCGGCGACGGTCGTCCAGCTGTGGTTCAGACCATTCTTTCAGACACATGTAAATCAAGCCTGATAATTATATGGATAATTGGATAAAATGTTAAATTGTATAGTTTTATGTATTGTTGGGAAATAATAGAAACATAAAAAGGTATGGATATATATAACACAGTGTCCATTATACAACATGTATTCCCCTCATTGTCCTTTTGAAATCTAAAAGTACTTAAATGAACACAGAATATACAATATAATATATAGGTATCCCTCCTATTCCCCCATTCCACTATCCATCTGTATCATTATCTATCAGTGCCCCCTACACCAATCGCCAACGATACCAACCCATATAGCTGCACATATCAAGTATAATGTTTTTTTGTTTTTGTTTGTTTGTTTTTTAAAAAAAAATAAGTATAATGATTTACATAAGCACCTTATATAACCCCGTTTGGCTGACATTAATGTTGAAACGAGCGTTCTGATTGGATTATGATTATTCTTCATAAAATAAACAAATAATGGGAAGGGCCAATTACTAATGTTGTTCAGAACTTGTGGCCCAACCCATTTGCTTTTGCTCTTATTATATATGTCTTTGAATTTTATTATGTACATGTATAATAGCAATAAAATATGATTAAACTAAACTAAAATAAACAAACATCTAGTAACATTCTAATAATCCAATCAGAACGCTCGTTTCAACGCGAACTGCGCCGCTTGACAAATTTTCAAAACAAATTGAAAAATTCTACGAAATCTCTTTTTGACGTACATTTTTGCCGAATAAACCTACACGTTAGTGGAAACACATTTTATTGATAATGTTATTCACTGTTAAATCTCTCCCGTCGAAGATTTTTTTTTTGCTGCTGACAGAACGCGTGTCCTAGTATGGAAATGTGACCTGCTATGGCCCATGTTTGTGGCAATTGTTTGCAAAGTATACATGCATGTAGCTTAAAATTGTGTTTTATTTGAAGAACAATATAAAGACTCGGGATAGGCGTTATATTTGGAGATTTGTACAAAATTGTTTCAGATAGGGCCATTTTACTGATCGATGCGAAATCTGACATCCCACAGAGTAGAATCCCTGTACTTAACAGGCGCGTAACTGCCTATACGCAAGTACGCAGTGGCGTCCACATCATTTTCAAAACAAAAAAATCTTTAAAAAAACGGAAAACCGCGCGTACGAGCGAGCGAAATGAGTTTCTACTATACAGACTAGTAGACTACCTGTGGTAATGTAAATAGACTAGAGTAAAACTCTGACGTCATCGTATTGGAAACGGGCCCTATACTACCCCTTCCTAGACCACCTGGTAACCGCGATTGATGACCGCTTCCTAGTCCAGTACTTACTCCCGAGCAGGATTCAGGCAGTTACGTCACAGCATGAGGGCAGCGTGTTCGACGCCTACAGCACAGACCTCACAGGCGACCGTGAGAGCTTTCGTCGTGAAGTTTCACGTTGGAGGACACGGTGGCTTCTTGAGGCAGACAGGCCAGCTGATCTGAAGAGCGCCATAGACAACACGAACAGGGCCTTGTACCCAGATATATATACATGTCTGGTTGTACTAATTACCATGCCTGTATTTACGGCTACTGATGAGAGGTCGTTCAGTGTCATGCGTAGAATTAAGAACTATTTACGATCTACTATGACAACTGAGTGTCTCTCTGACCTAGCCATGCTACATAGCTATATGCACGAAAAAATTGACATTGACACTGTAATGACAACATTTGCCTCCAGGAAGGAGAGAAAACTTGACTTTCTTTAAAGACCTTTATGGCGTTCAACTGTCTGTATCTATGCAGGTCTACGGACTATTAAATTCTCAACCCTCATTTACCAGTAGGCCTACATTAATAATTACAGCGTAGATCTATATGCATGTGCAGTTTGATTGAGTGTAACGCCATCTTTCAACAGTATGTTACAGTGTTCCTGGTAAGCTCCAGTAATAAGCAGTTCTTTGCAAGTAAAAGCACAAGTATAGGCACAAGCAGGTAGATCTACGTACATGTAGATGCACTCCCTTTTCATACACATACCCAGCTAAAGATATGAAACTCAGACGATGTACTGATGTACAGTATAGTTCCGACATTTTTACAAATTGCCGCATAAAAAACATACGTTTTCCAAATGTATTTATCGGAATATAATTAGTTTTCAGAGTAGCCAGAGTGCACCAAATGACGTCCAGGTTTTAAAAATGTTATGGGGGGATGCCCCAGACCCCCTACAACACTCGCACCTTCGGTGCTCGTTTGGAGTCCACATCAAAATTGGCTGGGTAAATTTGCTGGCCTGCTTAAATATATATACTAGTACCCCCAAACG
This sequence comes from Archivesica marissinica, assembly GCA_014843695.1. Classification (NCBI taxonomy): domain Eukaryota; kingdom Metazoa; phylum Mollusca; class Bivalvia; order Venerida; family Vesicomyidae; genus Archivesica; species Archivesica marissinica. Next base: position 23,385,950 of record CM026390.1, read on the forward strand.
TGCCGAATCCCTGTGGTCTATACTGATCCCCTAAGCATAAATATACTCTCCCCCACACTATATATAAAAACCACATTAAAATGTTGTTTATAATAATGACTATGCACATAATATATGTAAATTACTAATGCATAACGTTGCTACTGTCATGCTATGTACGTATCTGTATATATATTTTATCACATAAACTACGGCGCGGCGCGTCATGTCATAAATTCGATAAAAAATACACTAGTGTATTAAATATGCAAATGAGGCAAATGCGTGGGCGAATCACTTAGCGATTCGCAGTGACATACATTTTTACATCAACTAGCACGCGCTGTGTAACTTTGATTGTGACGCCAAAACATCGTGTACATTTTGTATTTGTATTTGTTAAAAAAGACTGTTTGAAAATAATTTAAAAGTGTTTGTTGCACATGGTATGTTGTGATAGTTTAAAAACTGTTTACAAAGGAAGAAAATAAAAAAATTGGAGTATTTAGTGTCACACTATTTTCTTGGCCCATTAAGTAGAAACCGCAGTACTACTCTGGCTTTCATTTGCTAAAGGGGAAGTGTGTTCAATCGTGACACACTTTTACTGCGTATTTGGTTTATGTGATAAAAAGAATCTTACATTCGTGTCTTTCCATATTGAATTTATTAAACTCGGCAGAGCCTCGCATTTTATCATTTTATTCAACTCGTTTAATAAATTCAATATGGAAAGCTACTCATGTAAGATCCTCTATATGTTAATAATAGTATGAAATTATGAGGAATAAAAAACAGTTTAAAAAAAGGTTAATACCATAACTTTGACATGCATCAGGCTCAATAAATAGTTAGCATCCCAATGACATATGCATGGTTCGATCCCCCGTCTGACCATAATAAAATTAATGGTCTTTCAGATGGGACGTTAAACCGAGGTCTCGTGTCGATGCTTTACACCGTGCACGTAAAAGTACCAGAAGAGACTCTGGAATGGGTCTCTGTCTCTATCATTGCACTATCCTCCAAATCTAAAATGACTAATCTCTTCAGGAGTCGTCGCTCATATGGGCAACCGGTAGAGACGATAAATAAACGTAAAGCACACAAGACATATGCATGTGGACATTATATGGAAATTACATAAATATCTTAAGGAAAGAATTATTGACCTTCCAATATGGATTTGCACTTTAAGCTTACCAAATTCTATACTAAATGTTATTAATGAGTTGTCTAACCAATACCCTGATTCAAGTGTTGTCTTAGCCAAGTCAAGTAACCAAGTAACTTGATATAAGGAATTAATCAAGTCGAGTCTCAAGCTTCTGACTTGTTCAGCTGTACAGCGTGTATATCTCAGACTCGACCAATCATATCACTTGAGAACAGTTTTATAACCACCGGTCCATGTATATTTTCGTTCTGCTATATTTTGCTCCCATGAGCAATCGATTAGGTCGCATTCGATTATCATATTTTAGCTGCTTCTCTTGCTTTTGAATTTTTAACATTTATATAATTAAAATAGTCAATATTAGGGCCGATGACTTAGTCAATATTAGGGTCGATGACTAATTCAAAGTCTCCGACTACCAAATAGGTACTGTCAATCTTTAAAAAAAATTGTTATCTGTTATGTTATAAAAATTTGGATCATCCTTATGTGGCCCGTATATGCAGATCTGAGTAATGTCAATATTAGAGATACATGTAATAGAATTAAATATAATCATATTTCCATTTTGGTCCCTTTCACTACTTTTAAATTTGAATTCGAAATTGCTATTAATTAGGATGGCAACTGACTATTGTAGACCTTGCTAAAATAGCATTCATAAACAACTGGCTTGAATCAACTTAGTTTCGTTAACTGTGAAATGTGTATCTTGTATACATCTTGTATACAATATATATTATATTTTCTATCAGACTCACATTGCTTAATTATATCCTAATTAAAAGTCCTTGAACATTCATAGACGCAAACGCAATAGTTTCAGACATGTTTTTGGAGTACCTAAGTACTGGATGACTCAACCTGCAATGCAGTTCCAATGATGACAAACACGGGTGAACGTGGAAGCCGCCAAACTTTCAATTTCACATACGTAAATAAAAGGTCTACATAATTTAAACAAATAGAAGAAATACATGTTATAAAATACAAACATTGTGGAGGGTATCTCATATTTTATAATATATATTTATTATTTATTAGTTTTCATTCCCGAAGTATATAGTATAGCATAGTATAGTTTTATGTCTGCATCATACATAACATTTTGTATGACAAACCAATTACAAATATTACACTATCATCAATGATTACAATGTTCTTACCACAGGCAGCTTAATTGCACAAACATTATTTTCATATATCACAGACTTTTAACTAATACTGTTTATAAATACGCATCCTGATGGTATGATGAAACAACGTACTTGTATGATTTTACAACTTATCTTTTAAGTATCAACTAATAATGACATATGCACATGATATGCCGTAAAGCTTTAACATTAGATGAAAAGGCTTATTTCCAACGGGGTTCATGTCTAGCAATCACAAATGAGATCTTGGGAATGACTATGTATATTTATGATGTTATACATGTATACATTTGATTGGTAACATGTCAATATTAATGTGATTGAAACGTTTGACTCTTTATTGCTTGACAATTTATCACACATATAACTAACACATACACATATATAATAATATATAACAATACAAATTTTGTTAGAAGTGCAGACAGACTAACAATATACAAATACTGACATTTCTGTATTTTGCATTTCATTTAAGAGATGGCCTTTGGCAAGTTTCTTAAAAGCAAATTCAATTTGGTATATTTAATATTGCTATACGGTATGCGTTAGTTGAATGTATGCTAATTTATCAACCTTTCTGTTTCAAATACAGTTTGGTATGTATACTTATGCCGAGATCAGGGTTATGTCTTTATTTCTTATAAGGTAGGCATCATTTTATATTTGCTGGCAGCTGTAGGTATGGGTTACGTGATTGGTTTCGGTTGTCAAGTGGTATAGTTGTTTCTTGACATACCGCTGGTCTTGACATACCGAGGCATTCGCAATTTTTCAGAACAAGGTAATATAACGCCACCTATCATTCTTTCCATTGGATCAGTGTTGACCCAGAAAGGTAAACATGTGTTGATAAACAAGAAATCATAAACTGTCAGCGTAAGTGGCGAGTAATTTACTGATGCAAGTTGCTTAGTGAATATCAGCTGCAAGATCTATGCAAAATTACCCCACCCCTTTATCTGATAAAATGCTCCAAATGTCCATAATATATATATTTATGTTCATTCCAATTTCGTAAAATGGCGGTCTGCTATCTGGTATTTATGAATGAAAATGTTTTGATCACGTGTTTAGGTTACTACGTATTACCAAATATGGGCATAATTTTAAGGTCCGCGACGCGCTTTTTCTACTGAATGATTATTTTTCAAAACAGTTTTCCCACCAAATTTAGTATTTTTTATTAAAAACACGTTGATGTTCATATCTATGGAACTTTCTCCCGTGATGTACATCTATTGACATATGGTGATATAGCCAGATTCCCGCATTTTATTATTCATAAAAAGTAGGCCCATCGTGGGCCTAAAGTTATTTGTTGTTTTCTGGTGGGAGATTAAAAAGATATTCATGTTTTATGTTAACATGATAAATTTACTGCTAGACTTACATATTATACACATCAAGGTCTATATCAAATACTCACATACTTTTATTATGACTACCTTTGTGTAAACACCCAAAGCAGGGCCTCCATTTGCCGCGGTATACTCGGAACTAGTGACTATGCAACTGCTGACACGATGGCGCCAAAAACATGATAAACACAAGTGATTCCCAATAGTATTTTTTCTTTTGTGTATTTGTAATGTTGAAGTGGAGAAGTCATAGAATGAAGCAAAATGAGTTTTAAATTCAGGTATATAATAGTATATCTGTAGTTTGGTTTTTAATAGCTAATACCGCGATATACCCATAATGCATCCTAGAGCGTCGGAGTTGGAATAGAAGGGTTTCCCGACTTCGATACTCAGCATTTATGTAAAGTTACCTCACACAAAGTACGGGTCAACCGCTTATGTTAGTATAAACACTATTTTATTCAAGAATGGTACATAACATAGGCATAGTTGAAACAGCACAGTTAGGATTGGGTTGGCTAAGTCTGCCCAGGAAAACATGTTTAGACCATCGTAAGGGGATTGACATATATGCAAAATTGAAAAAAAATGTTAGAATGATTGACATCTGAAAGAAAAACACGGAGCAAACAATAACAATATGGGGGTTCTCCTTAGCATGAATGTAATTTAAAACACTAAAACTATGTACATACATTTGGGAATAACATACATATAATACGTACTTTATTTAGCCTAACATCTTAAATTCTTAATGAACTTAACGCTCACATTGTCTTCTTTTTCATTGGAGACGATTATGATAATAGTTCACATTGCATGCACTATTGTGTCATGATTATTTAGATAGACCCCAAAGATAAGTGACCGAGAACGTGAAACGAACATACTCCAAGCTGCGACAGTACGGATCTGGTACGGTATACAAATTTCTGGTTCCAGTTTGTATTCAAAATGGCTGCTAAGTTGAAACAAGTTTTCTGCAAAACTTCCGGGATTGCAACCTCATTACGATTGAATCCTGGAATAGTTTCACATCAAACGAGATGCCTTAGCCAGACAGCTACCAACATACCGGGGTTGATCCCACCAGAACCACTAAGGAAGAAGTTTAGTGCCCCTGTTGTATTGCTATGTATAGGATTAGGAGGTTATGTAGGGCAGTTGTTGGCAAAAACAGTTGCAGGATTTCTGGAAGAAACTGAAATGTTTATACCAGACGATGATGACGATTAAAAAGTTGGAATTGTAAGTTTATAAGGTAGATAACCTGTGAAACAAAAAACATGTACCGCTAGTCTTGACATACCGAGGCATCCACACTTTCAGAAAGAGGTAAAATAACGCCACCTATCAATTATCATTCTTTCCATTTAATTAGTGTTGACCCACCAAATTGATCCAGAAAGGTAAACATGTGTTGGTAAACAAGAAATCATATTTTAAACTGTCAACGTAAGTGGTGAGTAAACTACTGATGAAAGATGCTTACCTGAATATCAAGATCTATGTAAAATTACCCCACCCCTTTATCTGAAAAAAATTCTCCAAATATCCATAATATATATTCATGTTCATTCCAACTTTCTACCATGATGTACAGCTATTGACATGTGGTGATATAGCCATATTCCCGCATTTTATTATTCATAAAAAGTAGGTCCATCGTTGGCCTTAAGCTATTTGTTGTTTTCTGGTGGTAGATTAAAAAGATATTAATGTTTTATTATATTAAAATGATAAATTTACTGTTACACTTACATATTATACAGATGAAGGTCTCTATCAAATATGATTTTATTATGACTAGTGTGGTGGAACCTATGCTCAGTAAATCCTACATAGCATGGCCTATAAAAAAGTTAAATACACTTGCCGTATATTATTATTTTCTTAAGTCGTGAACACAACTTTCAAAAAATTGTTGTTGAAAATTTTAGCTTCATTACGTGACCATGGGCCTCACTACAGCTATCGTAACGACACCTGTTTCCATGGGAAACTAGATACTTTCGGGGCACCTATGCACGACGTACATAAATTTGTTTATATGTATGTACGTGTAAATATTGAATATATTATTTTGACTTAGTAATATCAATAACTACGGTAACAATATTAAAACTCGTAAGAAACTTTTTTTCTGGTTATTTGTACATTTTTTTCCAATTCGGATAGCTACCTGAAATACTCATAAACCGCATCATTTCGGTGGAAAAAATTCCCATCAAGTTATCTGTTTATATTCGGCTACTGAACCAGTCAGGTGACAGTTGCATTAGGCTACCAGCACGCACAACAGAATGCTATTGAACTGTGCTTCACCTCTGTCAGCGAAAATAGGTTAAAACTATTTAAATATTTTAAATACGGATGTAAATAGAAAAAATATGCCGAGCATAGGTTCCACCACTCTACCTTTGTATAAACACCCAAATCAGGGCTTCGGCCATTTGCCGCGGTATACTCGGAACTACTGACTACATAGCTGCTGACACGATGGCGCCAAAAACATGATAAACTCAAACTGGGTACGAATCGTCTCGGACACTGGGTACGAAACGTCTCAGACACTGGGTACGAAACGTCCAAACTGGGTGCGAATCGTCTCGGACACTGGGTACGAAACGTCCAAACTGGGTACAAATCGTCTCAGACACTGGGTACGAAACGTCCAAACTAGGTGCGAATCATCTCAGACACTGGGTACGAAATGTCCAAACTGGGTGCGAATCGTCTCAGACACTGCGTACGAAACATCCAAACTGGGTATGAATCCTCTCAGACACTGGGTACGAAACGTCCAAACTGGGTACGAAACGTATCAGACACTGTGTATGAAACGTCCAAACTGGGTACGAAACGTATCAGACACTGTGTATGAAACGTCCAAACTGGGTACGAAACGTATCAGACACTGTGTATGAAATGTCCAATCTGGGTACGAAACGTCTCAGACACTGGGTACGAAACGTCCAAACTGGGTACAAAACGTCTCAGACACTGGGTACGAAACATCCAAACTGGGTACGAAACGTCCAAACTGGGTACGAAACGTCTCAGACACTGGGTATGAAATGTCCAAACTGGGTACGAAACGTCCAAACTGGGTACGAAACGTCCAGGCTACGAATTGACTATTCATTCTTTCCAAAGCGATACTAGTTGTAGTACTACAAAAAAAGTAACATTTTCAAAATACTATTTGGCTAAATGTTTTTTTATATTTCTTTCAGAAAAATAAGTTATCGTTCATGGAAGTGATCTGCCGTATTGATTTATTCCAATCTGATTCTACCATCGTCTTGTGACATTGAAGCAGCTTCAATTTTCCCCAGATGCCCAACACCCTATACGGCTATATCTACTGTGAATATGTGACATAGAAGTGATTGATATCCGTGTCGAGTAATCTACTCTGATTCTGTTATCATCTTGTACTATAGAAGCGATATCTCTCTTTATAACAACAAGCAGCAGACCACATCAAATTGAACCCTAATGGAAGAGCTCACACAGACTTTTGTAGAAATATTTCTCTTAGTAATTTTAGTTTTTCTAGACTAGATAGCTCACATTGTAGGTTTGAATCCCACTTGGGTTGTAAAATTCTTTCATGCACAGTACCGTAGCCAGAGGCAAATTTCAACCGAGGCAATCTAGGGGAGTCCCGGGGGCATGATCCCATTTATAATTGTTGGGGTATAGAAGCGTGTTCTCCTGCATTTTCTGGTTTAATGAGTTTAGAGGTATAAGTATGTACTGACCGTTCAGCTCTCTAGCAGTCAACATTTTATACAGCAAAGTGTTTATGTATTTTATTGATTTAATTTTTTCATTTATTTTTTGGTTGCTTTGAAAATTTTAACCGAGGCAGCTCCCTCAGTGTGCCTCAGTGTGGCTACGGGGCCTGATGCAAGGAAGATATCCAGCTGGCGTGAGGAAGGTTGGTGGTTCTACCCAGGTGCTCGGGTCTTCTTCCACCAATAATAGCTGGAGAGTCACCATATAACCTAAGCTGTTGGTGCAACTTTAAACTCAAAAAGAAACGTGCACATTGTGAGGAGGTCAAGTCATTTTTCATGTTTTCTGTGATAATTATACTGTATTTTCCTTTGGCATTTTGTTATGGCATCTGCTTATTTTTAATTGTTTGGAGTTTATAAATTTTCTTTGCTATGTATGTGTACTGGCTGTATGTGCTTTGCTGATGCTGACCGTTAGTTGAATTATGGAGGTGGCGTAAAAGTTTACATCTATGAGAGACATTGTTGGTTTTTCTATTACCTCCCATGGCAGGTAAAGTCTAATTTATCAGAAATGTATATTGGTCCATCTAGTTGGAATCCTTTGTTTTTACTGTTCTTCCCTAACCAGATGTTGCGGTATGATTATTGTGATTTTATATTAAATGATAACACATTTTAGTAGTGAAATATGGATAATACTGTTTGACATCTTCTGGATTAAGTGGATTTAGTAATTGAATTTAAATAATATGATAACGTCAATGAAAATTAATGCATGTAGCATGTTGTGCAAACGAAACAACGGTAAAACAGGAAACCAATGAATGGCTCAGCATCTATTCTCCTTAAAATAGTATTCAAGGGGCAGTACTTAGTATTAACTAACCAATGTCTGAAATCAAATCAAATTTTATTTACTGTCAGCATGGTAATTTACCATTGTAATTTTATAATTCTAAAAATGAAAGATGAAACAAATAATGTATTACTGCAAATGTTGCGTTGTACATTGTACACCGGTTCTGTTATCAACATTACATAAACCCAATGCTACATACAATACTTCTTATCTATCCTGCAACCCTCGACTTCTCCCTAAATTTACTCGCTTCTCCCTAAACCATCTGGAGGGAGAAGTGACTTCTCCCAAAAATTAGAGTCTAGCTTGTGCCCTGGTAAATACAGTAACGATCAACATTATACAACATAAGCTACGTATAATGTTTGACTGACATCAACATTCTGTCTCTCATTAGCACCTCTTAGATTTGTGTATTATGGGATAATATTAATGCCTGGTGAAAGGGGTGTTGCACATGTAGTGGAATTGCCTGTGTCTGATTGTCCTGTTGATAATCCAATTAGCTTGTGACTTGTCTTGTAATCAGACATGTGGTACGAAGCGAAAACTACAGCTAACATACAACATATGGATCAATAACCTTCACACAAATCATGCTAGAATCATGAAGATGGAAAATGGAACCCAAATCATATATAACTTATATAGGTACATCATTTTCAGCGGCTTCTGATATGTATCACTGTCAAAGATTTACAGCGTTTTCTATAAATACTTTAACCATATTTATTACATTATTACAATGTACTTGTTTATATTTTCCTACCGTAGTTGTTTTAGTTTGTTTTGGATTATTTAAAATACATAACACAATATCAGCTCTTGCGTTATGTTCACTACTTTTCCAGTCCTATTGTATGTAAAATAAAAAAAGAATATACTCATAACGACATAGCTGGAGGTGCATGTACGGATGCAGACTACGCAATTTAAAAGAGATTTCGTAGCATTTTCAATTTGTTTTGAAAATTTCTAAAGCGGCGCAATTCGCATTGAAACGAGCGTTCTGATTGGATTATGATTATTCTTCCTATATAAAAAAACATCTTGTTACATTCTAATAATCCAATCAGAACGCTCGTTTCAACGCGAATTGCGCCGCTATAGAAATTTTCAAAACAAATTGAAAATGCTACGAAATCTCTTTTTGACGTACATTATTGCCGAATAAACCTACACGTTAGTGTACACACATTTTATTGATAATGTTATTCACAGTTAAAACTCTCCCGTCGAAGATTTTTTGTTGTTGCTGACAGAACCCGTGTCCTAGTATGGAAATGTGACCTGCTATGGCCAATGTATGTGGCAATTGTTTGCAAAGTATACATGCATGCAGCTTAAAGTTGTGTTTTATTTGAAGAACAATATAAAGACTCGGGATAGGCGTTGTATTTGGACAGATTTGTATAACATTGTTTCAGATAGGGCCATTTTACTGATCGATGCGAAATCTGACATCCCACAGAGTAGAATCCCTGTACTTAAATATATATACTAGTACCCCCAAACGTGCCGAATCCCTGTGGTTACCACGACAGTCATTTTGGATTTCGGAACATAATAATTTTAGCAACTTTTGATCTACTAGTTGCCTCAAAGCTTCACAATATTGATCAAGTGGTATTGGAGGAGGTCCCCGTTCCACGCCGTTACCTATTTCCATTGATTATTGAGTATATACACTGAATAACATTAAAAACGCACCACTTTTGTCGAGGGGTATATTTTTGGTAAACAAAGCACCGTCCTAGTGGTTAACGCGTCCGACTATGGAGCGGGAGGTCGAAGGTTCGAATCTCGTCAGGGGTTCGTTCTGATATGGCCGGTTGGTGAGCCGCCAGCTAGTTAAATAATGGTTACCGATTGCTTGGCACATAAGCATAGGAAAGTACTGATGCTCATAAAAAAGAGGTGTCTTATAAGTCAGAAATGGCTGGCTATTTAAATAGGGGTGACACTATAATAAACAAACACTTTTAGCATGTCTACGGTAAAGTGTATAGAAATATGTTTTATAGGGAGTCATGAGCAGTAGTCGGGCTTATTCTGTGCCAAATGTAAATTCCGCAAATTACAAAATTCACCCTCATATATAGGTGATGAATTTTCAATGTACTACTCAGAGTAAGTGTATATATTTGAAAGCTAGCAGTTAATAACTGAGTTATTTAAGTCCCCACAGAGGGGGTGGGAGACACTGATCTTGTACTTTCTGTCCATCTGACTGTTTGTGCAGACAAGATTTTCACGGGAATGATCAATACCAAGCCCAGTTGTGTATGAGCATCTTTGTATGTGAGATGGTACGGTGGTCGCCTGACCTACGTCTGACAGGTTGGTTTTCTCCAGGTACTCTGGTTTCCTCCCACACGAATGACCACATATATGAGAGTGATTAATATACGTTGTTAAAACTTGCTTCGCAATCGTTGTAAAATAAATAATGATTAGACTAAGCATCTTTGTGTTCTGTTCTGTTCAATTTTCACAAAGTTATGGCCTTTTGAGGATTTTTACTGCAGTACTAGTGTATTTATTTTCAAAACCATGGCCTTACAATGTCAGGTTTCCTGCTGTCGGTCGCCAATTGCCACAAAAAACAAATATTGGTGCTAAATTTTGTGAATTGGTGAAAATATTTGGCGCATTCTTCAATTATTTTTTTTGGGCACATGTTTTGTCAAATACATGGATGTCTTCAAATATTTATTTGTGAACTATATGGCTCTTAGTTGGTTCCAACTTTTTTTTAAATTGACTCCAGTGTTTTTCAATTGGCGACAGAAGTGGCGCAGACAAACATTCAGACAGAGTGATCCCTGAATCGGTGTTTCATATCTGTAGTAGTCTGAAAATGAATGTAGTAGGTATCGTCAATCACTAACAGGTGCTTGGTTTATATGGTAGACGCTAAAACTGCCAAACAGTAAAATGTGCAAAAACAGATCAATATTCACATTTAATTTCGATAATATGTAAAATGTTGATGTTTTCACCGTCTGTCAAATCACAAAAAAACATGCAAGCACACAGTTTGATTTAGCATGCCGTTTAACTATAAAAAAGGGTTTTCATCCGCTAAAATTGACAGATGGGCAGCACAGTCATCGGCGCGCTTGACTGCATGACAAAGGCCAAACGATGGACAATACTTCCGTTATCAACAAGTTAAATATTGAGACAGTAATAAGTAATTCGGACTACTATAAATCCGGGTAGTAAGGAATCATGGCAATCTGGCTGGAGGATTGTTGAATTGGGGCACCTGGTAGACCAGTTGCGAAGCTGCATGGATTGTAGCCAGCAGTTGAACTTGGTAAACACTAAAGGAGAGAAACTACGGTTTCGGGTCTGTTGTCGGTGGAACTTGAACAATTTTTGTGTATATGTTTTGTTTATCTTGGGGCTTAACTATATACACACCATTGAAGTCAGGTGGCTAAACCAACAACCACAGCTAACTTCTCACACCATTAAGTCAGTGCTAACTGTCATACAATGCACACTTGAGGCGTAACTATCTGCACACCATTGAAGTCAGGTGACTAAATTGTCATCTAAAGCACACATGAGGCTTAACTATCTGCACACCATTGAAGTCAGGTGGCTAAACTGTCATACAATGCACAATTGATGCTTAACTATCTGCACACCATCTAAGTCAGGTGACTAAATTGTCATCTAAAGCGCACTTGAGGCTTAACTATCTGCACACCATTGAAGTCAGGTGGCTAAACTGTCATACAATGCACACTTGATGCTTAACTGTCTGCACCCCATTGAAGTCAGGTGACTAAATTGTCATCTAAAGCACACTTGAGGCTCAACTAACTGCACAGCATTGAAGTCAGGTGACTAAACTGTCATCTAAAGCACACTTGGGGCTTAACTATCTGCACACCATTGAAGATAGGTGGCTAAACTGTCATCTAAAGCACACTTGGGGCTTAACTGTCTGCACACCATTGAAGTCAGGTGGCTAAACTGCCATACAATGCACACTTGATGCTTAACTATCTGTACACCATTTAAGTCAGGTGACTAAATTGTCATCTAAAGCACACTTGAGGCTTATCTATCTGCAAACCATTGAAGTCAGGTGGCTAAACTGTCATACAATGCACACTTGATGCTTAACTGTCTGCACACCATTTAAGTCAGGTGACTAAATTGTCATCTAAAGCACACTTGAGGGGTAACTATCTGCACACCATTGAAGTCAGGTGGCTAAATTGTCATACAATGCACACTTGGTGTATAACTGTCTGCACACCATTTAAGTCAAGTGGCTAAATTGTCATCTAAAGCACACTTGAGGCGTATCTATCTGCACTTCATTGAAATCAGGTGACTAAACTGTCATCTAAAGCACACTTGGCGCTTAACTATCTGCACACCATTGAAGTCAGGTGGCTAAACTGCCATACAATGCACACTTGATGCTTAACTGTCTGCACACCATTTAACTCAGGTGACTAACTTGTCATCTAAAGCACACTTGAGGCTTACCTATCTGCACACCATTGAAGTCAGGTGGCTAAACTGTCATACAATGCACACTTGGGGCGTAACTATATGCACACCATTGAAGCTAGGAGGCTAAACTCATCTAAAGCACACTTGGGGCTTAACTGTCTGCACACCATTGAAGTTAGGTGGCTAGATATTCATCTAAAGCACACTTGGGGCTTAACTGTCTGCACACCATTGAAGTTAGGTGGCTAAACTGTCATCTAAAGCACACTTGATGCTTAACTGTCTGCACATCATTGAAGTTAGGTGGCTAAATTGTCATCTAAAGCACACTTGAGGCTTAACTATCTGCACACCATTGAAGTTATTTGGCTAAATTGTCATATAAAGCACACTTTGGGCATAACTATATGCATACCATTGAAGTCAGGTGGCTAAACTGTCATACAATGCACACTTGATGCTTAACTGTCTGCACACCATTTAAGTCAGGTGGCTAAACTGTCATACAATGCACACTTGATGCTTAACTGTCTGCACACCATTTAAGTCAGGTGACTAAATTGTCATATAAAACACACTTTGGGCTTAACTGTCTGCATACAATTGAAGTTAGGTGGCTAAACTGTCATACAATGCACACATGATGCTTAACTCTCTGCACACCATTTAAGTTAGGTGGCTAAGCTGTCATCTAACGCACACTTGAGACTTAACTATCTGCACACCATTGAAGTCAGGTGACTAAACTGTCATCTAAAGCACACTTGGCGCTTAACTATCTGCACACCATTGAAGTCAGGTGGCTAAACGGTCATACAATGCACACTTGAGGCTTAACTATCTGCACACCATTGAAGTCAGGTGGCTAAACTGTAATACAATGCACACTTGATGCTTAACTGTCTGCACACCATTTAACTCAGGTGACTAAGCTGTCATCTAACGCACACTTGAGACTTAACTCTCTGCACACCATTGAAGTCAGGTGACTAAACTGTCATCTAAAGCACACTTGATGCTTAACTGTCTGCACACCATCTAAGTTAGGTGGCTAAGCTGTCATCCAATGCACACTTGATGCTTGCTTAACTGTCTGCACACCATTGAAATTAGGTGGCTAAACTGTCACCCAATGCAGCACACTTGGGGCTTATCTATCTGCACACCATTGAAGTCAGGTGGCTAATATGTCATACAATGCACACTTGATGCTTAACTGTCTGCACACCATTGAAGTCGGGTGGCTAAACTGTCATACAATGCACACTTGAGGCGTAACTATCTGCACACCATTGAAGTCAGGTGACTAAATTGTCATCTAATGCACACATGAGGCTTAACTATCTGCACACCATTGAAGTCAGGTGACTAAGCTGTCATACAATGACCACTTGATGCTTAACTATCTGAACACCATTGAAGTCAGGTGGCTAAACTGTCATACAATGCACACTTGATGTGTAACTGTCTGCACACCATTTAAGTCAGGTGACTAAAGTGTCATCTAAAGCACACTTGAGGCTCAACTATCTGCACACCTTTGAAGTCAGGTGACTAAACTGTCATCTAAAGCACACTTGGGGCTTATCTATCTGCACACCATTGAAGTTAGGTGACTAAATTGTCATCTAAAGCATACGTGAGGCTTAACTAACTGCACACCATTGAAGTCAGGTGGCTAAACTGTCATACAATGCACACTTGATACTTAACTGTCTGCACACTCTTTAAGTCAGGTGACTAAATTGTCATTTAAAGCACACTTGGGGCGTAACTATCTGCACACCATTGAAGTCAGGTGACTAAACTGTCATCTAAGGCACACTTGGGGCTTAACTATATGCACACCATTGAAGCTAGGAGGCTAAACTCATCTAAGTCACACTTGGGGCTTAACTGTCTGCACACCATTGAAGTTAGGTGGCTAGATATTCATCTAAAGCACACTTGGGGCTTAACTCTCTGCACACCATTGAAGTTAGGTGGCTAAACTATCATCTAAAGCACATTTGATGCTTAACTGTCTGCACACCATTGAAGTTAGTTGGCTAAATTGTCATCTAAGGCACACTTGAGGCTTAACTATCTGCATACCATTGGAGCTATGTGGCTAAATTGTCATATAAAGCACACTTGGGGCTTAACTATCTGCATGCCATTGAAGTCAGGTGGCTAAACTGTCATACAATGCACACTTGATGCTTAACTGTCTGCACACCATTTAAGTCAGGTGGTTAAACTGTCATACAATGCACACTTAATGCTTAACTATCTGCACACAATTTAAGTCAGGTGACTAAATTGTCATCTAAAGCACACTTTCGGCTTAACTGTCTGCGTACCATTGAAGTTATGTGGCTAAACTGTCATACAATGCACACTTGATGCTTAAATGTCTGCACACCACTTAGGTTAGGTGGCTATGCTGTCATCTAAAGCACACGTGAGGCTTAACTAACTGCACACCATTGAAGTCAGGTGGCTAAACTGTCATACAATGCACACTTGATACTTAACTGTCTGCACACTCTTTAAGTCAGGTGACTAACTTGTCATTTAAAGCACACTTGAGGCGTAACTATCTGCACACCATTGAAGTCAGGTGACTAAACTGTCATCTAAGGCACACTTGGGGCTTAACTATATGCACACCATTGAAGCTAGGAGGCTAAACTCATCTAAGTCACACTTGGGGCGTAACTGTCTGCACACCATTGAAGTTAGGTGGCTAGATATTCATCTAAAGCACACTTGGGGCTTAACTGTCTGCACACCATTGAAGTTAGGTGGCTAAACTATCATCTAAAGCACATTTGATGCTTAACTATCTGCATACCATTGAAGTCAGGTGGCTAAACTGTCATACAATGCACACTTGATGCTTAACTGTCTGCACACCATTTAAGTCAGGTGGTTAAACTGTCATACAATGCACACTTAATGCTTAACTATATGCACACCATTTAAGTCAGGTGACTAAATTGTCATCTAAAGCACACTTTCGGCTTAACTGTCTGCATACCATTGAAGTTATGTGGCTAAACTGTCATACAATGCACACTTGATGCTTAAATGTCTGCACACCACATAAGTTAGGTGGCTATGCTGTCATCTAAAGCACACTTGAGGCTTAACTATCTGCACACCATTGAACTCAGGTGACTAAACTGTTATCTAAAGCACACTGGGGCTTAACTATCTGCACATCATTGAAGTCAGGTGGCTAAACTGTCATACAATGCACACTTGAGGCGTAACTATCTGCACACCATTTAACTCAGGTGACTAAATTGTCATCTAAAGCACACTTGATGCTTAACTGTCTGCACACCATTTAAGTTAGGTGCCTAAACTCTCATCCAATGCACACATGATGCTTAACTGTATGCACACCATTGAAGTTAGGTGGCTAAATTGTCACCCAATGCACACTTGGGGCGTAACTATCTGCACACCATTGAAATCAGGTGACTAAATTGTCATCTAATGCACACATGAGGCTTAACTATCTGCACACCATTGAAGTCAGGTGACTAAACTGTCATACAATGACCACTTGATGCTTAACTGTCTGCACACCATTGAAGTCAGGTGGCTGCTTAACTATCTGCACACCATTTAAGTCAGGTGACTAAATTGTCATCTAAAGCGCACTTGAGGCTTAACTATCTGCACACCATTGAAGTCAGGTGGATAAACTGTCACACAATGCACACTTGATGCTTAACTGTCTGCACACCATTGAAGTCAGGTGGCTAAGCTGTCATACAATGCACACTTGAGGCATAACTATCTGCACACCATTGAAGTCAGGTGACTAAATTGTCATCTAAAGCACACATGAGGCTTAACTATCTGCACACCATTGAAGTCAGGTGACTAAACTGTCATACAAAGCACACTTGATGCTTAACAATCTGCACACCATTGAAGTCAGGTGGCTAAACTGTAATACAATGCACAATTGATGCTTAACTATCTGCACACCATCTAAGTCAGGTGACTAAATTGTCATCTAAAGCGCACTTGAGGCTTAACTATCTGCTCACCATTGAAGTCAGGTGGCTAAACTGTCATACAATGCACACTTGATGCTTAACTGTCTGCACACCATTGAAGTCAGGTGACTAAATTGTCATCTAAAGCATACTTGAGGCTCAACTAACTGCACAGCATTGAAGTCAGGTGACTAAACTGTCATCTAAAGCACACTTGGGGCTTAACTATCTGCACACCATTGAAGATAGGTGGCTAAACTGTCATACAATGCACACTTGATGCTTAACTGTCTGCACACCATTTAAGTCAGGTGACTAAATTGTCATCTAAAGCACACTTGAGGGGTAACTATCTGCACACCATTGAAGTCAGGTGGCTAAATTGTCATACAATGCACACTTGGTGTATAACTGTCTGCACACCATTTAAGTCAAGTGGCTAAATTGTCATCTAAAGCACACTTGAGGCGTATCTATCTGCACTTCATTGAAATCAGGTGACTAAACTGTCATCTAAAGCACACTTGGCGCTTAACTATCTGCACACCATTGAAGTCAGGTGGCTAAACTGCCATACAATGCACACTTGATGCTTAACTGTCTGCACACCATTTAACTCAGGTGACTAACTTGTCATCTAAAGCACACTTGAGGCTTACCTATCTGCACACCATTGAAGTCAGGTGGCTAAACTGTCATACAATGCACACTTGGGGCGTAACTATATGCACACCATTGAAGCTAGGAGGCTAAACTCATCTAAAGCACACTTGGGGCTTAACTGTCTGCACACCATTGAAGTTAGGTGGTGATATTCATCTAAAGCACACTTGGGGCTTAACTGTCTCAACCATTGAAGTTAGGGGCTAAACTGTCATCTAAAGCACACTTGATGCTTAACTGTCTGCACATCATTGAAGTTAGGTGGCTAAATTGTCATCTAAAGCACACTTGAGGCTTAACTATCTGCACACCATTGAAGTTAGGTGGCTAAATTGTCATCTAAAGCACATTTGAGGCTTAACTATCTGCATACCATTGAAGTCAGGTGGATAAACTGTCATACAATGCACACTTGATGCTTAACTGTCTGCACACCATTTAAGTCAGGTGGTTAAACTGTCATACAATGCACACTTAATGCTTAACTATATGCACACCATTTAAGTCAGGTGACTAAATTGTCATCTAAAGCACACTTTCGGCTTAACTGTCTGCATACCATTGAAGTTATGTGGCTAAACTGTCATACAATGCACACTTGATGCTTAAATGTCTGCACACCACTTAAGTTAGGTGGCTAAGCTGTCATCTAAAGCACACTTGAGGCTTAACTATCTGCACACCATTGAACTCAGGTGACTAAACTGTTATCTAAAGCACACTGGGGCTTAACTATCTGCACATCATTGAAGTCAGGTGGCTAAACTGTCATACAATGCACACTTGAGGCGTAACTATCTGCACACCATTTAACTCAGGTGACTAAATTGTCATCTAAAGCACACTTGATGCTTAACTGTCTGCACACCATTTAAGTTAGGTGCCTAAACTCTCATCCAATGCACACATGATGCTTAACTGTATGCACACCATTGAAGTTAGGTGGCTAAATTGTCACCCAATGCACACTTGGGGCGTAACTATCTGCACACCATTGAAATCAGGTGACTAAATTGTCATCTAATGCACACATGAGGCTTAACTATCTGCACACCATTGAAGTCAGGTGACTAAACTGTCATACAATGACCACTTGATGCTTAACTGTCTGCACACCATTGAAGTCAGGTGGCTGCTTAACTATCTGCACACCATTTAAGTCAGGTGACTAAATTGTCATCTAAAGCGCACTTGAGGCTTAACTATCTGCACACCATTGAAGTCAGGTGGATAAACTGTCACACAATGCACACTTGATGCTTAACTGTCTGCACACCATTGAAGTCAGGTGGCTAAGCTGTCATACAATGCACACTTGAGGCATAACTATCTGCACACCATTGAAGTCAGGTGACTAAATTGTCATCTAAAGCACACATGAGGCTTAACTATCTGCACACCATTGAAGTCAGGTGACTAAACTGTCATACAAAGCACACTTGATGCTTAACAATCTGCACACCATTGAAGTCAGGTGGCTAAACTGTAATACAATGCACAATTGATGCTTAACTATCTGCACACCATCTAAGTCAGGTGACTAAATTGTCATCTAAAGCGCACTTGAGGCTTAACTATCTGCTCACCATTGAAGTCAGGTGGCTAAACTGTCATACAATGCACACTTGATGCTTAACTGTCTGCACACCATTGAAGTCAGGTGACTAAATTGTCATCTAAAGCATACTTGAGGCTCAACTAACTGCACAGCATTGAAGTCAGGTGACTAAACTGTCATCTAAAGCACACTTGGGGCTTAACTATCTGCACACCATTGAAGATAGGTGACTAAACTGTCATCTAAAGCACACTTGAGGCTTATCTATCTGCAAACCATTGAAGTCAGGTGGCTAAACTGTCATACAATGCACACTTGATGCTTAACTGTCTGCACACCATTTAAGTCAGGTGACTAAATTGTCATCTAAAGCACACTTGAGGCGTAACTATCTGCACACCATTGAAGTCAGGTGGCTAAACTGTCATACAATGCACACTTGATGCATAACTGTCTGCACACCATTTAAGTCAGGTGGCTAAATTGTCATCTAAAGCACACTTGAGGCGTAACTATCTGCACACCATTGAAGTCAGGTGGCTAAACTGTCATACAATGCACACTTGGTGCTTAACTATCTGCACACCATTTAAGTCAGGTGGCTAAATTGTCATCTAAAGCACACTTGAGGCTTATCTATCTGCACACCATTGAAATCAGGTGACTAAACTGTCATCTAAAGCACACTTGACGCTTAACTATCTGCACACCATTGAAGTCAGGTGGCTAAACTGCCATACAATGCACATGGGGCGTAACTATATGCACACCATTGAAGCTAGGAGGCTAAACTCATCTAAAGCACACTTGGGGCTTAACTGTCTGCACACCATTGAAGTTAGGTGGCTAGATATTCATCTAAAGCACACTTGGGGCTTAACTGTCTGCACACCATTGAAGTTAGGTGGCTAAACTGTCATCTAAAGCACACTTGATGCTTAACTGTCTGCACATCATTGAAGTTAGGTGGCTAAATTGTCATCTAAAGCACACTTGAGGCTTAACTATCTGCACACCATTGAAGTTATTTGGCTAAATTGTCATATAAAGCACACTTTGGGCATAACTATATGCATACCATTGAAGTCAGGTGGCTAAACTGTCATACAATGCACACTTGATGCTTAACTGTCTGCACACCATTTAAGTCAGGTGGCTAAACTGTCATACAATGCACACTTGATGCTTAACTGTCTGCACACCATTTAAGTCAGGTGACTAAATTGTCATATAAAACACACTTTGGGCTTAACTGTCTGCATACAATTGAAGTTAGGTGGCTAAACTGTCATACAATGCACACATGATGCTTAACTCTCTGCACACCATTTAAGTTAGGTGGCTAAGCTGTCATCTAACGCACACTTGAGACTTAACTATCTGCACACCATTGAAGTCAGGTGACTAAACTGTCATCTAAAGCACACTTGGCGCTTAACTATCTGCACACCATTGAAGTCAGGTGGCTAAACGGTCATACAATGCACACTTGAGGCTTAACTATCTGCACACCATTGAAGTCAGGTGGCTAAACTGTAATACAATGCACACTTGATGCTTAACTGTCTGCACACCATTTAACTCAGGTGACTAAGCTGTCATCTAACGCACACTTGAGACTTAACACCATTGAAGTCAGGTGACTAAACTGTCATCTAAAGCACACTTGATGCTTAACTGTCTGCACACCATCTAAGTTAGGTGGCTAAGCTGTCATCCAATGCACACTTGATGCTTGCTTAACTGTCTGCACACCATTGAAATTAGGTGGCTAAACTGTCACCCAATGCAGCACACTTGGGGCTTATCTATCTGCACACCATTGAAGTCAGGTGGCTAATATGTCATACAATGCACACTTGATGCTTAACTGTCTGCACACCATTGAAGTCGGGTGGCTAAACTGTCATACAATGCACACTTGAGGCGTAACTATCTGCACACCATTGAAGTCAGGTGACTAAATTGTCATCTAATGCACACATGAGGCTTAACTATCTGCACACCATTGAAGTCAGGTGACTAAGCTGTCATACAATGACCACTTGATGCTTAACTATCTGAACACCATTGAAGTCAGGTGGCTAAACTGTCATACAATGCACACTTGATGTGTAACTGTCTGCACACCATTTAAGTCAGGTGACTAAAGTGTCATCTAAAGCACACTTGAGGCTCAACTATCTGCACACCTTTGAAGTCAGGTGACTAAACTGTCATCTAAAGCACACTTGGGGCTTATCTATATGCACACCATTGAAGTTAGGTGACTAAATTGTCATCTAAAGCATACGTGAGGCTTAACTAACTGCACACCATTGAAGTCAGGTGGCTAAACTGTCATACAATGCACACTTGATACTTAACTGTCTGCACACTCTTTAAGTCAGGTGACTAAATTGTCATTTAAAGCACACTTGGGGCGTAACTATCTGCACACCATTGAAGTCAGGTGACTAAACTGTCATCTAAGGCACACTTGGGGCTTAACTATATGCACACCATTGAAGCTAGGAGGCTAAACTCATCTAAGTCACACTTGGGGCTTAACTTCTGCACACCATTGAAGTAGGTGGCTAGATATCATCTAAGCACACTTGGGGCTTAACTCTCTGCACACCATTGAAGTTAGGTGGCTAAACTATCATCTAAGCACATTTGATGCTTAACTGTCTGCACACCATTGAAGTTAGGTGGCTAAATTGTCATCTAAGGCACACTTGAGGCTTAACTATCTGCATACCATTGGAGCTATGTGGCTAAATTGTCATATAAAGCACACTTGGGGCTTAACTATCTGCATGCCATTGAAGTCAGGTGGCTAAACTGTCATACAATGCACACTTGATGCTTAACTGTCTGCACACCATTTAAGTCAGGTGGTTAAACTGTCATACAATGCACACTTAATGCTTAACTATCTGCACACCATTTAACTCAGGTGACTAAATTGTCATCTAAAGCACACTTGATGCTTAACTGTCTGCACACCATTTAAGTTAGGTGCCTAAACTCTCATACAATGCACACATGATGCTTAACTGTATGCACACCATTTAAGTTAGGTGGCTAAATTGTCACCCAATGCACACTTGGGGCGTAACTATCTGCACACCATTGAAATCAGGTGACTAAATTGTCATACTATGCACACATTGAGGTTAACTATCTGCACCATTGAAGTCAGGTGACTAAACTGTCATCAATGCCCGCTAATGCGGTTAAAACTGTGCACCCGAAGTCAGGTGGCTGCTTAACTATCTGCACACCATTTAAGTCAGGTGACTAAATTGTCATCTAAAGCACACTTGAGGCTTAACTATCTGCACACCATTGAAGTCAGGTGGATAAACTGTCACCAAAAGCACACTTGATGCTTAACTGTATGCACACCATTGAAGTCAGGTGGCTAAGCTGTCATACAATGCACACTTGAGGCTTAACTATCTGCACACCATTGAAGTCAGGTGACTAAACTGTCATACAAAGCACACTTGATGCTTAACAATCTGCACACCATTGAAGTCAGGTGGCTAAACTGTAATACAATGCACAATTGATGCTTAACTATCTGCACACCATCTAAGTCAGGTGACTAAATTGTCATCTAAAGCGCACTTGAGGCTTAACTATCTGCTCACCATTGAAGTCAGGTGGCTAAACTGTCATACAATGCACACTTGATGCTTAACTGTCTGCACACCATTGAAGTCAGGTGACTAAATTGTCATCTAAAGCATACTTGAGGCTCAACTAACTGCACAGCATTGAAGTCAGGTGACTAAACTGTCATCTAAAGCACACTTGGGGCTTAACTATCTGCACACCATTGAAGATCGGTGGCTAAACTGTCATACAATGCACACTTGATGCTTAACTGTCTGCACACCATTTAAGTCAGGTGACTAAATTGTCATCTAAAGCACACTTGAGGGGTAACTATCTGCACACCATTGAAGTCAGGTGGCTAAATTGTCATACAATGCACACTTGGTGTATAACTGTCTGCACACCATTTAAGTCAAGTGGCTAAATTGTCATCTAAAGCACACTTGAGGCGTATCTATCTGCACTTCATTGAAATCAGGTGACTAAACTGTCATCTAAAGCACACTTGGCGCTTAACTATCTGCACACCATTGAAGTCAGGTGGCTAAACTGCCATACAATGCACACTTGATGCTTAACTGTCTGCACACCATTTAACTCAGGTGACTAACTTGTCATCTAAAGCACACTTGAGGCTTACCTATCTGCACACCATTGAAGTCAGGTGGCTAAACTGTCATACAATGCACACTTGGGGCGTAACTATATGCACACCATTGAAGCTAGGAGGCTAAACTCATCTAAAGCACACTTGGGGCTTAACTGTCTGCACACCATTGAAGTTAGGTGGCTAGATATTCATCTAAAGCACACTTGGGGCTTAACTGTCTGCACACCATTGAAGTTAGGTGGCTAAACTGTCATCTAAAGCACACTTGATGCTTAACTGTCTTC
This sequence comes from Archivesica marissinica, assembly GCA_014843695.1. Lineage (NCBI taxonomy): Eukaryota > Metazoa > Mollusca > Bivalvia > Venerida > Vesicomyidae > Archivesica > Archivesica marissinica. Next base: position 23,409,439 of record CM026390.1, read on the forward strand.
ACATCATTGAAGTTAGGTGGCTAAATTGTCATCTAAAG
>CM026390.1:23410476-23468299 GCA_014843695.1 Archivesica marissinica
CGGGAGGTGAGAGTTACCAGACACGGGAGGTGAGAGTTACCAAGCACGGGAGGTGAGAGTTGCCAGGAACGGGAGGTGAGAGTTGCCATGCACGGAAGGTGAGAGTTCCTAGACACGGGAGGTGAGAGTTTGCATGCACGGGAGGTGAGAGCATGCACGGGAGGTGAGAGTTACCAGACACGGGAGGTGAGAGTTACCAAGCACGGGAGGTGAGAGTTGCCAGGAACGGGAGGTGAGAGTTGCCATGCACGGAAGGTGAGAGTTCCTAGACACGGGAGGTGAGAGTTTGCATGCACGGGAGGTGAGAGCATGCACGGGAGGTGAGAGTTACCAGACACGGGAGGTGAGAGTTGCCATGCACGATAGGTGAGAATTGATAGACCGAACTATGTTTTGTAAGTATGTATTGATGGAAATGCACATACTTTTTTGTCACATATCTGTCCAGCATTTCATCGAGTTGAGTCTCGAGGTCAATGGTACGTTTACAATTCCTATATGTCTTGATTTATTGTGCACAGTAAAACCCCTATATAAGACCGCATACTGTGGTCTTATTAGCGAGGTGGTCTCTTTATTGAGTTCCCATCCATATTGCTATGGAACGAGATATAAAATATGTTATATTTGCCTGTGGTTAACACGTTGGACTGGTAATCCAGGAGTCGCAGGTTCGATCCCCCGCGTGATCCTAATACAATTAACAGTATTTCAGATGGGACGTTAAACCGAGGTCTCGTGTCGGTGCTTTACACCGTGCACGTAAAAGAACCAGAATAGACTCTGGAATGGGTCTCTGTCTGTATCATTGCACTATCCTCCACAAAAATCTAAAATGACTAATCTCTTCAGGAGACGTCGCTCATATTGGCAACCGGTAGCGACGATAAATAAACGTCAATAATGAGACACGTTGTAAAACTGACCATGAATGTCGATCTGAACACATACTCTCGTCGCCAAGACATTTCACTCTGTTAGTAGTTTTAGTATTTCAACGTATAACAGATCCAATACCTCCTTGTCGGATACCCACATATTGTTTATGATTGTCAAGACAGGGTAGAACTGATATATATGGTAGCCTTAAATTGCCTATCCACGAGAAAGTCGGAAAAAATGTGACAGTTCTACCACTATGCCATGTTTCATTGTTGTTTTCGATGTTTGCCATTTATTTACTTTGTACTGCTTGGTTTGCACTTATGATGTGGGGTAGAGATAGTGAGTGTATTAGAGAGATATAATATAGACAAATCGTGTCTTAAAATAGGACCTGAGTGGTATTGTAGATACTTTGTTAACATTAACAGTAAAGGCTCTCTAGTATAACATATACATGGATGAAGCTTAAAGCGACAATATATCGCTGAAAATGCAAAATTCTACAATTTCTATCATATGGTATAATTTTGCAGAATCTGAGTATTTCGATTAATAAACAAGCGTCGTATACGATGTTTGTTGACATAACAACATAATGTAAATAAGGTCAACACCAATGCGTAATACAACGCGTGTAACATGTATGGTATCTCACATATATGCATAATTAATTTTCGACTAATCTGATTAAATTATCTCTAAGCGAAAGTATCACACGTTTATTATAGATTCCAATAATAAACAAACGTAAAAGGTGCTATATGAAATCATGCTTTCACTTTTGAGAATGTGTAGACCTCAACTTCATTATTTATTTATTTATTAAAAGTTAGTGGTCGAATCATATTATTATATATATCGAAGAATTTATAGTACTGTAGCATCTATCTATTCGTAACAAAATGTATGTATTGGCTTTGTGCGATGTAATGTCGCTTTAATTAATAATAAGGCAATATCGCTAATTAGGCTAATCCCAATCTGAATGGAATTGGTATTTGATCTTTTAAAACATTTTTTAGTTTGCGCAGTAGTGCTTATTTTGCTTTCAGTATTTTTCATTCCATTACATCTTAATAAGATTTTAAATTTCAATTAGCGACTGCTTTTCAGCTTTATCTCACACATGTAGTTATCACATGTACATGTATTTACTATAGTACTAAGTAGTGCAATATGTTATAGATGATCGATGTATATCTATACATAGTCTCTTGTAACTCTGAATTGAGTGACAACATACTTTTTAATATGTAAACTATACTTTGTGTTTGCTATATGCTGTACATTGATGAGACTGAAATAAAGAATAAATAATAAAATCCAATTATATTAAAGACCAAAAACTGTAATAGTTTGTGTCTAATAATATTATATGAGACCAAATAATTAAAGTTTAAAATTAAACTGTTTATTTATTAATACGTTTTATATAATTACACCTGAATGATCACGGGTGCATCGCGAATAAAAATCGTTTGTAGTTATATGATATGCCCCAGAGAATCATTTACAGAAATTAAAATCAATGACAGATCCAAGTTATAACATTATTAATTTAATTTAAATTCAAACTCATGCGAGCAATTCTTCAAATAGAAATTTCTATGTTTATTAAATTTCCTATACATGTATAGCTTGTACTTGTATTTAAACGGAAGTCTGTTATGATCACTGTCAATGTGCCCTTGCAATACAGATCCATTAGTGTCATTTATAAATTGTTAATATTCTAGCAGGCAATAGATACCACGGGTAGTATGCGACACTTCCGATACACAGGATATTAATTTCTGGGAAATGCAGATATAATAATAATAATAATAATAATAAAGACTTTATTTAACGAGAGTACTCATTTAACAAAAGTTAATCTACCATGAGGCCCTCAACATATATACAATCAATGCAATCAAAAGATAGCACTATAAGTGAGAACTGCACATTGGAATAATATAGTAATGTAAAAGCTGAAAAATAGAGAAACTATATTTAATATGTAATGGAATATGATGATATATGGAATTGGCTAGCAGAGTAGAAAATAGGTATGCGCAGTCCATTGCGCGCGCAGGTGATGTTTGTGTAATTGAATATAATTCATAGACATTATTTAAAACATCGTATGCTTATATAATAGTACTGCTTTATGAAGGGAATTCACGGTAATATTGAACGCTAGGGGAAATACTTATCGCCAGAAGGTGATAGGACGAGTGTTGAAAATCATGATGACTATAATGGACTTTCATAATGGACTTCGATGGAGAATATTTCTTGGTAGGAATCATTATTTTATTAAAATTAAATTAATGTTAGAAATTTGTAAAACTGGTATAATGCGTGAACGACTCTATAGCGTGTACGATACAACTGGGTCTCTCGCTATCAAACGTTAGCTTGACTTTCTGATGCAGGCCGTTGTCTAATGTTGTTAAAACTTGTGGCCAAAACCATTTGTATTTTCATGCTATGTATTGTATCTTTATATGTATGACATACTATTGATTTGCAATAAAATATGATTAAATGGAGAAAAAATGGGTCTCTGTCTGTATCATTGCTCTATTCTCCAAAAATCTAAAATGACTCTTCAGGAGACGTCGCTCATATGGGCAACCGGTAGCGACGATAAATAAACGTGAAACACACACAACAACATAATATCTGTTCAGAGAAAGCTAGCTAATTACTGACTTCATCTAATAAATAAGTGACAGTGATTTAGTTAATTATTTTCTAACTATAACTCTACTTAGTTTAACTATTTTAGTATCGCTAATCGTATATGATATGCATATGGTAAGTCAGGCGGATCTGTAGTCCAGTGGTTAACACACTGGATCGGTAATCCAGTGCTCTCAGGTTCGATCCTCCGTCTGACCCCAATAAAATCAACAGTCTTTCAGATGGGACTTTAAACCGATGTTTGGTGTCGGTGTTTTACACCGTTACAAGTTAATGAACCAGAGGATACTCTAGAATGGGTCTAATCTCTTCAGGAGGCGTCACTCATATGTGTAACCGGTAGCGACGGTAAATAAGCGTAAAACATACAATGGTAAGCCATAATTCACCAAGAACAACGACCACAATACGTTATAGCATTAATTAATAAAAGAACATCTTCATCATTGCTTTTTTCTTGTTTTATTTACTTTTATCTCTATTTAGTTCTATAAAACTGTCCTTATTTTAAACCTAAATTGCTGAAACATATTATATGATAAGACTGTCTGTGTAATTATACTTTTTTGCGACATTGTAATTCCAACATGACGCTGTAGTATACTATACGTACATATATCGTAGTATATGCGTGTAAGTAAATTCATGCAGATTAAAACATTAATGTCATATTCCAGTTTTTTTATTTAACCATATTTTATTGCAACCCAATAGTACATATGTCATACATGTAAGGATACAATACATAGCACGAACATACAATAGTACATATGTCATACATGTAAGGATACAATACATAGCACGAACATACAATAGTACATATGTCATACATGTAAGGATACAATACATAGCACGAACATACAATAGTACATATGTCATACATGTAAGGATACAATACATAGCACGAACATACAATAGTACATATGTCATACATGTAAGGATACAATACATAGCACGAACATACAATAGTACATATGTCATACATGTAAGGATACAATACATAGCACGAACATACAATAGTACATATGTCATACATGTAAGGATACAATACATAGCACAAACATACAATAGTACATATGTCATACATGTAAGGATACAATACATAGCACGAACATACAATAGTACATATGTCATACATGTAAGGATACAATACATAGCACGAACATACAATAGTACATATGTCATACACGTAAGGATACAATACATAGCACGAACATACAATAGTACATATGTCATACACGTAAGGATACAATACATAGCATGAACATACAATAGTACATATGTCATACATGTAAGGATACAATACATAGCACGAACATACAATAGTACATATGTCATACACGTAAAGATACAATACATAGCATGAACATACAATAGTACATATGTCATACACGTAAGGATACAATACATAGCATGAACATACAATAATACATATGTCATACATGTAAGGATACAATACATAGCACGAACATACAATAATACATATGTCATACATGTAAGGATACAATACATAGCACGAACATACAATAGTACATATGTCATACATGTAAGGATACAATACATAGCACGAACATACAATAGTACATATGTCATACACGTAAGGATACAATACATAGCACAAAATACAAATGGTTTGGGCCACACGTTTTAACAACATTAGACAACGGCCCGCACTAGAACTGTTCAGAACGACTGTAGCAAGTTCCCAAAATGTTGCTACCATACAAAACATGTATTATACTCAAGTTTTGCAGAAATGAAATCCATCCATTTTAACATTGTTGAAAATTTAATAACCTTATTTTGACTAGGATAACTTGTTTGTTTTTTTCGTGCGACTCTTTTGCAGAGCAATGAATTAATGTGCGTACAACACGTTAGTGTGTTTTATAAACAAATTCTGGTATTGATAACGGAACACTCGCATGCAGCACGGAACACTCGTATGCAGCACGGAACACTTGCATACAGTACGGAACACTCGCATACAGCACTGAACACTCGCATACAGCACGGAACACTCGTATGCAGCACGGAACACTCGCATACAGCACTGAACACTCTCATACAGCACTGAACACTCGCATACAGCACTGAACACTCGCATACAGCACGGAACACTAGCATACAGCACGGAACACTCGCATACAACACTGAACACTCGCATACAGCACTGAATACTCGCATACAGCACGGAACACTCACATACAGCACGGAACACTCTCATACAGCACTGAACACTCGCATACAGCACTGAACACTCTCATACAGCACGGAACACTCACATACAGCACGGAACACTCTCATACAGCACTGAACACTCGCATACAGCACTGAACACTCTCATACAGCACGGAACACTCACATACAGCACGGAACACTCACATACAGCATGGAACACTCGCATACAGCACTGAACACTCTCATACAGCACTGAACACTCGCATACAGCACTGAACACTCTCATACAGCACGGAACACTCTCATACAGCACGGAACACTCACATACAGCACGGAACACTCTCATACAGCACTGAAAACTCGCATACAGCACTGAACACTCTCATACAGCACTGAACACTCGTATACAGCACTGAAAACTCGTATAAAGCACTGAACACTCGTATTTGTTTTTCGTGCGACTCTTTTGCAGAGCAATGAATTAATGTGCGTACAACACGTTAGTGTGTTTTATAAACAAATTCTGGTATTGATAACGGAACACTCGCATACAGCACTGAACACTCATATACAGCACTGAACACTCGTATACAGCACTGAACACTCGTATACAGCACGGGACACTCGCATACAGCACGGAACACTCGCATACAGCACGGAACACTCGCATACAGCACGGAACACTCGCATATAGCACGGAACACTCGCATACAGCATGGAACCCTCGCATACAGCACGGAACACTCGCATGCAGCACTGAACACTCGTATACAGCACTGAACACTCGCATACAGCACTGAACACTCGTATACAGCACTGAACACTCGTATACAGCACGGAACACTCGCATACAGCACTGAACACTCGCATACAGCACTTAATACTCGCATACAGCCCGGAACACTCTCATACAGCACGGAACACTCTCATACAGCACTGAACACTCGCATACAGCACTGAACACTCTCATATAGCACGGAACACTCACATACAGCACGGAACACTCACATACAGCACTGAACACTCTCATACAGCACTGAACACTCGCATACAGCACTGCACACTCTCATACAGCACGGAACACTTACATACAGCACGGAACACTCTCATACAGCACTGAACACTCGCATACAGCACTGCACACTCGCATACAGCACTGCACACTCTCATACAGCACTGAACACTCGTATACAGCACTGAACACTCGTATACAGCACTGAACACTCGTATACAGCACTGAACACTCGCATACAGCACGGAACACTCGCATACAGCACTGCACACTCGTATACAGCACTGAACAATCGTATACAGCACTGAACACTCGTATACAGCACTGAACACTCGCATGCAGCACTGAACATTCGCATACACCATGAAACACTCGTATGCAGCACTGAACATTCGCATACACCATGAAACACTCGCATGCAGCACTGAACATTCGCATACACCACGAAACACTCGTATGCAGCACTGAACAGTCGCATACACCATGAAACACTCGTATGCAGCACTGAACATTCGCATACACCATTAAACACTCGCATACAGCACTGAACATTCACATACACCACGAAACACTCGCATGCAGCACTGAACATTCGCATACAGTACGAAACACTCGCATACAGCACGGAACACTCGCATACAGCACGGGACACTCGAATACAGTACGGAACAGTCGCATACAGCACGGGACACTCGCATACAGCACGGAACACTCGCATACAGCACGGAACACTCGAATACAGTACGGAACACTCGCATACAGCACGGGACACTCGAATACAGTACGGAACAGTCGCATACAGCACGGGACACTCACATACATCACGGAACACTCGGATGAAGCACTGAACACTGGCATATATACTGGTTGACTACACGGTATATACTAAATGACTACACGGTATATACTAAATGACTACACAGTATATACTGAATGACTACACTGTATATACTAAATGACTACACGTTATATGCTGAATGACTACACTGTATATACTAAATGACTACACGTTATATGCTGAATGACTACACTGTATATACTGAATGACTACAGGGTATATACTGAATGACTACGCTGTATATACTGAATGACTACACTGTATATACTGAATGACTACACTGTATATACTGAATGACTACCTGGTATATACTGAATGACTACATGGTATATACTGAATGACTACACAATATATACTGAATGACTACACAGTATATACTGAATGACTACATGTTATATACTAAATGACTACACGGTATATACTGAATGACTACACGATATATACTGAATGACTACACGGTATATACTGAATGACTACACAATATATACTGAATGACTACACAATATATACTGAATGACTACACGATATATACTAAATGACTACACGGTATATACTGAATGACTACACGATATATACTGAATGACTACACGGTATATACTGAATGACTACACAGTATATACTGAATGACTACACGGTATATACTGAATGACTACAATATATATACTGAATGACTACACTGTATATACTGAATGACTACATGGTATATACTGAATGACTACACGATATATACTGAATGACTACACGGTATATACTGAATGACTACACGGTATATACTGAATGACTACATGGTATATACTGAATGACTACACGATATATACTGAATGACTACACGGTATATACTGAATGACTACACAATATATACTGAATGACTACACGATATATACTGAATGACTACACGGTATATACTGAATGACTACACGGTATATACTGAATGACTACACGTTATATACTAAATGACTACACGGTATATACTGAATGACTACACGATATATCTGAATGACTACACGGTATATACTGAATGACTACACAATATATACTGAACGACTACACGATATATAATGAATGACTACACGGTATATACTGAATGACTACATGGTATATACTGAATGACTACACGGTATATACTGAATGACTACATGGTATATACTGAATGACTACACAGTATATACTGAATGACTACACGGTATATACTGAATGACTACACGGTATATACTGAATGACTACACGGTATATACTGAATGACTACACAGTATATACTGAATGACTACAATATATATACTGAATGACTACACAGTATATACTGAATGACTACACGGTATATACTGAATGACTACAATATATATACTGAATGACTACACAGTATATACTGAATGACTACACAGTATATACTGAATGACTACACGATATATACTGAATGACTACACAGTATATACTGAATGACTACACGGTATATACTGAATGACTACACGATATATACTGAATGACTACACAGTATATACTGAATGACTACACGGTATATACTGAATGACTACACAATATATACTGAATGACTACACAGTATATACTGAATGACTACACAGTATATACTAAATGACTACACGGTATATACTGAATGACTACACAGTATATACTGAATGACTACACGGTATATACTGAATGACTACACAATATATACTGAATGACTACACAGTATATACTGAATGACTACACGGTATATACTGAATGACTACACAATATATACTGAATGACTACACGGTATATACTGAATGACTACACAATATATACTGAATGACTACACAGTATATACTGAATGACTACACTGTATATACTAAATGACTACACTGTATATACTGAATGACTACACTGTATATACTGAATGACTACACGGTATATACTGAATGACTACACGGTATATACTGAATGACTACACAGTATATACTGAATGACTACATGGTATATACTGAATTACTACACAGTATATACTGAATGACTACACGGTATATACTGAATGACTACACGGTATATACTGAATGACTACACTGTATATACTAAATGACTACAATATATATACTGAATGACTACACGGTATATACTGAATGACTACATGGTATATACTGAATGACTACACTCTATATACTAAATGACTACAATATATATACTGAATGACTACACTGTATATACTGAATGACTACACTGTATATACTAAATGACTACAATATATATACTGAATGACTACACTCTATATACTGAATGACTACACTGTATATACTGAATGACTACACTGTATATACTGAATGACTACACTGTATATACTGAATGACTACAATATATATACTGAATGACTACACTGTATATACTAAATGACTACACGGTATATACTGAATGACTACAATATATATACTGAATGCCTACACTGTATATACTGAATGACTACACGGTATATACTGAATGACTACACGGTATATACTGAATGACTACACTGTATATACTGAATGACTACACGGTATATACTGAATGAATACACTGTATATACTAAATGACTACAATATATATACTGAATGACTACACTCTATATACTGAATGACTACACTGTATATACTAAATGACTACAATATATATACTGAATGACTACACTGTATATACTGAATGACTACACTGTATATACTAAATGACTACAATATATATACTGAATGACTACACTGTATATACTAAATGACTACAATATATATACTGAATGACTACACTGTATATACTGAATGACTACACTGTATATATTGAATGACTACACTGTATATACTAAATGACTACAATATATATACTGAATGACTACACGGTATATAATAAATGACTACCTGGTATATACTGAATGACTACACGGTATATACTGAATGACTACACTGTATATACTGAATGACAACATGTCAAATGTTGTCCGACCGTACAGTGTTATAGCAAGAGTTAGATTCTATATTGAACATCATCTCGTATAATAGCTGTCAGAGTATCACTGTGGTTAGCACCATGCATGCCACGTGTGGTACGTTTATTTATCGTCGCTACCGGTTGCCCATATGAGCGACGCCTACTGAAGCGATTAGTCATGGTGGTGGTGGTGGTGGTGGTGGTGGTGGTGGTGGTGGTGGTGGTGGTGGGTGGTGGGGTGGGTGGTGGTGGTGGTGGGGGGTGGTGGTGGTGGGGTGGTGGTGGTGTGGTGGTGGTGGTGGTGGGGTGGGGGTGGTGGGTGGTGGTGTGGTGGGTGGTGGTGGTGGGGGTGGTGGTGGTGGTGGTGGTTATTTACATCTCATCATTGTACATACAATATTTACACTGAAATACAAAATAGGTACTATTGCACACTGATTAAGAATTGGTCATATGAAATCTAACTTCGCTTTGATCAGATCATATAATTATGTTCTTAATTTCCATTGCAGTGTTGATGAGTGTCAATGCAGCGGCTACAGCAACAACACCCACACCAGGTAATTGACCAGTAGCCAAGTCAAATAGTCAAATATATTTTATTCTCTCATTTCATGACATACATGAATACATGAGGTTTTACAATCAATACAATACATGAGGCTCATAATATTACTAACATACTTATACATATATAACAATGATAAACCTTTGCATGACTATGGTTCAGTGTAGAATAGGATATCTTCACTGCAAATGTATAATTTAGCTAGCTAAACATGCCGGAGCGTCATCATTTTACGCTACGTTATGTGTGTAGTTAACTTATATATGTAATATAACTGTTCTATTTCTAAACGTAACTAAAGTATAAGTAAAATTTACATTGCCACATTCTGCGTATTAACTGAGAAAAATAAAACTTTATTTATTGTATTACCTTTGCACATATATTATAGACAGGGGGTTTTCCTATATTCTAAGTATACATTTGATTAATTTACATAGTTTTATAAATTCACCTTTATTATTCATCTTCATTAGCTGCTCAAATGTATACATATTTGGTTTTCTGTAATAGTAAGGTTTGGTCAATGTTTTTCTTTCGTTTCCCAAATGATCACATTCAAATAAATAATGAAATTCCTCGCCTATTTCGTTTACACCAGGCGCGTACCTACCTATTAGGCCCGTAGGCCCGGGCCTACACATTATTTTTCCTTTCAAAAACTACTGTAGGCCAGGTATTTAACATCTGTAAATATACACAAATTGTCAATAACATACTTCAATCTCAGACTTTGTCTTAAAGTATTAACCTGTACATTCGTGTTTTGTGCTCATTTAAATACGCCACAATATGGTATCATGTAATCAATGGGAGGTAACCCAAATTGCAATCTGCACTAACAAATTTTTTTTTCCAGATTGCAATTTGGGTTACCTCCCATTGATTACATGATACCATATTGTGGCGTATAATTTCGCGGCCTGGGTAAATACAGGAGCTCTTTTATTGTGGAGGCGAGATTACCAAAAAGTGTTTATGTAACATCGTGGTATACATGCCTACATTCTGATCATGAAGAAGATTGATTCATTCTTTGCTAAAGTTACAAAAGGGCCAGACAGTGATCATGATTTTGCACAAGCTTCAAGTAGTGACTGTACTAGTGAGACAGAGTCTGTCGAACAGAAGCTACCTTCAAAGTCCTACATATTGAATGACTATCCTGACATTGCACTTGTATCAGAAAAGGATGCTAGTTGTTTGACTGCGAAATGGGCCACCAATATCGACTAAAATTCCCGACAAGGTAAGACTACTGTCGAAAATTGTGTGTGTGTGTGTGTGTGTGTGTGTGTGTGTGTGTGTGTGTGTGTGTGTGTGTGTGTGTGTGTGTGTGTGTGTGTGTGTGTGTGTGTGTGTGTGTGTGTGTGTGTGTGTGTGTGTGTGTGTGTGTGTGTGTGTGTGTGTGTGTGTGTGTGTGTGTGTGTGTGTGTGTGTGTGTGTGTGTGTGTGTGTGTGTGTGTGTGTGTGTGTGTGTGTGTGTGTGTGTGTGTGTGTGTGTGTGTGTGTGTGTGTGTGTGTGTGTGTGTGTGTGTGTGTGTGTGTGTGTGTGTGTGTGTGTGTGTGTGTGTGTGTGTGTGTGTGTGTGTGTGTGTGTGTGTGTGTGTGTGTGTGTGTGTGTGTGTGTGTGTGTGTGTGTGTGTGTGTGTGTGTGTGTGTGTGTGTGTGTGTGTGTGTGTGTGTGTGTGTGTGTGTGTGTGTGTGTGTGTGTGTGTGTGTGTGTGTGTGTGTGTGTGTGTGTGTGTGTGTGTGTGTGTGTGTGTGTGTGTGTGTGTGTGTGTGTGTGTGTGTGTGTGTGTGTGTGTGTGTGTGTGTGTGTGTGTGTGTGTGTGTGTGTGTGTGTGTGTGTGTGTGTGTGTGTGTGTGTGTGTGTGTGTGTGTGTGTGTGTGTGTGTGTGTGTGTGTGTGTGTGTGTGTGTGTGTGTGTGTGTGTGTGTGTGTGTGTGTGTGTGTGTGTGTGTGTGTGTGTGTGTGTGTGTGTGTGTGTGTGTGTGTGTGTGTGTGTGTGTGTGTGTGTGTGTGTGTGTGTGTGTGTGTGTGTGTGTGTGTGTGTGTGTGTGTGTGTGTGTGTGTGTGTGTGTGTGTGTGTGTGTGTGTGTGTGTGTGTGTGTGTGTGTGTGTGTGTGTGTGTGTGTGTGTGTGTGTGTGTGTGTGTGTGTGTGTGTGTGTGTGTGTGTGTGTGTGTGTGTGTGTGTGTGTGTGTGTGTGTGTGTGTGTGTGTGTGTGTGTGTGTGTGTGTGTGTGTGTGTGTGTGTGTGTGTGTGTGTGTGTGTGTGTGTGTGTGTGTGTGTGTGTGTGTGTGTGTGTGTGTGTGTGTGTGTGTGTGTGTGTGTGTGTGTGTGTGTGTGTGTGTGTGTGTGTGTGTGTGTGTGTGTGTGTGTGTGTGTGTGTGTGTGTGTGTGTGTGTGTGTGTGTGTGTGTGTGTGTGTGTGTGTGTGTGTGTGTGTGTGTGTGTGTGTGTGTGTGTGTGTGTGTGTGTGTGTGTGTGTGTGTGTGTGTGTGTGTGTGTGTGTGTGTGTGTGGTGTGTGTGTGTGTGTGTGTGTGTGTGTGTGGTGTGTGTGTGTGTGTGTGTGTGTGTGTGTGTGTGTGTGTGTGTGTGTGTGTGTGTGTGTGTGTGTGTGTGTGTGTGTGTGTGTGTGTGTGTGTGTGTGTGTGTGTGTGTGTGTGTGTGTGTGTGTGTGTGTGTGTGTGTGTGTGTGTGTGTGTGTGACTTTATTGTTTCACTTGTGAGTGCTGAGCATGTGCTCATGACCTGCACAGCACTATCTAAGGTGTTGCAGGATACACAGCTCGACTTGCTAATTGCTACCGAGGAGGCAGAAATTGTAATATCCATGCTGCAGAACGAACGAAACGACGATGAAGTGTGGGACGCCGTGTTTCAGAGGGCGTGTGATCTTGCCCAGAGATTGGACGTGCGTCCTCGAACACCGAGACAGGCAGGGAGGCAAGTCCATCGCGAGAACGTTGCCGCTGACAACGTCAGTCAATACTGGAAAAGAGCAATGTACCTGCCCTTCTTGGATCATCTCCTACAAGAGCTACGAGACCGCCTTATAACGCCACAAGAGCGATTTGTCACGGAATATCTCATACCAAGCAAGTTGGCTGCATTTGATGACGCTAAGAGTGACAGAATATTGCATGAGTATCGGGGCGACATTTCAGATCCAGTAGAGTACGAAAACGAAGTGGCAAGATGGAAGGTGAGATGGACCAACGCGAACACGAAACCAGACACCTTGACAGGTACGTTGGACAATACCGTTCAACAACTGTATCCCAACATTTACAGGATTCTATCTATTTTACTGACCATGCCAGTATCAACAGCAACAGCGGTGCGCTCGTTTAGCGCAATGAGACGGATAAAGAACTATCTGAGATCAACGATGGGTGAAACGAGATTTTCTGCACTCGCCCTGATGCACATCCACAAGGATTTTGAGCACAACATTGACCACGCGATTGATAGTTTTGCAGGAGCAGCAAATAGGCGCCTAGCTCTTCTGTTCCCACAATAAATCCTGGTCCAGGTGAGGACACCCAAAGACGTCGTATCTAGGTACACTCGGCCCTGGAGTGGTTTTGTAGTCCCGTCACCCTGTGGTGGACCTGTATGCATACATATATATATATATATATATATATATATATATATATGTATATATATCAGTTAACACATATGTTCCCTAATTTTGCATTGACAATTGTTCGAGTAATTATATGTAACAGTGAAGCAAACAGAAATGGGCTCATTCAAGCCTGGAATGTTTATGCTCCTAAAACTGTCTGTTGTACGTAATGTTTATTTCCGTGTTGAAGAATTGTTCAGCAATAATAATTTTTTCAAGAGAAGATCGGGCATTTTGAGTTCTATTTTATATCTCCAGATATTCCACAGATGTCCCCAGAATGCACCATTTAACATGTAGTTTAAAACAAATTTCCGGGGGGGCATGCCCCCGGACCCCCCTAGCACAGCTACCGCTATGGGGCCTACACATATATTAAAGGCTGGGTACGCGCCTGTACACAATCAAAGGTTACGTGGTACTCTGTTCCAGTTTCCTGTTTCGATTGGGAGTCTATGGTTTCTAGTTCTAAACTTAGTGAAGTATGCTACAAGAGAAGAAGGTGTTGATTTCAAATAGTTTTCACAACAAAACGTTTTTTTTTAATATTCTGTAGCATGTATTAATACTGGCATTTTCTATAAGGGAGACCATTCGGTTAAAAATAAATCTAGTTTCTGCCTAACAGAGAGTTTCAACCACTTTGTATTTATAGTATGTTGATTAGTAGGTTAATATGTCCACACTTTATTAGTACGGATCGGATATTGGAAAGCCATGGACATTTGTTCTTTAGTGATTCACTATTAAGACCAGACATTTTGTTAATACTTTGATAAATAGCACTAGAAAGTTTTTCAGTTGTTTCATTTTCAACTTTGTAATGTAATCGCGCCCAGAAGTAGCCGACTGTCAATCAAACTGATCAATGATCCAATCAGCTATCGTTATTTCACCCCCGGACAACACTTACATTTATCTCAAATAATATCCTCCGACAAGTCCGCTCGCCCTCATGGTTCGCCGGTGGCAAGGGTAAATAATCTCAATTATCATCGACAACCAAGTCTGCTACATGGTCAAATGTTACAGTGCAGTAACGGGACACCTGGCATTTTAAATTTAGAAAAGAATGGTTAACCCGTTATTATTTACATACAGATATGGAAATTAATTGTATATAACAACTATAATAAATATTATCTACATACAGTCATAGAAAAATTACCTCCCTTATATTACGTTACTTATTTCCTGTGTCAACAATGATGTTAATGAATACACATGAACATAATTAGATCTTCTATAATGCTGTAAAAGTTATTTTTTTATATATTGTACTATGCCTGTCGTAAGCTTACTGACGAGATACATAGATTTCCAACAGTTTTAAAGAAAAAAGTGAGAACATTGGCATGTTTGTAGTTACATGCAATTATGATTAATAGTCATATGTAACATATTAGTATATCAATACACCCATAATAATGATTAAATATAAATAATAATAAATAATTATTTTACTTTTGTCACCAAAATGAGAAATTATTGGCCGAAATGGAAAATATTAATTTTTTTTTTAAAATACGAAGTCATTAGCATATCAATTTTATTTCATATTTTGGTTTTTTTATTTATACAAATTTATTTTAGCTCGATTGCGAAACAAGTTATTTCAACTTATATAAATCACTCTCGAGACCTCATTCCTGATGGAATCCATCGCAACGAGGGAGAGAGAAGAGGCAATGTGGAATTTAAATGCCTTGCCTAAGGGCACAATCGTAACGGCTCCAGTGGGGCTCGAACTCTGGACCTTTCGCACGATATGTTGGTTAGTAATACATGTTGTACTAGTGATGTACCAAGTATGAACAAATTCTATTATTGTAAACTTTTTTTACAAAACAGTAGAGAACGCCTTTAAATCTAAAAATATCTTGGTAATCCATGCGTCTTGGTAAACCATGGGGAAAGTGCTCATAATGGGCACCTGTACAATTTTGTAATTTACCTGTCCACAGAAACTTACATGTGAGTATAATAAATGTGGACACTTACGCTTTATGTTCTTTTTCATGTATATGTTGTCTACATATGTCTCGTACATGTTGTTTATAGGAGGTACAAGCCTGATCGGTCAAATGGGAAACCGGTAGCGACGTTAAATAAACTTAAATAAAAAAATATATACTCGTCATCATTATAAAGATATATCAATCTAGCTTAGAGGTTAACCCCCTCGCGGGGATATAGTCATATTCGTCCTATTATATCTAGTTCAGTAATTTATTTGGACTTAACCCGTTATTGACTTGTCGTTGATATGTAGTGCCTATTTCATATTAGAACAACGGAAAGTGTCCGTCCGTCCGTGTACTACCGTCTCTACCAGCTTGTGTTTTACCCGTATTAGACAAGCGACTATTTAAATAGTATTACCTATATATTTGTATTTAGTGGTTAAAGTCGCACCAACAGCTTATGTCATATGTCGACTCTCCAGCTATTATTGGTGGAGGAAGACCCCATGTGCCCCTCCGGGCAGTATTTCAGGCACGCATGGATGGGTACACGGACGAACGGACACATGGATGGGTAGTTAATTGCCTACCAATAGTTCTTTCCGTTGTTCCAACATGAAATAGGCACTACATATCAACGACAAGTCAATAAAGGGTTAAGTCCAAATAAATTACTGAACTAGATATAATAGGACGAATATGACTACATCCCCGCGAGGGGGTTAACCTCTAAGCTAGATTGATATATATCTATATAATAATGACAACGATTATATTTTTCTAGTGGGTGTTAAGTATTATTTCCAGAAATTAAGGAAAGGTGCTTATAATGGCCACCGGTGAAATCGTGTACTATATCAACTGTGATAATTTAACTGTTCACAGACACATACAGATCTGTAGTCCAGTGGTAACACGCTGGACTGGTAATCCAGGGATCGCAGGTTCGATCCTCAGTCTGACCCTAATAAAATTATCAGTCTTTCAGATGGGACATTAAACCGAGGGCTCGTGTCGGTGCTTTACACTGTGCACGTAAAAGAACCAGAGGAGACTCTGGAATGGGTCTCTGTCTGTATCATTGCACTACCTCCAAAAATCTAAAATGACTAATCTCTTCAGGAGGCGTCGCTCATATGGGCAACCGGTAGCGACGATAAATAAACTAAAACACACACTGTCCAGTGTCCACAGACAATTATCTGTAGTATAATTAACTTGGACAAATGATGATTAAGCTTTATGTGCTCTCTCATGTATACTTTGTTTTTGGATGTCTCGTACAGTTACATATAGGCGGACCTTCGCTCAGATGTACATCCGCTCGGACTGTCCCAGTATTGGCCATGTAAAAGAATTTCTAGCCACATATCAGTTAAAATTAGACCACTAGACAATACAATTATATAAATCCAATGATGCAGTCAGCACAAACCCAAAACAGAGTGCTCAATGGTGTTCCAGAGCAAATATATATGTTGGTGAATGATGAATCAACACATAAAAGGGTTATATGGTCGCTTTACTGATCAGTTTCATACTTGCTTATGCAAGCAATCTTCGGAAGCGATTTATTACAAAGGGATTTTAGCATATAAGGGGCGTAACTATGTTAGTATTATTTTCACGGTGGTTTGTGTTTCAACTTTTAAGTTACATCATATATAGTATCTGGAATGTCTGCTGGCCGATATCAGTTCATTTCTTTTGTTAAGTGTTGCATTATCTCGCCTGCAGATGATCTAAAACTGTTCCCCAAAACACAAATTACAACGGTTGGAGGCTGGATTGTTCGGTGAGGCATGTCTTAGTATGTTCCATGTTATATTAAATTCTTTGTTTGTCTCTTTGAGTTCCCAGATATACTTGCTAAGTTCTGTACTGTTTTTAAGGTTCGGGTTTCTAAATGAAGCTGTATGGTTGTTGTATCGAGTTTTGAAGGTGTTTTCGGTCAATCTCACGTACGTTTGCGGCGGTTCATTATCGTTCGTTTTTACTGTGGCTCTGTACATACACTACTGATTCCGTCAAACATCGTCCGGACATGGGGCATTCTGATGAGTTTCTACAGTTGCATGTTTTACATATGGGCTGTTTCTTTAGTTTGTTTTTGGAAAGTATGTAGTAAAGTAAAGTGTGTGTTTATTATAGTATTTAAAGGGCCAGCCATTTCTGACTTATGAGACACCTCTTTTTATGAACATCAGTACTTCCCGAATCCTATGCTTGTATGCCAGGCGCCAGGCTGGTAGGCAATCGGTAACCATTATTTAACTAGATGGCGGCTCACCAACCGGCCATATCAGAACGAACCCCTGACGAGATTCGAACCTTCGACCTCCCGCTCCGTAGGCGGACGCCTTAACCACTGGGCCACGGAGACGGTATATATTTGTTGTGTCTATCGATTATGTGTTTCTGTTGAATAGTTTATAGGGTATGTGTGCCTTGGGAAATTTTTCATCTAGTATTTTGAGGAATGTGCGTCCGATGTTAGTTTCTACGTTCTTGCTGTAAGGTGGATTAAACCAGATTATGTTTCTATTTCTGTTCTTGCGTTTCTTGGTATCACTGTCGGTGTTTTTTTCCCATTTGAATGTTAAGTTCATGCTTGTATTCACTACTGTTAAGAGATGTTGGTAGGTGGGAATTGCTGCGTTGAACGAGTATTGATCACATGATATTTCACTTAAACGTGTGTTGATTCCTATGGGTATGCTTCTGGTGATATTAGGTGGGTGGTTGGATTTGATATGTACATACATCGGGGTGTTGTTCGGTTTGTTGTATGAGATATATTTGCCATTTTTCAGGTTGAGTGTTACATCCAAAACGTTTACAATTTTCTTGTTAGACTCCATAGTAATTTTCAAGCCGAACGATTGGAATATGGAACATAGGTCTTTTTTTAATGTTTTCAATTTCACGTGGTGTTGCATTTGAGATTCCAAGTCCATCGTCACGGTATAGTACGAAATTGTTCCCATGTTTCTGTGTTATCTCGTTTAAGATGTACAATCCGACCAACTCACAGGTCACCACCCCATGGAAACCGCCCATAGTTACGTCAAATAGGCCTCTTTTTTACCCCATGCTTCACCTGCTTTGTGAAGTCGTGATTCTTTGGCATGTAGGATAATTTCTCTTTCTTCCGAACTGATATGTTTGTATTTTGACGCAAAGTCGAATGCTTTATTTAGTAGTTCAGCAGAAATCGAAGGATAGAAATCCACCACATCAAATGCGATAAATGAATAATTGTCTTCAATGTTTTTGAACCACGTCAGTGTTGCTGTCGTATTCTTTCATTGTTTAAGTCCGGTTTTTTCTAGCACTTTTGCGTTGATTTGATCTAGTAAGTTCTTGCTGATCTTTCCAATCTATGACTTTGTTGGGTTAATTAAGCGGCATGTTGGGTTATTCTCGAAGTTTGTTTTGTGGTCCTTAAGCGTAATGAAAGCCTCTCTCTCGGCTGTAACCTTAACTCTGTCGTTAATTTCTAATCTTTCTGCTATTTCTTTATTTTCTATTTCTATAACGGCCACGGTTTCGTCATCTATTTTCTTGTACGTTTTAGTTACATGTTTGTGTAGGAGTGCTTCGTACACGTGTGTCACTGTCCACGGCGGGAACTAGGAGTTTGCCGTTGTTTTTTATTTTTGTTTTTATGTCAGATGCCAGTTTTTGTTGGAACCATTTGTTGGTCGAAACTTTACGTTTTCTATCATGTTCAGTAGTCTGTCTTCGAATTTAGTCATTTCTGGGATAACAGGTTGTGTTTTGGTTGAATTGAATCCAAAAGTTTCTGTTTGTTTTGTGTTGGCCTCGGGATTATGGTAGAAAAACGCTTTCCATCTCATTCTTCTGATTAGGTGTTCAGTTTTCTCAATTAGCTTTCTACAGTAATGTGTTTTACGTTTATTTATCGTCGCTACCGGTTACCCATATGAGCGACGACTCCTGAAGAGATTAGTCATTTTAGATTTTGGAGGATAGTGCAATGATACAGACAGAGACCCATTCCAGAGTCTCCTCTGGTTCTTTTACGTGCACGGTGTAAAGCACCGACATAAGACCTCGGTTTAACGTCTCATCTGAAAGACTGTTAATTTTATTAGGGTCAGACGGGGGATCGCACCTGCGATCCCTGGATTACCAGTCCAGCGTGTTAACCACTGGACTACAGATCCGTCTGTTCTACAGTAATCATCCTTGGATGGGGTTTATATCATCTGCAGGTGTGAGAATGCAACACTTAACAAAAGAAATGAACTGATATCGGCCTGCAGACATTCCAGAAAATACCTAATATGTAACTTAAAACACAAATAACCGTGAAAATAATACTAACATAGTTACGCCCCTTATTTGCTAAAATCCATTTGTACTTGAACTTGACTTTGTATAATCTGCCTCTTATAGGCACCTCTCATAAGAGCACATAGGAATATGTTGTATATTCTGACAATAAAAACTTATAAACTTGTAACAGTAACCATTTGTATAGAAAAACACAAAATAATATATATACATATGCAGTAGACAATGCACACATTAGCAATTTGATAGACTAGACTTGATTTGAATAGAGTGATTGGCGTAGATGCGTAATTGCATAGCAAGCATTGCTGGCCAGTTTATATATTCCAGCATCTCTTGAAAATCCTAGTAGAATTTCTAAGAGTTCATTTTCCGATCTGGGGGGGTTGGTTCCCTATGTCTTGTATTCGCTGGTAGACTGGTAGAAGTGCCGATCATCTTGTTAGTTGTAGGGCTGGGCATCTGAGTAGCATATGTGCAGAATCTTCAGGCTCAAGTAGGCAAAGGCGGCAGTTTGGGCTTTCTTTGTAGAATTTGGCTGTATGTTTCTGCAGTGTGAATGTTTCTGTTAGGATTCTGGCTTGAAGTCTTGCTCTGTCAACAGCATATGGGTTCATTTCAACATGTTCCCATGATGGTATTTCCTGGTGAATTAGCTGGAGTGTGGGTTTCTCTTTAGCAGCTGTTTCAAGTTCCTCTTTCCAGAACATGTGTACTGTTTTCTTTACCAGTCTTTTCCATGTATTGTATTTCATCGGATTTTGTATAACATCATGGGGAGATGGTAAACCATACTTGAATGTCAGCTTTACAATTGAGATGAACCATGAGTTGGATGATAATTCTTTAGTGGCTAGTTGACGAATGCATATTTGGTGTAAAATTGATGAGCTATCGTTGATGATTTTCCCAAAGAATGTTAATGTTCGGATATCAAGTGTGCCTTCTGCTGTCGTTGAGTGGAATAGAAGATAAGGTGCCTCGTTTGCAGTTCTTTGAGGAAGAGCTTGTATTCTTTTCAGGAGGTCTCTGTATGCAGTTTCAAGTAGAGTCTTCTGTTTTTCAGTTACTATTAGGGACTCAAGACCGTATAGTAATCTGGGTATAATGTATAGATCAATCATGCGTTTCAAACAGGCATTGGTGAGTCCGGTGGTGCCATGGAAACCTGCTTTCATGAGACTGTAGGATGTTCTTCGTGCCTCAGTAATGCGGTCTTGTATCGTTTCTGGGCTTGCAGGCGCGTAGCTGGGCGTACCGTGCGTACGTAAATTTTGACAGGTCGGAAAAATGAAAATGCGAAAAATGCAATAAAAAATGAAGCCTAAGGGGGGTGAGGGGTCAAATGTTTATTATCTTCAACAGTTATAACATATATCTACAATTATGTGACACGACTGTTCGATATCTAGAGCCGTCCAAAAGCAACACGTGGTTACGGTACTCGAAGTCTGCCGGAGGAGTATACTGCGCCCCCTGTCACATGTTCGCACATGTAGAGAAGAAAGCCTTCGTATCGGTAGCAGCGACCGACCCCAGCAACCTCGGCAAAATGATTGCTAACTACGGAAAGAGTGATATGCATATCAGCTCTACGGAGGCTGCGGAAAACTTCAAATATGTAATGACGGGTGACAAAAAGGATATCATGAATTCAATCTCCACATCATACAACACGCTAGTGGAAAAAAATCGCAAAATTCTCAAAGCTATTGTAGACACGATCGTACTGTGTGGAAAGCAAAACGTTGCCTTACGAGGTCACGACGACAAAGATAGCAACTTCATAACTTTACTAGAGTATCAATCGAAATATAACACAGTCCTACGTGATCACTTGGAAACTGGGGACCCAAAAACCAAATATACTTCGCCCGAAATCCAGAACGAACTGATCGATATATGTGGTGAACAAATCAAATAATCTATTGTAAAAAAGTGTAACAGTGCCCCATTCTTTGGCTTCATAGCAGACGAGGCCACCGACTCTTCCACAATTGAGCAGATGGCTCTGTTTGCGATATTTCGACTACGATACACTAGCCGTACGTGAAGATTTCATTACGTTCGCCGAATGCGACGCCACGACTGGTGAATCACTTTCCGATGCATTTCTGAAGAACTTGAGACTTGCAGGCGTAGACGTAGATACAATGAGGGGCCAGGGATATGATGGCGCTTCGAACATGTCCGGGAAGTTCCCTGGGGTACAAGCACGAATTAGACAGTCGCTGCCCAAAGCAGTGTACACTCATTGCAAAGCGCATTGCTTAAATTTAGCTATAGTACATGCGTCGGAAGAGCCGTTGGCCAGGAATATGATGAACACAGTTCAAGAAATTGCGTTTTCCTTTAATTATTCCGCGAAGCGACTATTGCGATACAAGGAAACGCTAGCGAATGATGCCGGAAGTAAAATTGCCATGGAGCATAGAACAAAATTACAATCCCTGTGCGAAACAAGATGGGCAGCAAGAGCGGACGCGCTGAACACCTTCCAGTCTTCATACATAAAGGTCGTGGAGGCACTGGCTGACCTCTGTCTACACTATGGCGATAGCAAGGCCGGTGCATACAGAATAGCCATCATGCAGCTCGGGTTCATCGTGTGTCTTGTAGCTATAGAACATGTGCTCTCGGGATTAATGCCACTGTCCAAAATGTTACAAAACAAGTCATGTGATCTTATTGAAGCTGTCAAAGAAGCTAACGTCATCACTCGCCAAGTTACGGATGAGTGAAATGATCCAGCTGTGTGGGATGTCCTGTACGCGAAGGCTGTTGAAATGGCAGAGGCTGTTGATGTGCAACCATCACGACCTAGAGCCCCGAATAATCGGCGTCAGCAACATCGTCAAAATGCTCCGGCAGATACCGTTTCTGACTACTGGAAGAGAAACATGTACTTACCTTTCGTCAATCATTTGGTAACAGAACTATCTGATCGTCTTATTGAGGATGGCGACAGATTCAATGCCCAATTCCTGATACCAGGCGATATAGGTAATCTTACCGAGGATATAATTGCGTCCATATATAAAACATTTGAGGAGGATCTCCCCGCGGTTGATTTTGAAGACTTCAAACGGGAAGTGTCTCGCTGGAAAGTTAGGTGCGCTGGTGACACCGAAGTTCACGCCACCATAGGTGACACGCTGGCACACACGCCTAGGGAGCTGTCCCGCAACGTTTCAACATCATTCAACGTTTGTCTGCATATTTTGCTGGCGATGCCTGTTTCAACTGCCACCGCAGAAAGATCGTTCAGCAGCATGCGCCGCTTGAAATCGTACCTTCGGTCAACCATGACAACAGGCAGATTGTCGTGCCTAGGACTGATGAACATTCACAGGGACAAAGAGATACACACTGACATGGTTATCGATGTCTTCGCTAGACGGAAGGAGCAGCACCTTGCCTTTGTGTTTCGTGTCTAAGTAATAGTTAGAGCGCTGTACGTCAGTCTGTACGAAGAGATAATTCCCGAGATTTAGCGAGAGGATTATCGATCGTACAGGCTGAAAACAGTGCTCTAACTATTTTGTGTCACCCCCATGCCCGTACCATGTCTCTACTTGTAATAACACATCTTGGTTAAAGTCACTTGGTGTTGGTTTTCATTGTAAAAAAATCTCGTAAAACCCATTAATTTAAACTATTTCCAGCAGTATTTTGTGTACATATAAGTTGTGAAATACACTCTAAAACTCACCTACGGCTGTATAGCAAAAAACAAAATTCCGGGGAAGCATGCCCCCGGACCCCCTAGCGCCGGTGCGTATCCACATTTTAGTCCCAGCTACGCGCTGGCTTGTGGTACAGGATGCATATCTGTTTATCCCCAAGTGTGTTAGAACTTTGGCTGGTACTACTTCTGTTTCTCCTAATACCCATGAGTGTGATGTATTTCCTGAATTGTCATTGTATACAATGATTCTTGTTTTTCCAGGGTGAATGTTGTACCTTTCCTGCCTTGAGTATTCATGAGCTATTGATAATAGTCTTTGGAGATCAACAGGGTTATCAGCAAGGAGTAGTATATCATCGGCACATGTTGGTGTAGCGATGAAGAATATGCCAATGTGGCAGCCTGCTGTGCTCTTCCGTGCTAGTTCGATGACAGGCTCGATGAAATCTTTGTAATTTTTGGTTGAAAGGATTTTCCCTTGGCCTACCCCTTGGTTGATACAGAACGATTCACTGTATTGTCCATTCAGTTTGACACATAGTCTGGTATTCTCCAATAGATTTGTGTGAGCTTTCCAGTATGCAAAGGGTTTCTTTAGAAATATTCTCGTTGCCAGCGAGTCCTGCCATACAACGTCAAAAGCTTTCTGTGTATCAATATTTGCAATAAAGATTGGTTTATTTGTATCAATACTTTCTGCAATAGCTTCTGTGGTGATGAGTGATGCCATGACTGGGGACCGCCCTTTAGTGAAACCAAACTGCAGAGGGTCAGTTGAGTCACCGCTAACTTCTCTGAGGTCAATGATGTGCTCGTAGACCTTCGCGAGTATGGGGGATAATACTATGCCTCTGCTGTTATTAGGATCTAGAAGATCCTTGCCTTTTTTGCCTACTGGTGTAAGAGATCCTGTGAAGAACTCATCAGGTTGAATGCCTTCATGTAATGCTTTAGAGAACAGTACTGCTAATGGTTGAAGGATGTGGGGTATAGACATTTTTAAGTGTTCCGCTGTGAGTCCTTGCTTGTCTGCAGCTTTGCCATTGTTTAGACGTTTGATTGCTTTTTCTGTCTCAGCCGTAGTAACTGATGGAGTATTTCTATATGGCTTGGTGAGTTTGTTGAGGCTAGTTATGGCTTCTTTGTTCTTACTTATTCTTGACAAGTGTTTTTGGTCATATTGTGGATGGATTTGTTGGAAGGTTCCTAGTTTATGGAAATGAGAGGCCCAAGCCTTCATAACCATCTTTTGGTCTTGTATCACGTGATCTTCTATTCGTAATGCTCCTACTGTTTTCTGTCGGGTGTTTCTCTGTTTTGCCACTAACTTTTAGAAGAGGACATCTTTGTCAGTTTCAGTTTGCATCAGTTGCGTGTAAAGACTTTTTCTTTCCTTTGCTCTTTCCATTCTGATGGCTTGTCTCAATGATTTTTTGGCAGCTTTGAGAGTGAGATGGTTAGCAGTTTCCCCCCCCCCCCTATCTTCATTTGTTTGAATATCCTCCTACACTCCTCCAATTTCTGCTTGATGTTATGTGAGATGGGACTCTTGGATCGTCTTTTAGATTTTTGTTTTTGCTTTTCTGAAGATTCTTCCCCACATAGTATAAGACAAGAGGTGATTTGATCATGTAGGCACTCCATGCTTTCAGTGGTGTTTATTTTGCCAAGATTTTTTAAGGTCATATCTTTGTATTTGTTTACATCTACTTTGTCCCATTTGATTCTTCTCTGGATTGGTGGATCATCTCTCTGTGGCAAGCTTGGGCTACTCAGTACTACATCAATAATACCGTGTATTGGTAGGTGAGTGGAAATGCTAGTGGCAAGTGGATGTGGTCGCTTTACTTCCAGGGTATTTGGGTGAGAGCATAGAATGTAGTCTAGATGTCGACTGCTGCCATTATAGGAGAAGAATGTGTGTTCATTAGGATAGTCATGAGGAAGATATAGGTCCACTTCATCGAGAAATTGTTTTAGAATACTGTCATGTGGATATCTAGGTGTGGTTACCGATCCATTCATGTCTCCTCCAAATATGATGATATGGTCTTGAAACTTTTTGATGATCTCGTAAATTTGGTCTAGATGATTGGGGTAGTGTAATTGTACTAAATCGCGTCCGAAGATTGCTTGCATAGGCAAGTATGAAACTGATCAGAAAAGCGACCATATAACCCTTGTATGTGTTGATTCATCATTCACCAACACATATATATACACAGTCAAATCTGTGTTAGTGGTCACCTCTATTAAACAACCAACCTGTATTAAGCAGCCATTTCCCACATTCCCAATATGTTGTTTTATTATACCACAGGAACTTGAAATGTTATCCATAAGCCACCAACGGTCTCGTACCTCTATCCTAGGACATCCCCCTCTATCTTTTTTTAATAGTTCCTGTGATTATACAGTTGACCTCTGCTAAGCAGCCACTTTCTGTCATTCCCGTGGCTGGCAGCTTAAGACAGGTTTGACTGTATACATTTATTATTCCATTTATAAGTCCATACGTGTATGCAGGTAGAAGCACCGACCATCACAATCCAGTTGAACAGGTTATACACATGAAAGCATCCCCAGTGTGATTCAAATGTATGAGTTGATTGCCTTTAAGATTGCCGTCGCCATGTATATTTGCGTGTTTTGTCTGACTGTGCATGCTAGCTACGGTATGAGTTGATTGCCTTTAAGATTGCCGTCGCCATGTATATTTGCGTGTTTTATCTGACTGTGCGTGCTAGCTATGGTATGAGTTGATTGCCTTTAAGATTGCCGTCGCCATGTATATGTACGTGTTATGTCTGACTGTGCGTGCTAGCTACGGTATGGTGGTTATCGTGTATCAATATATTCTTGATTTAATTTTCTATTTATTTCAGTTGTGACATGCATAGAACCTGCCAACATCACACATGCTACAAAACTTCCTATCGAAGCAAGCTATGACTACAACACAAATGTGACATACACCTGCGCTACAGGGTATGCGCTAGACAGCGGCAATCTTGTGAGAACTTGCACAGAGGCGGGGATATGGAGTGGTATAGCGCCTGTTTGCACAGGTACGCATTGATAAATATCTAACTGACCAGTTTGATCCCCCGTCTGACACTAATAGACACAGCCGGGTATGTAGTCCAGTGGTAACACGCTGGACTGGTAATCCAGTGATATCAGGTTCGATCCCCCGCCTACCCCTAATAAAATTAACAGTCTTTCAGATGGGACTTTAAACCGAAGTCTCGTGTCGGTGCTGTACACCGTGCACGTAAAAGAACCAGAGGAGATTACAAGTAATCCTCTGCTCTATAGTTCATACAAGTAATATCCTGTTCTATAGTTCATACCAGTAATCCTCTGCTCTATAGTTCATATAAGTAATCCACTTTTCTATAGTTCATACAAGTAATCCTCTGCTCTATAGTTCATACAAGTAATCCTCTGATCTATAGTTCATACAAGTAATCCTCTATTATATAGTTCATATAAGTAATCCACTCTTCTATAGTTCATATAAGTCATCCTCTGATTTATAGTTCATACAAGTAATCCTCTATTATATAGTTCATATAAGTAATCCACTCTTCTATAGTTCATACAAGTAATCCTCTGTTCTATAGTTCATACAAGTAAGTCTCTGTTCTATAGTTCATACAAGTAAGTCTCTGTTCTATAGTTCATACAAGTAACCTTCTGTTCTATTGTTCATACAAGTAATTCTCTGTTCTATAGTTCATACAAGTAATCCTCTGCTATATAGTTCATACAAGTAATTATCTGTTCTATAGTTCATACAAGTAATCCTCTGTTCTATAGTTCATACAAGTAAGTCTCTGTTCTATAGTTCATACAAGTAATCCTCTGCTCTATAGTTCATACAAGTATTCCTCTGCTATTTAGTTCATACAAGTAATTATCTGTTCTATAGTTCATACAAGTAACCTTCTGTTCTATAGTTCATACAAGTCTCTGTTCTATAGTTCATACAAGTATTCCTCTGCTATATAGTTCATACAAGTAATCCTCTGCTATATAGTTCATACAAGTAATCCTCCATTATATTACTTTGTATTTTGTAGTCGTAACGTGTGATAAAATAAATGTGCCCAATATGACATTCAATCTTCCAACTGCCGATACATACGACTTCAACACTACCATAGAATACTCGTGCGTGCTAGGATACAATCACAGTTACGGAGATATGACTCGCACGTGTAACTCCACAGGGGAGTGGACCGGAACACTACCAAACTGTACAAGTATGTATATGCCCTATAATTTTAAAATCAGTTGATGCTTATGCTCAGGAAATGAAAGTTATTGTTCCGGGGTTAAAACTGTTTTATAATAGTTCTTATATTTGTTCTGGAAGTATGGCACATCAATCACTTTCTGATAACCACTGGAAGTACGGCACATCAATCACTTTCTGATAACCACTGGAAGTATGGCACATCAATCACTTTCTGATAACCACTGGAAGTATGACACATCAATCACTTTCTGATAACCACTGGAAGTATGACACATCAATCACTTTCTGATAACCACTGGAAGTATGACACATCAATCACTTTCTGATAACCACTGGAAGTATGGCATATCAATCACTTTCTGATAATCTCTGGAAGTATGGCACATCAATCACTTTCTGATAACCACTGGAAGTATGACACATCAATCACTTTCTGATAACCACTGGAAGTACGGCACATCAATCACTTTCTGATAACCACTGGAAGTACGGCACATCAATCACTTTCTGATAACCACTGGAAGTATGGCACATCAATCACTTTCTGATAACCACTGGAAGTATGTCACATCAATCACTTTCTGATAACCACTGGAAGTATGGCACATCAATCACTTTCTGATAACCACTGGAAGTATGGCACATCAATCACCTTCTGATAATCTCTGGAAGTATGACACATCAATCACTTTCTGATAACCACTGGAAGTATGGCACATCAATCACTTTCTGATAACCACTGGAAGTATGGCATATCAATCACTTTCTGATAACCGCTGGAAGTATGACACATCAATCACTTTCTGATAACCACTGGAAGTATGGCATATCAATCACTTTCTGATAACCGCTGGAAGTATGACACATCAATCACTTTCTGATAACCACTGGAAGTATGGCACATCAATCACTTTCTGATAACCACTGGAAGTATTGCACATTGATCACTTTCTGAAAACAGCGGCAATATTGTGAGAACTTACACAGAGATGGGGATATAGAGTGGTAAAGCGCCTATTTGCACAAATACGCATTGGTAAATATCTAACTGACCAGTTTGATCCCCCGTCTGACACAAATAGACACAGCCGGTTATGTAGGCCAGTGGTAACATGCTGGACTGGTAATCCAGTGATCGCAGGTTCGATCCCCCGCCTACCTCTAATACAATTAACAGTCTTTTCAGATAGGACTTTAAACCGAGGTCTCGTGTCGGTGCTGTACACCGTGCACGTAAATGAACCAGAGGAGATTACAGGTAATCCTCTGCTCTATAGTTCATACAAATAGTCCTCTGTTCTATAGTTCTATAGTCTATGTGCAGTAGCAATAAGTTGTCTAAATTGTCATACATAATTATTCAAGGTCATACAAGTACAAGAACAGTCATATCATGCATTGTATGTGTTATTCATGGGTGTCTGTCGAGATACCGTCTCGTTACACAAGTAATTGTGGGCTTTATAGTTCATACAAGTAATCGTGTGCTTTATAGTTCATACAAGTAATCGTATGCTGTATAATTCATACAAGTAATTGTGGGCTTTATAGTTCATACAAATAATTGTGGGCTTTATAGTTCATACAAATAATTGTGTGCTTTAGAGTTCATACAAGTAATTGTATGCTTTATAGTTCATACAAGTAATCGTGGGCTTTATAGTTCATACAAGTAATTGTGTGGTTTAGAGTTCATACAAGTAAGTGTGTGCTTTATAGTTCATACAAGTAATTGTGTGCTTTATAGTTCATACAAGTAATTGTGTGCTTTAGAGTTCATACAAGTAATTGTGTGCTTTATAGTTCATACAAGTAATTATGTGCTTTATAGTTCATACAAGTAATTATGTGCTTTATAGTTCATACAAGTAATCATGTACTTTATAGGTCATACAAGTAATTATATGCTTTATAGTTCATACAAGTAATTGTATGCTTTATAGTTCATACAAGTAATTGTATGCTTTATAGTTCATACAAGTAATTGTATGCTTTATAGTTCATACAAATAATCAAATTAAATTTTCATCTTTTAGTAATAACATACTTTGTATTTTGTAGTCGTAACATGTGATAAAATAAACGTGCCCTATATGACATTCAATCCTCCAACTGCCGATACACACGACTTCAACACTATCATAGAATACTCGTGCGTGCTAGGATACAATCACAGTTACGGAGATATGAGTCGCATGTGTAACTCCACAGGGGAGTGGACCGGAACACTACCAAACTGTACAAGTATGTATATGCCCTATAATTGTATAATCAGTTGATGCTTATGCATGTCACTTATCAACAACAGTATTGTACTCAGGACATGGAATGTATTGTTCCGGGTTAAAGCTGTTTTATAATAGTTCTTATATTTCTTCTGGAAGTACGACATATCAATCACTTTCTGATAACCACTGGAAGTATGGCACATCAATCACTTTCTGATAACCGCTGGAAGTATGGCACATCAATCACTTTCTGATAACCACTGGAAGTATGGCACATCAATCACTTTCTGATAACCACTGGAAGTATTGCACATCAATCACTTTCTGATAACCACTGGAAGTATGGCACATCAATCACTTTCTGATAACCATTGAAAGTATGGCACATCAATCACTTTCTGATAACCACTGGAAGTATGGCACATCAATCACTTTCTGATAACCGCTGGACGTATTGCACATCGATCACTTTCTGATAACCAGTGGAAGTATGGCACATCAATCACTTTCTGATAACCGCTGGACGTATTGCACATCGATCACTTTCTGATAACCAGTGGAAGTATGGCACATCAATCACTTTCTGATAACCACTGGAAGTATGGCACATCAATCACTTTCTGATAACCGCTGGACGTATTGCACATCGATCACTTTCTGATAACCAGTGGAAGTATTGCACATCGATCACTTTCTGATAACCAGTGGAAGTATGGCACATCAATCACTTTCTGATAACCGCTGGAAGTATGGCACATCAATCACCTTTTGATAACCAGTGGAAGTATGGCACATCAATCACTTTCTAATAACCACTGGAAGTATGGCACATCAATCACTTTCTGATAACCACTAGGTAGTGTTGTTCCATATAAGTAGTGTTGTTCCATATAAGTAGTGTTGTTCCATATAGGTAGTGTTGTTCCCAATAGGTAGTGTTGTTCCCAATAGGTAGTGTTGTTCCCAATAGGTTGTGTTGTTCCCGATAGGTAGTGTTGTTCCTGATAGGTAGTGTTGTTCCATATAAGTAGTGTTGTTCCATATAGGTAGTGTTGTTCCTGATAGGTAGTGTTGTTCCTGATAGATAGTATTGTTCCCAATAGGTTGTGTTGTTCCCGATAGATAGTGTTGTTCCTGATAGGTAGTGTTGTTCCATATAAGTAGTGTTGTTCCATATAAGTAGTGTTGTTCCTGATAGGTAGTGTTGTTCCTGATAGATAGTATTGTTCCCAATAGGTTGTGTTGTTCCCGATAGGTAGTGTTGTTCCCGATATGTAGTGTTGTTCCCAAATAGGTAGTGTTGTTCCCAATATGTAGTGTTGTTCTCAATATGTAGTGTTGTTCCCAATATGTAGTATTGTTCTCGATATGTAGTCTAGTTCCCAATATGTAGTGTTGTTCCCAATATGTAGTGTTGTTCCCGATAGGTAGTCTTGTTCCCGATAGGTGGTCTTGTTCCCGATAGGTAGTGTTGTTCCCGATAGGGAATGTTGTCCGCCATAGGGAATGTTTTCCAAGGTAGAGAATGTTGTTCCTTGTGGCAGTGCTGTTACCAATATGTAGTGTTGTTCCCGATAGGTAGTGTTGTTCCCGATAGGTAGTGTTGTTCCCGATAGGTAGTGTTGTTCCCGATATTGTATACCCGATATGGTGTGTTATCACCGGTAGGGAGTGTATTCCCCGATATGGTGTGCTGTTACCGGTAGGGAGTGTATTCCCTGATATGGTGTGCTGTTACCAGTAGGGAGTGTATTCCCTGATAGGGTGTGCTGTCACCAGTAGGGAGTATATTCCCTGATATGTTGTGCTGACACCGGTATGGAGTGTATTCCCTGATAGGGTGTGCTGACACCAGTAATGAGTGTATTCCCTGATAGGGTGTACTGTCACCGGTAGGGAGTGTATTCCCTGATAGGGTGTGCTGTCACCGGTAGTGAGTGTATTCCCTGATAGGGTGTGCTGTCACCAGTATTGAGTGTATTTCCTGATAGGGTGTGCTGTCACCAGTATTGAGTGTATTCCCTGATAGGGTGTGCTGTCACCGGTAGTAAGTGTATTCCCTGATAGTGTGTGCTGTCACCGGTAGGGAGTGTATTCCCTGATAGGGTGTGCTGTCACCGGTAGGGAGTGTATTCCCTGATATGGTGTGCTGTTACCAGTAGGGAGTGTATTCCCTGATATGGTGTGCTGTCACCAGTAGGGAGTGTATTCCCTGATAGGGTGTGCTGTCACCGGTAGGGAGTGTATTCCCTGATAGGGTGTCCTGTCACCAGTAGGGAGTGTATTCCCTGATATGGTGTGCTGTCACCAGTAGGGAGTGTATTCCCTGATAGGGTGTGCTGTCACCGGTAGGGAGTGTATTCCCTGATATGGTGTGCTGTCACCAGTAGTGAATGTATTCCCTGATAAGGTGTGCTGTCACCTGTAGTGAGTGTATTCCCTGATATGGTGTGCTGTCACCTGTAGGGAGTGTATTCCCTGATATGGTGTGCTGTCACCTGTAGGGAGTGTATTCCCTGATAGGGTGTGCTGTCACCGGTAGGGAGTGTATTCCCTGATATGGTGTGCTGTCACCGGTAGTGAGTGTATTCCCTGATAGGGTGTGCTGTCACCGGTAGGGAGTGTATTCCCTGATATGGTGTGCTGTCACCGGTAGTGAGTGTATTCCCTGATAGGGTGTGCTGTCACCGGTAGGAACCCAACCACCAGAGTGTATTCCCTGATAGGGTGTGCTGTCACCGGTAGGGAGTGTATTCCCTGATAGGGTGTGCTGTCATCGGTAGGGAGTGTATTCCCTCATCTATAAGGCCTCGAGATCATACTGCAATCATTCAGAACATATTCTTCATGTTAAATAATGTTTTATGTTCATTTAAATTAGGCACATACATATTATTACAATGTATAAATGAGGACAACTATAAATGTAGGTTTCCGGTATTTGCAGGAATAAGTTTATGGAGTATTTGACAATTGTATATTGGTTATGTATTGTTCTCCCTAAGGTCAATGCTTTGTCATAGTATATAGTATATACTGACACTATGACCATTGTACATGTACATAGTATATACTGACACTATGACCATTGGACATGTATACATGTATATAATATATACTGACACTATGACCATTATACATGTATACATGTACATAGTATATACTGACACTATGACCATTGTACATGTACATAGTATATACTGACACTATGACCATTGGACATGTATACATGTATATAGTATATACTGACACTATGACCATTGGACATGTATACATGTACATACTGACACTATGTCCATTGGACATGTATACATGTACATAGTATATACTGACACTATGACCATTGGACATGTATACATGTACATAGTATATACTGACACTATGACCATTGGACATGTATACATGTACATAGTATATACTGACACTATGACCATTGGACATGTATACATGTACATAGTATATACTGACACTATGACCATTGGACATGTAACATGTACATAGTATATACTGACACTATGACCATTGGACATGTATACATGTACATAGTATATACTGACACTATGACCATTGGACATGTATACATGTACATAGTATATACTGACACTATGACCATTGGTGTACATGTACATAGTATATACTGACACTATGACCATTGGACATGTACATAGTATATACTGACACTATGACCATTGGACATGTATACATGTACATAGTATATACTGACACTATGACCATTGGACATGTATACATGTACATAGTATATACTGACACTATGACCATTGGACATGTATACATGTACATAGTATATACTGACACTATGTCCATTGGACATGTATACATGTACATAGTATATACTGACACTATGACCATTGGACATGTATACATGTACATAGTATATACTGACACTATGTCCATTGGACATGTATACATGTACATAGTATATACTGACACTATGACCATTGTACATGTATACATGTACATAGTATATACTGACACTATGACCATTGGACATGTGTACATAGTATATACTGACACTATGACCATTGGACATGTACATAGTATATACTGACACTATGACCATTGGACATGTACATAGTATATACTGACACTATGACCATTGGACATGTACATAGTATATACTGACACTATGACCATTGGACATGTACATAGTATATACTGACACTATGACCATTGGACATGTACATAGTATATACTGACACTATGACCATTGAACATGTACATAGTATATACTGACACTATGACCATTGGACATGTAACATGTACATAGTATATACTGACACTATGACCATTGGACATGTACATAGTATATACTGACACTATGACCATTGGACATGTATACATGTACATAGTATATACTGACACTATGACCATTGGACATGTATACATGTACATAGTATATACTGACACTATGACCATTGGACATGTACATAGTATATACTGACACTATGACCATTGGACATGTACATAGTATATACTGACACTATGTCCATTGGACATGTACATAGTATATACTGACACTATGTCCATTGGACATGTATACATGTACATAGTATATACTGACACTATGTCCATTGGACATGTATACATGTATATAGTATATACTGACACTATGACCATTGGACATGTATACATGTACATAGTATATACTGACACTATGACCATTGTACATGTACATGTATACATGTACAATGGTCATAGTGTCAGTATATACTATGTACATGTATACATGTCCAATAGTATATACTGACACTATGTCCATTGGACATGTATACATGTACATAGTATATACTGACACTATGACCATTGGACATGTATACATGTACATAGTATATACTGACACTATGTCCATTGGACATGTATACATGTACATAGTATATACTGACACTATGACCATTGGACATGTACATAGTATATACTGACACTATGACCATTGGACATGTACATAGTATATACTGACACTATGTCCATTGGACATGTATACATGTACATAGTTTATACTGACACTATGACCATTGGACATGTACATAGTATATACTGACACTATGACCATTGGACATGTATACATGTACATAGTATATACTGACACTATGACCATTGGACATGTATACATGTACATAGTATATATTGACACTATGTCCATTGTACATGTATACATGTACATAGTATATACTGACACTATGACCATTGGACATGTATACATGTACATAGTATATACTGACACTATGTCCATTGGACATGTATACATGTACATAGTATATACTGACACTATGACCATTGGACATGTATACATGTACATAGTATATACTGACACTATGTCCATTGGACATGTATACATGTACATAGTATATACTGACACTATGACCATTGTACATGTATACATGTATATAGTATATACTGACACTATGACCATTGGACATGTGTACATAATATATACTGACACTATGACCATTGGACATGTATACATGTACATAGTATATACTGACACTATGACCATAGGACATGTACATAGTATATACTGACACTATGACCATTGGACATGTACATAGTATATATTGACACTATGACCATTGGACATGTACATAGTATATACTGACACTATGACCATTGGACATGTACATAGTATATACTGACACTATGACCATTGGACATGTACATAGTATATACTGACACTATGACCATTGGACATGTACATAGTATATACTGACACTATGACCATTGAACATGTACATAGTATATACTGACACTATGACCATTGGACATGTATACATGTACATAGTATATACTGACACTATGACCATTGGAACATGTACATAGTATATACTGACACTATGACCATTGGACATGTATACATGTACATAGTATATACTGACACTATGACCATTGGACATGTATACATGTACATAGTATATACTGACACTATGACCATTGGACATGTACATAGTATATACTGACACTATGACCATTGGACATGTTCATAGTATATACTGACACTATGACCATTGGACATGTACATAGTATATACTGACACTATGACCATTGGACATGTATACATGTACATATTATATACTGACACTATGACCATTGTACATGTATACATGTACATAGTATATACTGACACTATGACCATTGGACATGTATACATGTACATAGTATATACTGACACTATGACCATTGTACATGTATACATGTACATAGTATATACTGACACTATGACCATTGGACATGTACATAGTATATACTGACACTATGACCATTGGACATGTATACATGTACATAGTATATACTGACACTATGACCATTGGACATGTACATAGTATATACTGACACTATGACCATTGGACATGTATACATGTACATAGTATATACTGACACTATGACCATTGGACATGTACATAGTATATACTGACACTATGACCATTGGACATGTATACATGTACATAGTATATACTGACACTATGACCATTGGACATGTATACATGTACATAGTATATACTGACACTATGACCATTGGACATGTATACATGTACATAGTATATACTGACACTATGACCATTGGACATGTATACATGTACATAGTATATACTGACACTATGACCATTGGACATGTAACATGTACATAGTATATACTGACACTATGACCATTGGACATGTATACATGTACATAGTATATACTGACACTATGACCATTGGACATGTATACATGTACATAGTATATACTGACACTATGACCATTGGACATGTACATAGTATATACTGACACTATGACCATTGGACATGTATACATGTACATAGTATATACTGACACTATGACCATTGGACATGTACATAGTATATACTGACACTATGACCATTGGACATGTATACATGTACATAGTATATACTGACACTATGACCATTGGACATGTATACATGTACATAGTATATACTGACACTATGACCATTGGACATGTACATAGTATATACTGACACTATGACCATTGGACATGTACATGTACATAGTATATACTGACACTATGACCATTGGACATGTACATAGTATATACTGACACTATGACCATTGGACATGTATACATGTACATAGTATATACTGACACTATGACCATTGGACATGTATACATAGTATATACTGACACTATGACCATTGGACATGTATACATAGTATATACTGACACTATGACCATTGGACATGTACATAGTATATACTGACACTATGACCATTGGACATGTATACATGTACATAGTATATACTGACACTATGACCATTGGACATGTATACATAGTATATACTGACACTATGACCATTGACATGTACATAGTATATACTGACACTATGACCATTGGACATGTACATAGTATATACTGACACTATGACCATTGGACATGTATACATGTACATAGTATATACTGACACTATGACCATTGACATGTACATAGTATATACTGACACTATGACCATTGGACATGTATACATGTACATAGTATATACTGACACTATGACCATTGGACATGTATACATGTACATAGTATATACTGACACTATGACCATTGGACATGTATACATGTACATAGTATATACTGACACTATGACCATTGGACATGTATACATGTACATAGTATATACTGACACTATGACCATTGGACATGTACATAGTATATACTGACACTATGTCCATTGGACATGTATACATGTACATAGTATATACTGACACTATGACCATTGGACATGTATACATGTACATAGTATATACTGACACTATGACCATTGGACATGTATACATGTACATAGTATATACTGACACTATGACCATTGTACATGTATACATGTACATAGTATATACTGACACTATGACCATTGGACATGTATACATGTACATAGTATATACTGACACTATGACCATTGGACATGTATACATGTACATAGTATATATACAAGACAAGAAACAAGATATAAGAATTGTTATTTTGAGTCGGATGTACAACAATAAACACTAGCTACAATAGCTACAATAAAACATGTGGGATAAAACATGGCTTAAATAAAAACATGTGTGATAAAACATGGCTTAAATAAACACATGTGGGATAAAACATGGCTTAAATAAACACATGTGGGATAAAAACATGGCTTAAATAAACATATGTGGGATAAAAACATAAAGTTAAGTGCTAGCTACCGTATGGTTGTTATCGTGTATCAATATATTCTTGATTTAATTTTCTATTTATTTAAGTTGTGACATGCGTAGAACCTGCCAACATCACACATGCTACAAAACTTCCTATCGAAGCAAGCTATGACTACAACACAAATGTGACATACACCTGCGCTACAGGGTATGCGCTAGACAGCGGCAATCTTGTGAGAACTTGCACAGAGGCGGGGATATGGAGTGGTATAGCGCCTGTTTGCACAGGTACGCATTGACCACCTAATAAATATCATCATTTATAGGAAGGAGACACTACCTAACAATGGAGAAATCCATTTAAGGGTTGAAGTCACGTTAAAACTTATTTGCAGAACTCATGGGAAAATGCTTATAATGAGCACCTGTGAAATCGTGTAATTTACCAAATGTGATAATTTAATTATGCACAGAAGCTAATGTGTGAGTATAATAAATTTGGACAACTGATTTTTGAGCTCTATGTACTTTTTCATGTATAATTATGTTGTTTACACATGTCCCGTCGTAAATGCCGTTTATAGGCGGTACAAGCCTGTTCGGTCTCTACCCACTTGGGCTTTATCCTTATTATACACACGACTATTTAAATAAGTAGTTCTTACAAGTAATCCTCTGTTCTGTAGTTCAGACAAGTAATCCTCTGTTCTATTATTCAGACAGTTCAGACAAGTAATCCTCTGCTCTATAGTTCAGACAAGTAATCCTCTGCTCTATTATTCAGACAGTTCAGACAAGTAATCCTCTGCTCTATAGTTCAGACAAGTAATCCTCTGCTCTATAGTTCAGACAAGTAATCCTCTGCTCTATAGTTCATACAAGTAGTCGTGTCCTTTATAGTTCATATAAGTAATCGTGTGTTCTATTGTTCATACAAGTAATCATGTGCTTTATAGTTCATACAAGTAATCATGTTCTCTATAGTTCATACAAGTAATTATGTGCTTTATAGTTCATACAAGTAATTATGTGTTTTATAGTTCATACAAGTAATCATGTGCTTTATAGTTCATACAAGTAATCGTGTACTTTATAGTTCATACAAGTAATTATGTGTGTTATAGTTCATACAAGTAATTATGTGTTTTATAGTTCATACAAGTAATTGTGTGCTTTATAGTTCATACAAGTAATCATGTGCTTTATAGTTCATACAAGTAATCATGTTCTCTATAGTTCATACAAGTAATTATGTGCTTTATAGTTCATACAAGTAATTATGTGTTTTATAGTTCATACAAGTAATCATGTGCTTTATAGTTCATACAAGTAATCGTGTACTTTATAGTTCATACAAGTAATTATGTGTGTTATAGTTCATACAAGTAATTATGTGTTTTATAGTTCATACAAGTAATTGTGTGCTTTATAGTTAATACAAGTAATTGTGTGCTTTATAGTTCATACAAGTAATTATGTGTTTTATTGTTCATACAAGTAATTATGTGTTGTATAGTTCATACAAGTAATTATGTGTTTTATAGTTCATACAAGTAATTATGTGCTTTATAGTTCATACAAGTAATTATGTGTTTTATTGTTCATACAAGTAATTATGTGTTTTATTGTTCATACAAGTAATTATGTGCTTTATAGTTCATACAAGTAATTATGTGCTTTATAGTTCATACAAGAAGTATGTGTTTTATTGTTCATACAAGTAAGTATGTGTTTTATTGTTCATACAAGTAATTATGTGCTTTATAGTTCATACAAGTAATTGTGTGCTTTATAGTTCATACAAGTAATTGTGTGCTTTATAGTTCATACAAGTAATTGTGTGCTTTATAGGTCATACAAGTATGTATGTGCTTTATAGTTCATACAAGTAATCATGTGCTTTATAGTTCATACAAGTAAATGTGTGCTTTATAGGTCATACAAGTAATTATGTTGTATATAGTTCATACAAGTAATTGTGTGCTCTATAGTTTATACAAGTACGTATGTGATTATATAGTTCATACAAGTAATTATGTGATTTATAGTTCATACAAGTAATTATGTGTTTTATTGTTCATACAAGTAATTATGTGTTGTATAGTTCATACAAGTAATTATGTGTTTTATAGTTCATACAAGTAATTATGTGCTTTATAGTTCATACAAGTAATTATGTGTTTTATTGTTCATACAAGTAATTATGTGTTTTATTGTTCATACAAGTAATTATGTGCTTTATAGTTCATACAAGTAATTATGTGCTTTATAGTTCATACAAGCAAGTATGTGTTTTATTGTTCATACAAGTAAGTATGTGTTTTATTGTTCATACAAGTAATTATGTGCTTTATAGTTCATACAAGTAATTGTGTGCTTTATAGTTCATACAAGTAATTGTGTGCTTTATAGTTCATACAAGTAATTGTGTGCTTTATAGGTCATACAAGTATGTATGTGCT
Source organism: Archivesica marissinica (assembly GCA_014843695.1). NCBI lineage: Eukaryota > Metazoa > Mollusca > Bivalvia > Venerida > Vesicomyidae > Archivesica > Archivesica marissinica. The sequence continues at coordinate 23,452,283 of CM026390.1, forward strand.
TTATAGTTCATACAAGTAATCATGTGCTTTATAGTTCATACAAGTAAATGTGTGCTTTATAGGTCATACAAGTAATTATGTTGTATATAGTTCATACAAGTAATTGTGTGCTCTATAGTTTATACAAGTACGTATGTGATTATATAGTTCATACAAGTAATTATGTGATTTATAGTTCATACAAGTAATTATGTGATATATTGTTCATACAAGTAATTATGTGATTTATAGTTCATACAAGTAATTATGTGTTTTTGGTTGTTTGTCTGAAATTAAACACCTCATATGCAATATTTTGCTTCAAAAAGTAGTCAGTTAATGATTATATCTTGATTATATTAAAGATAGAAAATACATAATTTCTCTTACACAATTTAAAGCATCCTCACATGATCTAGCTATCGAACGTGGTCGTTACATACACCTACCACATGATCTAGCTATCGAACGTGGTCGCTACATACACCTACCACATGATCTAGCTATCGAACGTGGTCGCTACATACACCTACCACATGATCTAGCTATCGAACGTGGTCGTTACATACACCTACCACATGATCTAGCTATGGAACGTGGTCGTTACATACACCTACCACATGATCTAGCTATGGAACGTGGTCGCTACATACACCTACCACATGATCTAGCTATCGAACGTGGTCGTTACATACACCTACCACATGATCTAGCTATCGAACGTGGTCGCTACATACACCTACCACATGATCTAGCTATGGAACGTGGTCGCTACATACACCTACCACATGATCTAGCTATGGAACGTGGTCGCTACATACACCTACCACATGATCTAGCTATGGAACGTGGTCGTTACATACACCTACCACATGATCTAGCTATCGAACGTGGTCGTTACATACACCTACCACATGATCTAGCTATGGAACGTGGTCGTTACATACACCTACCACATGATCTAGCTATCGAACGTGGTCGTTACATACACCTACCACATGATCTAGCTATCGAACGTGGTCGTTACATACACCTACCACATGATCTAGCTATCGAACGTGGTCGTTACATACACCTACCACATGATCTAGCTATCGAACGTGGTCGTTACATACACCTACCACATGATCTAGCTATCGAACGTGGTCGCTACATACACCTACCACATGATCTAGCTATCGAACGTGGTCGTTACATACACCTACCACATGATCTAGCTATGGAACGTGGTCGTTACATACACCTACCACATGATCTAGCTATCGAACGTGGTCGTTACATACACCTACCACATGATCTAGCTATCGAACGTGGTCGTTACATACACCTACCACATGATCTAGCTATGGAACGTGGTCGTTACATACACCTACCACATGATCTAGCTATCGAACGTGGTCGTTACATACACCTACCACATGATCTAGCTATCGAACGTGGTCGTTACATACACCTACCACATGATCTAGCTATGGAACGTGGTCGTTACATACACCTACCACATGATCTAGCTATGGAACGTGGTCGTTACATACACCTACCACATGATCTAGCTATGGAACATGGTCGTTACATACACCTACCACATGATCTAGCTATGGAACGTGGTCGTTACATACACCTACCACATGATCTAGCTATGGAACATGGTCGTTACATACACCTACCACATGATCTAGCTATCGAACGTGGTCGTTACATACACCTACCACGAAACGAAAGATTATGTATTTATTGTAATTCTAGAATCTTGGAAAATGAGTATCACTTCATATTAATTTGCCCACATTACTCAAACCTAAGATCGAAATTCATTAAAAGATACTGGCATACTTGGCCGACTCAGAAATGTCAAAAGAATTAAGCATTGGTCTTTCCAAATTGATATATTTTGCAAATAAGCAACGAAACTAACGCCTTAAGCACAAAACCACTTAATATAATAACAGTGCTTTTTCTACCGTTTATCTTTATTGATATCACACCAGGTTCTCAAATTTGTCAATCCATTTTGTCCATCGTGTCCCTGAAACTATTTCATTTGAATGTACATTAAACGGTGGACACATTGGTAATTGAGTCATTACCGTTACCTCATCGCCATACATTCTAGGATCATTCTAGGACGTAATGAGCACAAACACAACTCGTGTATCTGATCTAGCTTTATTTTTACGGCAAGTAGAACATGTGTTAAAGCGACACTGCATCGGTGAAAACGCAAATGTCTGCAGAATGTAATTTGCTATTATATGGTATTTTATTTCCCGAAATATTTGCCTCAAAAACTGAGTATTTCAACAAATAAACAAACGTCATATACACGGTTTGTTGACACAACAAAATAATGTAAATAGGGTCGAAATACATGCGTAATACAAAGCGTTTATCCTGAATAACAGTTATTAAGTTATGCTACACATTTACCATGATATCGCACATGTGTGCTTATGCATATTTATTTGTAGACTAATCTTAATGAAATTTTCTCTAAACGAAAGTAAAGCGTGTTTAGTATTGACAACACACGTCAATTCAGGAGCATGGATGGCCGTTATATGAAATCCTACTTTCATGTTTGAAAGTTTGTATACCACAAAAACACTGTTAAATTTATTCAATGTTAGTGTTCGATGTATTCAGAAGAATTTTTAGTAGCAATGCCTTTATATGTGAAACAATGCATTTTATTTGCTTTTTGCAATGTAATGTCGCTTTAAGGTTGCAAAACAACAAATAAATTGCCTATTAAATACATAGTCAAAAGTCAAATCATACAGTGTGTTCATTTATATTTCCAATCTTTCATTTCTTCTGATACCACATCCACTCTGAGTCCGCCTCTGTGGTCGAGTGGTTAAGGTCGCTGACTTGTATACCACTGTAACCTATCATCACTGATGGTCACGGGTTCGAGCCCCGCTCAGGCCGTGTCTCATTTATATGAAAAAGTTGGCAGTTTTTTACGGAGGTTGGTGCACCCAAGTACTGGTTAACCGCTGGAGCCTGCCCAGGAAAGGTGTTATTAGGTAAACTGCCCGCCGGCGATATAGCCCAAAATGGTGCTGATGCAGGCGTAAAACCCGAATCATAACATCCACTCTGAAGAGGTAGATTCAAATCAAACTGTAAAAGAGCAAAATTCTTCCAATTATAATGTTTCCCATATCGAGTGCTCACCTGTGAATAACGTCACTGTATTTACACACTGTATTCCTCCACCAAATAATACAGTATACCAACCTTCAGTTTGCAATGGCCTGAATTCTTATACCACATCATTTCTACACATCAACTAGTCTGAAGTCTTCTGAAAATGTAAACGTCAGTACAATAATTTCAGTAATTACGTGTGACCCCCCGGATCCTATTGCGCATGCGTACTACACACCTGTGCAGCCGGAACACGATTGGAACACTGCTATTAACTACTCCTGTGACCCGGATTATCATTATGTTTCTGGTGTCAACACCACGACATGCAATGAAAGCGGTATATTCCCTTCCGTAGATCTCGACTGTTCAGGTAAGCATATTGTATTCTTACATGTACATTGTATCAATAAAGCTGACACATATGTGTAAATATATCTATATAACACTGACACATATGTGTAAATATATCTATATAACGTTGACACATATGTGTAAATATATCTATATAACACTGACACATATGTGTAAATATATCTATATAACACTGACACATATGTGTAAATATATCTATATAACACTGACACATATATGTAAATATATCTATATAACGTTGACACATATGTGTAAATATATCTATATAATGCTGACACATATGTGTAAATATATCTATATTACGTTGAAACATATGTGTAAATATACCTATATAACGCTGACACATATGTATAAATATATCTATATTACGTTGAAACATATGTGTAAATATATCTATATAACGCTGACACATATGTGTAAATATATCTATATAACGCTGACACATATGTGTAAATATATCTATATTACGTTGAAACTTATGTGTAAATATATCTATATAATGTTGAAACATATGTAAATATATCTATATAATGTTGAAACATATGTGTAAATATATCTCTACAGACGAATATGTAGTCCAGTGGTAACACGCTGAACTAGTAATCCAGGGATCGCAGGTTCGATCCCCCGTCTGACCCTAATGAAATTAACAGTCTTTCAGATGGGACGCTAAACCGAGGTCTTGTGTCGGTGCTTTACACCGCGCATGTAAAAGAACCAGAGGAGACTCTGGAATGTGTCTCTGTCTGTATCATTGCACTATCCGCCAAAATCTAAAATAACTAATCTTGCCAGGAGGCGTCGCTCATATGGGCAACCGGTAGCAACGATAAATAAACGTAAAACACAAAGTACATATATCTATATAACGTTGAAACATATTTGTAAATAAATATATGTATCGATGAAACATGTGTGTAAATATATATACATAACGTTGAAACATGTGTGTAAATATATATACATAACGTTGAAACATGTGTGTAAATATATATACATAACGTTGAAACATGTGTGTAAATATACCATGTGTACAGATATATCTATATAATGTCAGTAAATTATGTATGATATGGTAGGAAAATAGAACATTTAACACTGTATACTGACTAATAACATGGGGAGACATTTTTGTGACAAACAACACTGCATACATATCAATGTACTATTATTACACATTTGCTTGATACATTTTTATGTGTCGTTACAGACAAACATACAATAACAAGTATATCAGAGTCAACCGTAACTTGGCTTAACAACACAGTCAATGAGTCAACAATACAGTTTGAATACGACAGAATATGTGACGTCACAGTTAAGTGTGTGCCAGATCTAATTGATGTAAGACATTTCATATCTGGAAACGTGATCAACATGATAGTGCAACAAAATGCAAACACACAATTAATGGATTACATCTGTAGTGTGTTACCTTCCAGAGGTGAAAGGACTTTCCAGGCAGTTAATACAGATGTATTTTTTGGATATGCGATTTTTGGTCTGCAGGTAGGCCCTATGTATTGCATTCAAGTATTTTAATGACTTGCTTACGGCGCTTAACATGGCGGATATATATTATAGGTACATGATATGATAATTATGATAGCTACATGATACAATAGTTACATGACATGGTAGTTACATGGTTATATTTTATATTTTTTATATTTCGGGTTTTACGCCTGCATCAGCACCATTTCGGGCTATATCGCCGGCGGGCAGTTTACTTAACAACACCTTTCTTGGGCAGGCTCCAGCGGTTAACCAGTACTTGGATGCACCAACCTCCGTAAGAAACTGCCAACTTTTTCATATAAATGAGACACGACCTGAGCGGGGCTCGAACCCGTGACCATCAGTGATGATAGGTTACAGTGGTATACAAGTCAGCGACCTTAACCACTCGACCACGGAGGCGGACAGTTACATGGTAGTTACATGATATGATAGTTACATGATATGGTAGTTACATGATATGGTAGTTGCATGATATGGTAGTTACATGATAGTTACATGATATGGTAGTTACATGATATGGTAGTTACATGATATGGTAGTTACATGATATGATAGTTACATGATATGATAGTTACATGATAGTTACATGATATGGTAATTACATGGTAGTTACATGATATGGTAGTTACATGATATGATAGTTACATGATAGTTACATGATATGGTAGTTACATGATAGTTACATGATATGGTAGTTACATGATAGTTACATGATATGGTAGTTACATGATAGTTACATGATATGATAGTTACATGATATGGTAGTTACATGATATGGTAGTTACATGATATGGTAGTTACATGATAGTTACATGATATGGTAGTTACATGATATGGTAGTTACATGATAGTTACATGATATGGTAGTTACATGATAGTTACATGATATGGTAGTTACATGATATGGTAGTTACATGATAGTTACATGATATGGTAGTTACATGATATGGTAGTTACATGATAGTTACATGATATGGTAGTTACATGATAGTTACATGATATGGTAGTTACATGATAGTTACATGATATGGTAGTTACATGATATGGTAGTTACATGATAGTTACATGATATGGTAGTTACATGATATGGTAGTTACATGATAGTTACATGATATGGTAGTTACATGATAGTTACATGATATGGTAGTTACATGATATGGTAGTTACATGATAGTTACATGATATGGTAGTTACATGATATGGTAGTTACATGATAGTTACATGATATGGTAGTTACATGATAGTTACATGATATGGTAGTTACATGATATGGTAGTTACATGATATGGTAGTTACATGATATGGTAGTTACATGATAGTTACATGATATGGTAGTTACATGATATGGTAGTTACATGATATGGTAGTTACATGATAGTTACATGATATGGTAGTTACATGATATGGTAGTTACATGATAGTTACATGATATGGTAGTTACATGATATGGTAGTTACATGATATGATAGTTACATGATAGTTACATGATAGTTACATGATATGATAGTTACATGATATGGTAGTTACATGATATGATAGTTACATGATATGGTAGTTACATGATATGGTAGTTACATGATATGGTAGTTACATGATATGGTAGTTACATGATATGGTAGTTACATGATATGGTAGTTACATGATATGGTAGTTACATGATATGGTAGTTACATGATATGGTAGTTACATGATAGTTACATGATATGGTAGTTACATGATATGGTAGTTACATGATATGGTAGTTACATGATATGGTAGTTACATGATATGGTAGTTACATGATAGTTACATGATATGGTGACATGATAGTTACATGATATGGTAGTTACATGATATGGTAGTTACATGATATGTAGTTACATGATATGGTAGTTACATGATATGGTAGTTACATGATAGTACATGATATGGTAGTTACATGATATGGTAGTTACATGATAGTTACATGATATGGTAGTTACATGATAGTACATGATATGGTAGTTACATGATATGGTAGTTACATGATAGTTACATGATATGGTAGTTACATGATAGTTACATGATATGGTAGTTACATGATATGGTAGTTACATGATAGTTACATGATATGGTAGTTACATGATATGGTAGTTACATGATAGTTACATGATATGGTAGTTACATGATATGGTAGTTACATGATATGGTAGTTACATGATAGTTACATGATATGGTAGTTACATGATATGGTAGTTACATGATATGGTAGTTACATGATAGTTACATGATATGGTAGTTACATGATAGTTACATGATATGGTAGTTACATGATATGGTAGTTACATGATATGGTAGTTACATGATATGGTAGTTACATGATAGTTGCATGATATGATAGTTACATGATATGATAGTTACATGATATGGTAGTTACATGATATGGTAGTTACATGATATGGTAGTTACATGATATGGTAGTTACATGATATGGTAGTTACATGATATGGTAGTTACATGATATGGTAGTTACATGATAGTTACATGATATGGTAGTTACATGATAGTTACATGATATGGTAGTTACATGATATGGTAGTTACATGATATGGTAGTTACATGATAGTTACATGATATGGTAGTTACATGATAGTTACATGATATGATAGTTACATGATAGTTACATGATATGGTAGTTACATGATATGATAGTTACATGATAGTTACATGATATGGTAGTTACATGATATGGTAGTTACATGATATGGTAGTTACATGATATGGTAGTTACATGATATGGTAGTTACATGATATGATAGTTACATGATATGGTAGTTACATGATAGTTACATGATATGATAGTTACATGATATGATAGTTACATGATATGGTAGTTACATGATATGGTAGTTACATGATATGGTAGTTACATGATATGGTAGTTACATGATATGGTAGTTACATGATATGGTAGTTACATGATATGGTAGTTACATGATATGGTAGTTACATGATATGGTAGTTACATGATATGGTAGTTGCATGATATGGTAGTTACATGATATGGTAGTTACATGATAGTTGCATGATATGATAGTTACATGATATGGTAGTTGCATGATAGTTACATGATATGGTAGTTACATGATATGGTAGTTACATGATATGGTAGTTACATGATATGGTAGTTACATGATATGGTAGTTGCATGATATGGTAGTTGCATGATATGGTAGTTACATGATATGGTAGTTACATGATATGGTAGTTACATGATATGGTAGTTACATGATATGGTAGTTACATGATATGGTAGTTACATGATATGGTAGTTACATGATAGTTACATGATATGGTAGTTACATGATATGGTAGTTACATGATATGGTAGTTACATGATAGTTACATGATATGGTAGTTACATGATATGGTAGTTACATGATATGGTAGTTACATGATATGGTAGTTACATGATATGGTAGTTACATGATAGTTACATGATATGGTAGTTACATGATATGGTAGTTACATGATAGTTACATGATATGGTAGTTACATGATATGGTAGTTACATGATATGGTAGTTACATGATATGGTAGTTCAGATAGTTACATGATATGGTAGTTACATGATATGGTAGTTACATGATAGTTACATGATATGGTAGTTACATGATAGTTACATGATATGGTAGTTACATGATATGGTAGTTACATGATATGGTAGTTACATGATATGGTAGTTACATGATATGATAGTTACATGATAGTTACATGATATGGTAGTTACATGATATGGTAGTTACATGATATGGTAGTTACATGATATGGTAGTTACATGATATGGTAGTTACATGATATGGTAGTTACATGATAGTTACATGATATGATAGTTACATGATAGTTACATGATATGGTAGTTACATGATAGTTACATGATATGATAGTTACATGATAGTTACATGATAGTTACATGATATGGTAGTTACATGATATGGTAGTTACATGATATGGTAGTTACATGATAGTTACATGATATGGTAGTTGCATGATAGTTACATGATAGTTACATGATATGGTAGTTACATGATATGATAGTTACATGATATGGTAGTTATATGATAGTTACATGATATGGTAGTTGCATGATAGTTACATGATATGGTAGTTATATGATAGTTACATGATATGATAGTTGCATGATAGTTACATGATATGGTAGTTACATGATAGTTACATGATATGGTAGTTACATGATAGTTACATGATATGGTAGTTACATGATATGGTAGTTACATGATAGTTACATGATATGGTAGTTACATGATATGGTAGTTACATGATATGGTAGTTACATGATAGTTACATGATATGGTAGTTACATGATATGGTAGTTACATGATATGGTAGTTACATGATATGATAGTTACATGATATGGTAGTTACATGATAGTTACATGATATGGTAGTTACATGATATGGTAGTTACATGATATGGTAGTTACATGATATGGTAGTTACATGATATGGTAGTTACATGATATGGTAGTTACATGATATGGTAGTTACATGATATGGTAGTTACATGATATGGTAGTTACATGATATGGTAGTTACATGATATGGTAGTTACATGATATGGTAGTTACATGATAGTTACATGATATGGTAGTTACATGATATGGTAGTTACATGATATGGTAGTTACATGATAGTTACATGATATGGTAGTTACATGATATGGTAGTTACATGATAGTTACATGATATGGTAGTTACATGATATGGTAGTTACATGATATGGTAGTTACATGATATGGTAGTTACATGATATGGTAGTTACATGATATGGTAGTTACATGATAGTTACATGATATGGTAGTTACATGATAGTTACATGATAGTTACATGATAGTTACATGATAGTTACATGATATGGTAGTTACATGATAGTTACATGATATGATAGTTACATGATAGTTACATGATATGGTAGTTACATGATAGTTACATGATATGGTAGTTACATGATATGGTAGTTACATGATAGTTACATGATAGTTACATGATATGGTAGTTACATGATATGATAGTTACATGATAGTTACATGATAGTTACATGATATGGTAGTTACATGATATGATAGTTACATGGTAGTTACATGATATGGTAGTTACATGATAGTTACATGATATGGTAGTTACATGATATGGTAGTTACATGATATGGTAGTTACATGATAGTTACATGATATGGTAGTTACATGATATGGTAGTTACATGATATGATAGTTACATGATAGTTACATGATATGATAGTTACATGATATGGTAGTTACATGATATGATAGTTACATGATATGATAGTTACATGATAGTTACATGATATGGTAGTTACATGATATGGTAGTTACATGATATGGTAGTTACATGATATGGTAGTTACATGATATGGTAGTTACATGATATGGTAGTTACATGATAGTTACATGATATGGTAGTTACATGATATGGTAGTTACATGATATGGTAGTTACATGATATGGTAGTTACATGATATGGTAGTTACATGATAGTTACATGATATGTAGTTACATGATAGTTACATGATATGGTAGTTACATGATATGGTAGTTACATGATATGGTAGTTACATGATATGGTAGTTACATGATATGGTAGTTACATGATAGTTACATGATATGGTAGTTACATGATATGGTAGTTACATGATAGTTACATGATATGGTAGTTACATGATATGGTAGTTACATGATATGGTAGTTACATGATATGGTAGTTACATGATAGTTACATGATATGGTAGTTACATGATAGTTACATGATATGGTAGTTACATGATATGATAGTTACATGATATGGTAGTTACATGATATGGTAGTTACATGATAGTTACATGATAGTTACATGATATGGTAGTTACATGATATGGTAGTTACATGATAGTTACATGATAGTTACATGATATGGTAGTTACATGATAGTTACATGATATGGTAGTTACATGATAGTTACATGATATGATAGTTACATGATATGGTAGTTACATGATAGTTACATGATATGGTAGTTACATGATATGGTAGTTACATGATATGATAGTTACATGATAGTTACATGATATGGTAGTTACATGATATGATAGTTACATGATAGTTACATGATAGTTACATGATATGGTAGTTACATGATAGTTACATGATATGGTAGTTACATGATAGTTACATGATAGTTACATGATATGATAGTTACATGATATGGTAGTTACATGATATGGTAGTTACATGATATGGTAGTTACATGATATGGTAGTTACATGATATGGTAGTTACATGATATGGTAGTTACATGATATGGTAGTTACATGATATGGTAGTTACATGATAGTTACATGATATGGTAGTTACATGATATGGTAGTTACATGATATGGTAGTTACATGATATGGTAGTTACATGATATGGTAGTTACATGATAGTTACATGATATGGTAGTTACATGATAGTTACATGATATGGTAGTTACATGATATGGTAGTTACATGATATGGTAGTTACATGATATGGTAGTTACATGATATGGTAGTTACATGATAGTTACATGATATGGTAGTTACATGATATGGTAGTTACATGATAGTTACATGATATGGTAGTTACATGATAGTTACATGATATGGTAGTTACATGATATGGTAGTTACATGATATGGTAGTTACATGATATGGTAGTTACATGATATGGTAGTTACATGATATGGTAGTTACATGATAGTTACATGATATGGTAGTTACATGATATGGTAGTTACATGATAGTTACATGATATGGTAGTTACATGATATGATAGTTACATGATATGGTAGTTACATGATATGGTAGTTACATGATAGTTACATGATATGGTAGTTACATGATAGTTACATGATATGGTAGTTACATGATATGGTAGTTACATGATAGTTACATGATATGGTAGTTACATGATATGGTAGTTACATGATATGGTAGTTACATGATATGGTAGTTACATGATATGGTAGTTACATGATATGGTAGTTACATGATATGGTAGTTACATGATAGTTACATGATATGGTAGTTACATGATATGGTAGTTACATGATATGGTAGTTACATGATATGGTAGTTACATGATATGGTAGTTACATGATATGGTAGTTACATGATAGTTACATGATATGGTAGTTACATGATATGGTAGTTACATGATATGGTAGTTACATGATAGTTACATGATATGGTAGTTACATGATATGGTAGTTACATGATATGATAGTTACATGATATGATAGTTACATGATAGTTACATGATATGATAGTTACATGATAGTTACATGATATGATAGTTACATGATAGTTACATGATATGGTAGTTACATGATAGTTACATGATATGGTAGTTACATGATATGGTAGTTACATGATATGGTAGTTACATGATATGGTAGTTACATGATATGGTAGTTACATGATATGGTAGTTACATGATATGATAGTTACATGATATGATAGTTACATGATAGTTACATGATATTAGTTACATGATAGTTACATGATATGGTAGTTACATGATAGTTACATGATATGATAGTTACATGATAGTTACATGATATGGTAGTTACATGATATGGTAGTTACATGATATGGTAGTTACATGTAGTTACATGATAGTTACATGATATGGTAGTTACATGATATGGTAGTTACATGATATGGTAGTTACATGATATGGTAGTTACATGATATGGTAGTTACATGATATGGTAGTTACATGATATGGTAGTTACATGATAGTTACATGATATGGTAGTTACATGATATGGTAGTTACATGATATGATAGTTACATGATATGGTAGTTACATGATAGTTACATGATATATAGTTACATGATAGTTACATGATATGGTAGTTACATGATAGTTACATGATATGGTAGTTACATGATAGTTACATGATATGGTAGTTACATGATATGGTAGTTACATGATATGGTAGTTACATGATATGGTAGTTACATGATATGGTAGTTACATGATATGGTAGTTACATGATATGGTAGTTACATGATATGGTAGTTACATGATATGGTAGTTACATGATATGGTAGTTACATGATATGGTAGTTACATGATATGGTAGTTACATGATAGTTACATGATATGGTAGTTACATGATAGTTACATGATAGTTACATGATATGATAGTTACATGATATGGTAGTTATATGATAGTTACATGATATGGTAGTTGCATGATAGTTACATGATATGGTAGTTATATGATAGTTACATGATATGATAGTTACATGATAGTTACATGATATGGTAGTTACATGGTAGTTACATGATATGGTAGTTACATGATAGTTACATGATATGGTAGTTACATGATATGGTAGTTACATGATATGGTAGTTACATGATATGGTAGTTACATGATATGGTAGTTACATGATATGGTAGTTACATGATATGGTAGTTACATGATATGGTAGTTACATGATAGTTACATGATATGGTAGTTACATGATATGGTAGTTACATGATATGATAGTTACATGATATGGTAGTTACATGATATGGTAGTTACATGATATGGTAGTTACATGATATGATAGTTACATGATATGGTAGTTACATGATATGGTAGTTACATGATATGGTAGTTACATGATATGGTAGTTACATGATATGGTAGTTACATGATAGTTACATGATATGGTAGTTACATGATATGGTAGTTACATGATATGGTAGTTACATGATATGGTAGTTACATGATATGGTAGTTACATGATAGTTACATGATATGGTAGTTACATGATATGGTAGTTACATGATATGGTAGTTACATGATAGTTACATGATATGGTAGTTACATGATATGGTAGTTACATGATAGTTACATGATATGATAGTTACATGATATGGTAGTTACATGATATGGTAGTTACATGATAGTTACATGATATGATAGTTACATGATATGGTAGTTACATGATATGATAGTTACATGATATGATAGTTACATGATATGGTAGTTACATGATATGGTAGTTACATGATATGGTAGTTACATGATAGTTACAGTTACATGATAGTTACATGATATGGTAGTTACATGATAGTTACATGATATGATAGTTACATGATAGTTACATGATATGGTAGTTACATGATAGTGTTACATGATATGGTAGTTACATGATATGGTAGTTACATGATATGGTAGTTACATGATATGATAGTTACATGATATGGTAGTTACATGATATGGTAGTTACATGATATGGTAGTTACATGATATGGTAGTTACATGATATGGTAGTTACATGATAGTTACATGATAGTAGTTATATGGTAGTTACATGATATGGTAGTTACATGATATGGTAGTTACATGATATGGTAGTTACATGATAGTTACATGATTGGTAGTTACATGATATGGTAGTTACATGATAGTTACATGATAGTAGTTACATGATAGTTACATGATATGGTAGTTACATGATAGTTACATGATATGATAGTTACATGATATGGTAGTTACATGATATGGTAGTTACATGATATGGTAGTTACATGATATGGTAGTTACATGATATGGTAGTTACATGATAGTTACATGATATGATAGTTACATGATATGGTAGTTACATGATATGGTAGTTACATGATATGGTAGTTACATGATAGTTACATGATATGGTAGTTACATGATAGTTACATGATAGTTACATGATAGTTACATGATAGTTACATGATATGGTAGTTACATGATAGTTACATGATATGATAGTTACATGATAGTTACATGATATGGTAGTTACATGATAGGTAGTTACATGATAGTTACATGATAGTTACATGATATGGTAGTTACATGATATGGTAGTACATGATAGTTACATGATAGTTACATGATATTACATGATATGGTAGTTACATGATATGGTAGTTACATGATAGACATGATATTACATGATATGGTAGTTACATGATAGTTACATGATATGGTAGTTACATGATAGTTACATGATATGGTAGTTACATGATATGGTAGTTACATGATAGTTACATGATATGGTAGTTACATGATATGGTAGTTACATGATATGATAGTTACATGATAGTTACATGAGTTACATGAGTAGTTACATGATATGATAGTTACATGATAGTTACATGATAGTTACATGATATGGTAGTTACATGATAGTTACATGATATGGTAGTTACATGATAGTTACATGATAGTTACATGATATGGTAGTTACATGATATGGTAGTTACATGATATGGTAGTTACATGATATGGTAGTTACATGATAGTTACACGATATGGTAGTTACATGATATGGTAGTTACATGATATGGTAGTTACATGATATGGTAGTTACATGATATGGTAGTTACATGATAGTTACATGATATGATAGTTACATGATATGGTAGTTACATGATATGGTAGTTACATGATAGTTACATGATATGGTAGTTGCATGATATGGTAGTTACATGATAGTTACATGATATGATAGTTACATGATATGGTAGTTACATGATATGGTAGTTACATGATATGGTAGTTACATGATATGGTAGTTACATGATATGGTAGTTACATGATATGGTAGTTACATGATAGTTACATGATATGATAGTTACATGATATGGTAGTTGCATGATATGGTAGTTACATGATAGTTACATGATATGGTAGTTGCATGATATGGTAGTTACATGATAGTTACATGATATGATAGTTACATGATATGGTAGTTACATGATATGGTAGTTACATGATATGGTAGTTACATGATATGGTAGTTACATGATATGGTAGTTACATGATATGGTAGTTACATGATATGGTAGTTACATGATAGTTACATGATATGGTAGTTACATGATAGTTACATGATATGGTAGTTACATGATATGGTAGTTACATGATAGTTACATGATATGGTAGTTACATGATA
>CM026390.1:23469299-23487599 GCA_014843695.1 Archivesica marissinica
CTTACAGTATCGGGGGTGTCATGCACGTAACCTATTAAGGTTGCCTATCCTTACACTATCGGGGGTGTCATGCACGTAACCTATTAATGTTGCATATCCTTGCACTATCGGGGGTGTCATGCACGTAACCTATTAATGTTGCCTATCCTTACACTATCGGGGGTGTCATGCACGTAACCTATTAATGTTGCATATCCTTACACTATCGGGGGTGTCATGCACGTAACCTATTAATGTTGCCTATCCTTACACTATCGGGGGTGTCATGCACGTAACCTATTAATGTTGCCTATCCTTACACTATCGGGGGTGTCAGGCACGTAACCTATTAATGTTGCCTATCCTTACACTATCGGGGGTGTCATGCACGTAACCTATTAATGTTGCCTATCCTTACACTATCGGGGGTGTCATGCACGTAACCTCTTAATGGTGCCTATCCTTACACTATCGGGGTGTCATGCACGTAACCTATTAATGTTGCCTATCCTTACACTATCGGGGGTGTCATGCACGTAACCTATTAATATTGCCTATCCTTACACTATCGGGAGTGTCAGGCACGTAACCTATTAATGTTGCATATCCTTACACGATCGGGGGTGTCATGCACGTAACCTATTAATGTTGCCTATCCTTACACTATCGGGGGTGTCATGCACGTAACCTATTAATGTTGCCTATCCTTACACTATCGGAGTGTCAGGCACAAACCTATTAATGTTGCCTATCCTTACACTATCGGGGGTGTCATGCACGTAACCTATTAATGTTGCCTATCCTTACACTATCGGGGGTGTCATGCACGTAACCTATTAATGTTGCCTATCCTTACACTATCGGGGGTGTCAGGCACGTAATCTATTAATGTTGCCTATCCTTACACTATCGGGAGTGTCAGGCATATAACCTATTAGTGTTGCCTATCCTTACACTATCGGGGGTGTCAGACACATACCTATTAATGTTGCCTATCCTTACACTATCGGGGGTGTCATGAAAGTAACCTATTAATGTTGCATATCCTTACACTATCGGGGGTGTCAGGCACGTAACATATTAGTGTTGCCTATCCTTACACTATCGGGGGTGTCAGGCACGTAACCTATTAGTATTGCCAATCCTTACACTATCGGGGGTGTCAGGCACATAACCTATTAGTGTTGCCAATCCTTACACTATCGGAGGTGTCAGGCATATAATCTATTAGTGTTGCCTATCCTTACACTATCGGGGGTGTCAGGCACGTAACCTATTAGTGTTGCCAATCCTTACACTATTGGGGCTGTTAGACACAAACCTATTAATGTTGCCTATCCTTACACTATCGGGGGTGTCAGGCACGTAACCTATTAGTGTTGCCAATCCTTACACTATCGGGGCTGTTAGACACAAACCTATTAATGTGGCCTATCCTTACACTATCGGGCTGTCAGACACAAATCTATTAATGTGGCCTATCCTTACATTATCGGGACTGTCAGACACAAGCCTATTAATGTTGCCTATCCTTACACTATCGGGGCTGTCAGACACAAGCCTATTAATGGTGCCTATCCTTACACTATCGGGGCTGTCAGACACAAACCTATTAATGGTGCCTATCCTTACAATATCGGGGCTGTCAGACACAAGCCTATTAATGTTGCCTATCCTTACATTAGCCGGGGTGTCAGGCACAACCCTATTAATGTTGCCTATCCTTACATTAGCCGGGGTGTCAGACACAAACCTATTAATGTTGCCTATCCTTACATTAGTCGGGGTGTCAGACACAAATCTATTAATGTTGCCTATCCTTACATTAGCCGGGGTGTCAGACACAAACCTATTAATGTTGCCTGTCCTTACATTATTGGAGTGTCAGACTCAAACCTATTAATGTTGCCTATCCTTACATTAGCCAGGGTTTTAGACACAAGCCTATTAATGTTGCTTATCCTTACATTAGCCAGGTTGTTAGACACAAACCTATTAATGTTGCCTATCCTTACATTAGCCTGGCTGTCAAACAAAAGCCTATTAATGTTGCATATCCTTACATTAGCCTGGGTGTCAGACACAAGCCTATTAATGTTGCGTATCCTTAAATTAGCCTGGGTGTCAGACACAAGCCTATTAATGTTGCATATCCTTACATTAGCCTGGGTGTCAGACACAAGCCTATTAATATTGCCTATCCTTACATTAGCCTGGGTGTCAGACACAAGCCTATTAATGTTGCCTATCCTTACATTAGCCGGGGTGTCAGACACAGACCTATTAATGTTGCCTATCCTTACATTAGCATGGGTGTCAGACACAAACCTATTAATGTTGCCTATCCTTACATTAGCCAGGATGTCAGACACAAATCTATTAATGTTGCCTATCCTTACACTATCGGGGCTGTTAGACACAAGCCTATTAATGTTGCCTATCCTTATATTAGCCGGGGTGTCAAACACAAACCTATTAATGTTGCCTATCCTTACATTAGCATGGGTGTCAGACACAAACCTATTAATGTTGCCTATCCTTACACTATCGGGGCTGTTAGACAAAGTCTCTTAATGTTGCCTATCCTTACATTAGCCTGTGTGTTAGACACAAACCTATTAATGTTGCCTATCCTTACATTAGCATGGGTGTCAGACACAAACGTATTAATGTTGCCTATCCTTACATTAGCCAGGATGTCAGACACAAATCTATTAATGTTGCCTATCCTTACACTATCGGGGCTGTTTGACACAAGCCTATTAATGTTGCCTATCCTTACATTAGCCGTGGTGTCAGACACAAACATATTAATGTTGCCTATCCTTTCATTAGCATGGGTGTCAGACACAAACCTATTAATGTTGCCTATCCTTACACTATCGGGGCTGTTAGACACAAGCCTATTAATGTTGCCTATCCTTACATTAGCCTGGGTGTTAGACACAAACCTATTAATGTTGCCTATCCTTACATTAGCATGGGTGTCAGACACAAACCTATTAATGGTGCCTATCCTTACATTAGCCAGGATGTCAGACACAAATATATTAATGTTGCCTATCCTTACACTATCGGGGCTGTTAGACACAAGCATATTAATGTTGCCTATCCTTACATTAGTCTGGGTGTCAGACACAAACCTATTAATGTTGCCTATCCTTACATTAGCCAGGATGTTAGACACAAACCTATTAATGTTGCCTATCCTTACATTAGCCAGGGTGTCAGGCACAAACCTATTAATGTTGCCTATCCTTACATTAGCCGGGGTGTTAGACACACACCTATTAATGTTGCCTATCCTTACATTAGCCGGGATGTCAGGCACAAGCCTATTAATGTTGCCTATCCTTACATTAGCCGGGGTGTCAGGCACAAACCTATTAATGTTGCCTATCCTTACATTAGCCGGGGTGTCAGAAACAAACCTATTAATGTTGCCTATCCTTACATTAGCCGGGGTGCCAGACACAAACCTATTAATGTTGCCTATCCTTACATTAGCCGGGGTGTCAGACACAAACCTATTAATGTTGCCTATCCTTACATTAGCCGGGGTGTTAGACACACACCTATTAATGTTGCCTATCCTTACATTAGCCGGGATGTCAGGCACAAGCCTATTAATGTTGCCTATCCTTACATTAGCCGGGGTGTCAGGCACAAACCTATTAATGTTGCCTATCCTTACATTAGCCGGGGTGTCAGAAACAAACCTATTAATGTTGCCTATCCTTACATTAGCCGGGGTGCCAGACACAAACCTATTAATGTTGCCTATCCTTACATTAGCCGGGGTGTCAGACACAAACCTATTAATGTTGCCTATCCTTACATTAGCCGGGGTGTTAGACACACACCTATTAATGTTGCCTATCCTTACATTAGCCGGGATGTCAGGCACAAGCCTATTAATGTTGCCTATCCTTACATTAGCCGGGGTGTCAGGCACAAACCTATTAATGTTGCCTATCCTTACATTAGCCGGGGTGTCAGAAACAAACCTATTAATGTTGCCTATCCTTACATTAGCCGGGGTGCCAGACACAAACCTATTAATGTTGCCTATCCTTACATTAGCCGGGGTGTCAGACACAAACCTATTAATGTTGCCTATCCTTACATTAGCCGGGGTGTTAGACACACACCTATTAATGTTGCCTATCCTTACATTAGCCGGGATGTCAGGCACAAGCCTATTAATGTTGCCTATCCTTACATTAGCCGGGGTGTCAGGCACAAACCTATTAATGTTGCATATCCTTACATTAGCCGGGGTGTCAGAAACAAACCTATTAATGTTGCCTATCCTTACATTAGCCGGGGTGTCAGACACAAACCTATTAATGTTGCCTATCCTTACATTAGCCGGGGTGTCAGACACAAACCTATTAATGTTGCCTATCCTTACATTAGCCGGGCTGTCAGACACAAGCCTATTAATGTTGCCTATCCTTACACTATCGGGGTGTCAGACACAAACCTATTAATGTTGCCTATCCTTACATTATTGGGGTGTCAGAGACAAACCTATTAATGTTGCCTATCCTTACACTATCGGAGTGTCAGGCACAAACCTATTAATGTTGCCTATCCTTACACTATCGGGGGTGTCATGCACGTAACCTATTAATGTTGCCTATCCTTACATTATCGGGGTGTCAGGCACGTAACCTATTAATGTTGCCTATCCTTACACTATCGGGGGTGTCATGCACGTAACCTATTAATGTTGCCTATCCTTACATTATCGGGGTGTCAGGCATGTAACCTATTAATGTTGCCTATCCTTACATTATCGGGGTGTCAGACACACAACTATTAATGTTGCCTATCCTTACACTATCGGGGGTATCAGGCACGTAACCTATTAATGTTGCCTATCCTTACACTATCGGGGGTGTCAGGCACGTAACCTATTAATGTTGCCTATCCTTACACTATCGGGGCTGTCATGCACGTAACCTATTAATGTTGCCTATCCTTACATTATCGGGGTGTCAGGCACGTAACCTATTAATGTTGCCTATCCTTACAGGGGTGTATCAGGCACATAGCCTATTAATGTTGCCTATCCTTACATTATCGGGGTGTCAGGCACGTAACCTATTAATGTTGCCTATCCTTGCAGGGGGGTATCAGGCACCAACCTATTATTGTTGTTATTAGCTTGTGAATGATCAGAATGTTAGATATTTGGTTATAAGTAAGTACATTTATTTCCAGTTAACTACTAATTAACCATACAGTCACATGTACTTTGCACGCTAGCAGCAGATAAAATCACGTTTGTAAATAGCATATAGCCAGATCAGATGGCACAGAATTGACGGCAGCTATAGGGAGAGACTACACCTGGGCTCGAGGTTATAAAACTTTTCTCAGATCTCAAACTTGAACTCAAAGTGCTTTGATTGGTTGAATCTGATGATTACATTCATCTGAGTCAATCAGAAGCTTGAGACCGAGCTTGAGATTGGAGAACAGTTTTATAACCTCGGAGCCTGTGGTCACTTGGAAGAGTTATGTCTATGCACAGTGTAGTATTTACATTTATTGTGTTATTAATTTAAGGATGGAAAATCTACAAAGCCAATTGTTACAAAGCAATCGATGTCCCAATGACATTCGATGCCGCCGCTTCTACATGCAATAGGTAAGTAATTTCATATAAATACTGATTGTATAGAATGGTTCGAAATATACAAAAATATATTTACAAATATCTCTTAAAATATGTAGAATTACACTAATAAAATTATTATGCCATTTTATGTTAACTACATTGATCTACATATTATCTAATAAAGTGGAAGTCGTCATAGCACAGTGAGAGATTGTGCTCTTACGCCATGCACGTAATTCCATGTTGCCTCTCTTTCTGAGTTAGTTATATTGAGAATGAGTGTGTCTCAAAATAATAAAAAAATTAATGGACAACTGCACATAATACTCTTAAGAGGGCTGCAGTATATAAATATTTGCTGCAGTATATATATATTTGCAGTATACATATATTTGCAGTATATAAGTAAGTAAGTAAATTGGTTATTATAGTGACATGTGTTATAACATACATTTAAAACATACATAGAAACACAGAAAACACCCGGCCCAATGGGCCTATAAATCACCTGTAAATGAGTACTGTTAATTCATGTGAAAAAGTGAGACATGTACTATTGATTGTCGATATCTTGAGAGCACAACACGGGTAATTAGCTGGTATTACCCTCTCAATTCACCGACGATCAACAGCAGAGTGAGATAATATGATTCTTTATATAATACTGTATTCAACAATTAGAGTTATACTTATTGAGATGATTATTGGCGAATACACAGCCAGCTATGTATTCAGATGTTTATTGAGATGTTTATTGGCGAATACACAGCCAGGTGTTTATTCAAATGTTTATTCAGATGTTAATTCGCGAATACATACCTAGATGTTTATTCAGATGTTTATTGGCGAATACACAGCCAGCTATGTATTCAGATGTGCATTGAGATGTTTATTGGCGAATACACAGCCAGGTGTTTATTCAGATGTTTATTCAGATGTTAATTGGCGAATACACAGCCAGGTGTTTATTCAAATGTTTATTCAAAAGTGTATTAGCGTGACATTCACTCAACTTCAAATATTAAGGGAGATTTAAGGGAGAAAGATATTAATGTGGAATAAAGTGTGTTAGTATAAGTGATTAATGCCACACAGGATTGTGTAGTTTTAATTTCTTATCCGCCGGCCCTTCCGTCTGAAATTAATTTGTTCCGGTACATAACTAATGCTAAGATCATTATTATTCAAAGCTGTAACAATAAGTCATACCTTATTTGTGACCCAACTGGATACAGTACCTACCTGAATCATACGTATTCACGTAGGTGTGGGTATCTGTTATAGAATAAGACCACAGTTTGACTAATTGCTTTCTGGGACCTTGCACAGTATGGCAACCTAAGTTCGAATCTTTAATTTTTGTTAAATTATCATAGAGTGTCAGCTAATATAAAGCCATATGGGTAGTATACCATCCTCTTTTAATGTTTAATATTTTTTTGACTAGATACATATTAGTTTTTCCGACATTAAGATGATTTAGGACAATATATACGTATGTCCGTCTGTACCTGAATGTTACAGCCGTTCCTTCGGAATTAATGCGCCTGTACCATAAAAATCACTAGTAATCGCTATTGTTACATACTAATATAGCATCAGTTCAGATCTTATTTGTGACCCTATTTGATATAGCACCACCTGATGCATAGGTGTTCACGTTGGTATGTATCATATGTGACCATATCCCTGTTCAAAGGTGGACACAAGGAGTTCAGGGAGCTCGCAGAGTATGGCAATCCATGTTCGCATGTTTCATTTTTACTACATTATGATATAATTTAAGATTATTTAAGGTCCATGGGATACCTAAGCTACATGTTTGATACGTGTTCACGTATTAGCAGATGTTGGGCATAGACTAACACCACCACTGTGTTTCTATGTACACTCTTTAAGCGCAAGGAGCTCGCAGAATATGCCAAAGTTCAACATTAGAAATACACAAGCTCGATCCTGGGTTGGGCTGCCATGCAAGTCCCTGGGATCTCAATAGTGCACCTGTATACACGGGGGTGGTCCTGTTCTATAGATAACACCAATACATACATCATCATTGTCAACTATATAGGTTTTGAACCCATATGAACTCTGAACCCTCGAAAACCACTCAAAACACTAAACAATCACAAGTTCGATCCTTGGTTGTGCTACTTTGCAAGGTCCTTGGTCAACAGTAGTCAACCAATGACCCTACAGATGGTCTTACTACATAGTCACTACACATACCTACATAATTATGTATTACATTTATAGGTGATACACCCATGGGAACTTGAACCCCCTAAACTCCCATTGCCAAGAGTAATAACATGAAGGTTCGAACCAAGGTGGCCATACTTTGCCTCCCCACTGAGACCTCACTTAACCACCTGTGGTACACGGGATGGTCTAGTTCTGTAGGAACCATCTGTTCCTACGTAATGATATATCAAACTTACAGTTGGTACGCCCATATGGGTTTGAACCTCCTGAATCCCCATAGTCTGTAGGTAGAAAATGAAGGTTCGAACCTAGGTGGCCATGCTTTGCCACCCACTGAGACCGGACGGTCAAGTTCTGTAGGAATTATTCATACATACCTAACCATGTATAACACTTAAAGGTGATACCCCAATAGGGGCTTGAACCCTCGTAAAACCCATTGTCAAGCGCGAGAAAATGAATGTTGGAACCTGTGTGGCCCTACTCTGCCATCATCTGAGACCTCATTGGTCGAAATATGACCATCTGGGTTGTATTGTTCTGTAGGTAACATCCATACCTACATAACCAAGTATCACACTTATAGGTTATATGCCCACGTGGGCTAGGGCCCCATTAAAACATATTGCATATGTCAATAAAGTATTCAATAGAGCACACAATTCAAGTTCTGTCTTGTATGGGCATCCAGCTCCTGACACCTCAGTGGTCAACCTATAACCATGGGGATAGTTTTGCTCTGGTAGTTATCACCCATACCTACATAACCAAGTATCACACTTATAGGTTATATGCCCACGTGGACTAGGGCCCCATGAAAACGTATCGCTTATTTCAATAAAGTATTCAATAGAGTACACTATTCAAGTGCTGTCCTGTGTGGGCATACGTTGCCAGCTCCTGGCACCTCAGTAATCAACATATAACCATGGGGATAGTCTTGTTCTGTAGACAATACCCATACATACATGACCATGTGTCAATAATATAGGTCATGAGCCCATATGGGCTCGGTTACTTCAAAAACCAATCAAATAAAAAAATAAAAAATACACAAGTTCGATCCTGTTTCTTGAAGCTCTGCAAGTTCCTCATATCTCACTTGTCGACATATGACCATCTGGATGATCTCGTTATGTAGGAACCACCTATTACAACGTGATGATTTATCAAGCTTGCAGATGGTATGCCCATAGTTGTTTGAACCTCCTGAATATACATAGCATGTAGGAAGATAATGATGGTTCGAACCTAGGTGGCCATGCATGCTTTGTCACACACCGATACCTCATGTATCCACCTGTGGCACATCGGATGGTCTAATTCTGTATGTACTATTCATAGCTACATAATCATGTATAACACTGATAGGTGATACACCCATATGGGCTTGAACCCCCTTAAAACCCATTGCCAAGCGCGAGAAAATGAAGGTTAAAACCTGGGTGGCCCTACTCTGCCAGCATCTGAGACCTCATTGGTCCACATATGACCATCTGGTTGTATTGTTCTGTAGATATCATCCGTACCTACATAACCAAGTATCACACTTATAGGTTATGTGCCCATGTGGGCTTGGGCCCCATAAAAACATATCGCATATGTCAATAGAGCGCACTATTCAAGTGCTGTCCTGTGTGGGCATACTTTGCCAGCTCCTGGCACCTCACTGGTCAACCTATAACCATGCGGATAGTTTTGTTATATAGATAATACCCATACCTACATGATCATATGTCAAATATATAGGTCATGAGCCCATATGGGATCGGATACTTAAAAAACCAATCAAATCATTTAACAAATATACAAGTTCGATCCTGTTTCTGGAAGCTCTGCGTGTTCTTGATATCTCATTGACCATCTGGATTGTCTCGTTCTGTAGTAACCACCTATTACAACGTAATGATATATCAACTGACAGTGGGTACGCCCATAGGGGTTTGAACCTCCTGAATCCCCATTGCCTGTAGGTAGAAAATGAAGGTTCGAACCTAGGTGACAATGCATTGCCACCCACTGAGACCGGATGGTCAAGAGTTCTGTAGGTACTATTCATACATACATAACCATGTATATGAATAGTACATACAGAATTAGACCATCCGTTGTGCCACAGGTGGATAAATGAGGTATCGGTGTGTGGCAAAGCATGCATGGCCACCTAGGTTCGAACCATCATTATCTTCCTACATGCTATGTAGATTCAGGAGGTTCAAACCCCTATGGGCATACCATCTGTAAGCTTGATATATCATCACGTTGTAATAGGTGGTTCCTACATAACGAGACCATCCAGATGGTCATATGTCGACAAGTGAGATATCAGGAACTTGCAGAGCTTCCAGAAACAGGATCGAACTTGTGTATTTTTTATTTTTTTATTGGTTTTTGAAGTAACCGAGCCGATATGGGCTCATGACCTATATATTTGACAAATGGTCATGTAGGTATGGGTATTGTCTACAGAACAAGACTATCCGCATGGTTATAGGTTGACCACTGAGGTGCCAGGAGCTGGCAAAGTATGCCCAAACAGGACATAACTTTAATTGTGTGCTCTATTGACATATGCGATATGTTTTCATGGGGTCCAAGCCCACATGTGCATATAACCTATACATGTGATACTTGGTTATGTAGGTAGGGATGTTACCTACAGAATAAAACAACACAGATAGTCATATGTGGACCAATGAGGTCTCAGATGTTGATAGAGTAGGGCCACTCAGGTTCTAACATTCATTTTCTCGCGCTTCGCAACATGTTTTACGAGTGTTCAAGCCCCTATGGGTGTATCACCTATAAGTGTTATACATGGTTAGGTATGTATGAATACTACCTACAGAACTTTACCATCATATGTGCCACAGGTGGATAAGTCACGTCTCAGTGGGTGGCAAAGCATGGCCACCTACCTTCGAACTTTCATTTTCTACATACAGGCTATGGGGATTCAGGAGGTTCAGACCCATATTGGCGAACCAACTGTAAGTTTGATATATCATTACGTTGTAATAGGTTGTTACTACAGTACGAGACCATCCAGACGGTCAGTGGTCGACCAATGAGATATCAAGAACTTGTAGAGCTTCCAGAAACACTATCGAACTTGTATATTTGTTTAATGATTTGATTAGTATTTTAAGTATTCGAGCCCATATGGGCGAATAACCTATATTTGCGACACATGGTCATGTATGTATGGGTATTGTCTACCGAACAAGACTATCCCCATGGTTATATGTTGATTACTGAGGTGCCAGGAGCTGTCAAAGTATGCCCACACAGGACAGCACTTGAATAGTGTACTCTATTGAATACTTTATTGAAATAAGCGATACGTTTTCATGGGGCCCTAGCCCACGTGGGCATATAACCTATAAGTGTGATACTTGGTTATGTAGGTATGGGTGATACCTACCAGAACAAAACTATCCACATGGTTATAGGTTGACCACTGAGGTGCTAGGAGCTGGCAGAGTATGCCCATACAAGACAGAACTTGAATTGTGTGCTCTAATGAATACTTTATTGACATATGCAATATGTTTTAATGGGGCCCTAGCCCACGTGGGCATATAACCTATAAGTGTGATACTTGGTTATGTAGGTATGGATGTTACCTACAGAACAATACAACCCAGATGGTCATATTTCGACCAATGAGGTCTCAGATGATGGCAGGGTAGGGCCACACAGGTTCCAACATTCATTTTCTCGCGCTTGACAATGGGTTTTACGAGGGTTCAAGCCCCTATTGGTGTATCACCTTTAAGTTTTATACATGGTTAGGTATGTATGAATAATTCCTACAGAACTTGACCGTCCGGTCTCCGTGGGTGGCAAAGCATGGCCACCTAGGTTCGAACCTTCATTTTCTACCTACAGACTATGGGGATTCAGGAGGTTCAAACCCATATGGGCGTACCAACTGTAAGTTTGATATATCATTACGTAGGAACAGATGGTTACTACAGAACTAGACCATCCCGTGTGCCACAGGTGGATAAGTGAGGAGGCAAAGTATGGCCACCTTGGTTCGAACCTTCATGTTATTACTCTTGGCAATGGGATTTTAGGGGGTTCAAGTCCCCATGGGGTATCACCTATAAATGTAATACATAATTATGTAGGTATGAGTAGTGACTATGTAATAAGACCATCTGGAGGGTCATTGGTTGACTACTGTTGACCAAGGACCTTGCAAAGTAGCACAACCAAGGATCGCACTTGTGATTGTTTAGTGTTTTGAGTGGTTTTCGAGGGTTCAGAGTTCATATGGGTTCAAAACCTATATATTTGACAAATGATAATGTATGTATTGGTGTTATCTATAGAACAAGACCACCCCCGTGTATACAGGTGCACTATTGAGATCCCAGGGAATTGCATGGCAGCCCAACCCAGGATCGAGCTTGTGTATTTCTAATGTTGAACTTTGGCATACTCTGCGAGCTCCTTGCGCTTAAAGATTGTACATAGAAACACAGTGGTGGTCTTAGTCTATGCCCAACATATGCTAATACGTGAACACGTATCAAACATGTAGCTTAGGTATCCCACGGACCTTAAATAATCTTAAATTATATCATAATGTAGTAAAAATGAAACTGCGAACATGGATTGCCATACTCTGCGAGCTCTCTGAACTCCTTGTGTCCACCTATGAACATGGATTTGGTCACATATGATACATACCAACGTGAACACCTATGCATCAGGTGGTGCTATATCAAATAGGGTCACAAATAAGATCTGAACTGATGTTATATTAGTATGTAACAATAGCGATTTTTAGTGATTTTATGGTACAGGCGCATTATTTCCGAAGGAACGGCAGTCGAATACGGAATTAGTACCCAACAGTCCTTTAGGACACTAATCACATGTTTCGATTCACTTTATCCCATTGTAATATTGTTCTCCCTTAAGTCTCCCTTAATATTTGAAGTTGAGTGAATTACACGAGAAATGTGCGAACGTTTGGTTATAATTGATGATTAACATTAACATTCACGTACAGACGGACATACGTATATATTGTCCTAAATCATCTTAATGTCGGAAAAACTAATATGTATCTAGTCCAAAATATGTTAAACATTAAAAGAGGATGGTATACTACCCATATGGCTTTATATTAGCTGACACTCTATGATAATTTAACAAAAATGAAAGATTCGAACTTAGGTTGCCATACTGTGCAAGCTCCCAGAAAGCAATTAGTCAAACTGTGGTCTTATTCTATAACAGATACCCACACCTACGTGAATACGTATGATTCAGGTAGGTACTGTATCCAGTTGGGTCACAAATAAGGTATGACTTATTGTTACAGCTTTGAATAATAATGATCTTAGCATTAGTTATGTACCGGAACAAATTAATTTCAGACGGAAGGGCCGGCGGTTAAGAAATTAAAACTACACAATCCTGTGTGGCATTAATCACTTATACTAACACACTTTATTCCACATTAATATCTTTTTCCCTTAAATCTCCCTTAATATTTGAAGTTGAGTGAATTTCACGCTAATACACTTTTGAATAAACATCTGAATAAACACCAGGATGTGTATTCGCCAATTAACATCTCAATAAACATCTGAATACACAGTTGGCTGTGTATTCGCCAATAAACATCTCAATAAACATCTAGGTATGTATTCGCGAATTAACATCTGAATAAACATCTGAATAAACACCTGGCTGTGTATTCGCCAATTAACTTCTCAATAAACATCTGAATACACAGCTGTATTCGCCAATAAACATCTCAATAAACATCTAGGTATGTATTCGCGAATTAACATCTGAAAAAACATTTGAATAAACACCTGGCTGTGTATTTGCCAATAAACATATCAATAAACATCTGAATACATAGCTGGCTGTGTATTCGCCAATTAACATCTCAATAAACATCTCAATAAACACCTGGCTGTGTATGCGCCAATTAGCATCTCAATAAACATCTGAATACATACCTGGCTGTGTATTCGCCAATAAACATCTCAATAAACATCTATGTATGTATTCGCGAATTAACATCTGAATAAACATTTGAATAAACACCTGGCTGTGTATTCGCCAATAAACATCTCAATAAACCTCTGAATACATAGCTGGCTGTGTATTCGCCAATAAACATCTCAATAAACATCTAGGTATGTATTCGCGAATTAACATCTGAATAAACATTTGAATAAACACCTGGCTGCGTATTCGCCAATAAACATCTGAATACATAGCTGGCTGTGTATTCGCCAATAAACATCTCAATAAACATCTAGGTATGTATTCGCGAATTAACATCTGAATAAACATCTGAATAAACACCTGACTGTGTATTCGCCAATTAACATCTCAATAAACATCTAAATACACACTGGCTGTGTATTCCCCAATAAACATCTCAATAAACATCTAGGTATGTATTCGCGAATTAACATCTGAATAAACATTTGAATAAACACCTGGCTGTGTAATCGCCAATAAACATCTCAATAAACATCTGAATACATAGCTGGCTGTGTATTCGCCAATAAACATCTCAATAAACATCTAGGTATGTATTCGCGAATTAATATCTGAATAAACATTTGAATAAACACCTGGCTGTGTATTCGCCAATAAACATCTCAATAACCAACTATCATCTACAAGCCAACTTCACGGACCTACCTAATCGTTTATGTATATATGATGTAAATGTTTATTAACTAAGAGAATAA
Organism: Archivesica marissinica; assembly: GCA_014843695.1. Lineage (NCBI taxonomy): Eukaryota > Metazoa > Mollusca > Bivalvia > Venerida > Vesicomyidae > Archivesica > Archivesica marissinica. The sequence continues at coordinate 23,483,850 of CM026390.1, forward strand.
CATTTAAGTTTCAATTGATTTACTTTATTCATATTGTACTTCCAATACATATACAGTTGAACTTCGTTGGCTCGAACTAGGTTGTCTCGAACACCACCGTTGGCTCGAACATGTCGTCTGGTCCCTGCAATAATCTCTATATAATGCATATTGTTCTAACCTCGTTGGTGATGATGATGATGATGATTCCGTTTATTTACCCTCGCCGCCGGTAAACCATATGGGCGAGCAAACGTCGATTATTCGATGAGATGAAGTGTTGAGTCGTCGGTGTCTTGTAGAGTGGTGTAGATTGAAGTTTGTAGTTGTAGAGTCCCGTGAAGATTTCGGTCTAAGATGATTAATTTTCTCGATAATTATTCCATGTTGGTTGTATCTATGTTGTTTAAGTCCAAGATGATTATTTTCTAGTAGAGTAGTCCAAGATGATTATGTTCTAGTGCAGACCGTGGCTCCGGTAGCCCAAGTCAATGTGGTTGAAGGTCTGGTCGCTGATTGGATCTCCATCGTTGACCCAGTTATGGAGTGATACCAAACGACAGGGTGACATTCCCCGCGCCTGGCATCATCTCCCCGACAACAGGGTGACAAGCCCTGTGCCGGTTTCCTGGGTCGGCTCACAGCAGCAAAATGGTTCGGTTGTTCCGTCGTTGTCCACCCCGTTGACGCATCCGGGGTCGAGGTCGCATCCCTCCGTCCCCAACGGCCTTCATTGGTAGACAGATAAAAGAGTTCGAGGCGACGGATGTGCCATCCACTCGAAACGATTGCCGTTCTCTCCTGTCCGGTCACCCGTCGCCTCTTCAGCGCCCCACTACTAGCTGTCGCTGATCTAGGTAAATGTAGACACTCCGAAGAGTCGATGCGGGTCCTCGTCTGTATGGGTCAGCGGCGTGGATTGGTCACTTCGGAACGGTGACACAATCTCCCGCTGTGAGCCTATGATGACATCCTTAGGTTGTTACTTCCTTTCTTGGTAGGGTGACAGGGCCTGGTCCCTTGTAGGGCCACCCTCCTCACTGTTGGTCACACAGCATTTATACGGATCTGGTAGTTAGACATCTGGGCGTCGGTTGTCACTCAGAGGAGCGTGGATGCCACAACCGTTGTCGCTCCCTCAGGTCCGCCGTCTCGTCATCCGCCGGAGAAGTATAAGGAGGAGGAAAGATTGAAGAAGCCAGCGAAGATAGTGTGGACTTCTAAAGCACCATCTAGAAGAGGCAGCGGATCTGTCCTATAGCCGTGGGCCCACATGCTGGCGAGCCTCCCCCTTCGCAAGATCGACGACCAGAAGATCCCAGAATCCTACGCTGCTGCTGCGGGATGTGCCCCGGTCACATATATAGATATGCATACCGAAAACTGTTCCTACATGTGTTGTTTGTTAATACATTTACCGAAAACTGTTCCTACATGTGTTGTTCGTTATTACTGTTACCGAAAACTGTTCCTACATTTGCTGTTTGTTATTACATTTACCGAAAACTGTTCCTACATTTGTTGTTTGTTATTACATTTACCGAAAACTGTTCCTACATTTGCTGTTTGTTAATACATTTACCGAAAACTGTTCCTACATTTGTTGTTTGTTAATACATTTACCGAAATCTGTTCCTACATTTGTTGTTTGTTATTACATTTAACGAAAACTGTTCCTACATTTGCTGTTTGTTAATACATTTACCGAAAACTGTTCCTACATGTGTTGTTCGTTATTACATTTACCGAAAACTGTTCCTACATTTGTTGTTTGTTATTACATTTACCGAAAACTGTTCCTACATTTGTTGTTTGTTATTACATTTACCGAAAACTGTTCCTACATTTGTTGTTTGTTAATACATTTACCGAAACCTGTTCTTGTATGTGTTGTTCGTTATTACATTTACCGAAACCCGTTCCTACATTTGTTGTTTGTTATTACATTTACCGAAAACTGTTCCTACATTTGTTGTTTGTTAATACATTTACCGAAAACTGTTCCTACATTTGTTGTTTGTTAATACATTTACCGAAACTTGTTCCTACATTTGTTGTTTGTTATTACATTTACCGAAAACTGTTCCTACATTTGTTGTTAGTTATTGCTGTCCGATTAGTGCAATGGTTAGCGGATTCGCTTCTTACCAATACAATCCGTGTTCGATTCTCGGACCGGGAAATATGTGAGATGGTACGGTAGTCGCCAGATCGGACAGGTTGGTTTCCTCCGTGTACTCCGGTTTCATCTCACACGAATGACCACATTTACGCTTTCATCCGCGCCAACGTGAGTGATTAATATAAGTTACTAAAACTTTCTTCGCAATCGATGTAAAATAAATATAGCTTATTTGTTGTTACATTTACCGAAAACTGGTCCTACATTTGTTGTTCGTTATTAGTATTATTAAAGTCCCCTACGAAAGACTGTTCAGGGTCAGACGATGGGATCGAACCTGCGATCCATAGATTACCAGTCCAACGTGTTAACCACTGGACTACAGATCCGTCTGTAATTATGAAGTGAGTATATATCATCCTAATCAGGCATTACATCATCCGTACCTTGATGTCGTTCGATCCATAAAATTACCTCCAGTATCAATGTTACCACACGCTCTGCTTGGCAACCTATTGGTAGCAATCGTAAGAGGGCCATTCAACATTCCGTTCTGCTTGTCAACCTATTGGTGGCAATCATAAGAGGGCCGTTCAACAAGCCGTTCTGCTTGGCAACCTATAGGTGGCAATCATAAGAGGGCCGTTCAACAATCCGTTCTGCTTGGCAACCTATTGGTAGCAATCGTAAGAGGGCCATTCAACAATCCGTTCTTCTTGTCAACCTATTGGTGGCAATCATAAGAGGGCCGTTCAACAAGCCGTTCTGCTTGTCAACCTATTGGTGGCAATCGTAAGAGGGCCGTTCAACAATCCGTTCTGCTTGGCAACCTATTGGTAGCAATCGTATGAGGGCCATTCAACAAGCCGTTCTGCTGGTCAACCTATTGGTGGCAATCGTAAGAGGGTCGTTCAACAATCCGTTCTACTTATCAACCTATTGGTGGCAATCGTGAGAGGGCCGTTCAACAATCCGTTCTACTTATCAACATATTGGTGGAAATCGTGAGAGGGCCGTTCAACAATCCGTTCTACTTATCAACATATTGGTGGAAATCGTGAGAGGGCCGTTCAACAATCCGTTCTGCTTGTCAACCTATTGGTGACAATCGTAAGAGGGCCGTTCAACAAGTATCTTAACTACATTGCTGCTATGGGGATGACCGAATCTAATGATGTTATAACTTGATGTTATGACCCTAATAAAAGTAACAGTCTTTCAGATGAGACTTTAAACCGAGGTATCGTGTCGGTGCTTTACACCGTGCACGTAAAAGAATCAGAGGATACTCTGGAATGTGTTCATGTCTGTATCACTGCACTATCGTCAAACAATCTAAAATGACTATTCTCGACAGGAGGCGTCGCTCATATGGGTAACCGATAGCGATGATAAATAAACGGAAAACACACACTCACACTGCTAAAATCGAACACACTGTTTAGGTCACATGGCGGATATCAAGCTGTTATTGGTGAATGAGGATCCCAGGTGCCCTTCCGGGTATTCCAGCCACGTCCGGAACCCGGATATAACCATCGACCTTTTGCAAGCCATATACAAGGCTTCCTCACTAGAAATAAGTAGAAACACCAAGTGTGATTCGAACCTATAGATAGAGGTGATAGGCAAGTTAGCGACCGTAACCA
>CM026390.1:23488599-23536283 GCA_014843695.1 Archivesica marissinica
TCTACATTATTCACTACTACCTACATTATTCACTACTACCTACATTATTCACTACTACCTACATTATTCATTACTACCTACATTATTCACTACTACCTACATTATTCACTACTACCTACATTATTCACTACTACCTACATTATTCACTACTACCTACATTATTCACTACTACCTACATTATTCACTACTACCTACATTATTCACTACTACATACATTATTCACTACTACCTACATTATCCATACTACCTACATTATTCACTACCTACATTATTCACTACTACCTACATTATTCACTACTACCTACATTAGTCACTACTACCTACATTAGTCACTACTACCTACATTCTACATTATTCACTACTACCTACATTCTACATTATCCACTACTACCTACATTCTACATTATTCACTACTACCTACATTCTACATTATCCACTACTACCTACATTATCCACTACTACCTACATTCTACATTATTCACTACTACCTACATTCTACATTATTCACTACTACCTACATTCTACATTATTCACTACTACCTACATTCTACATTATCCACTAATACCTACATTCTACATTATTCACTACTACCTACATTCTACATTATTCACTACTACCTACATTCTACATTATTCACTACTACCTACATTCTACATTATCCACTACTACCTACATTCTACATTATCCACTACTACCTACATTCTACATTATTCACTACTACCTACATTCTACATTATCCACTACTACCTACATTATCCACTACTACCTACATTCTACATTATTCACTACTACCTACATTCTACATTATTCACTACTACCTACATTCTACATTATTCACTACTACCTATATTCTACAGTATTCACTACTACCTACATTCTACATTATTCACTACTACCTACATTATTCACTACTACCTACATTATTCACTATTACCTACATTATTCACTACTACCTACATTATCCACTACTACCTACAGTATTCACTACCTACATTATTCACTACTACCTACATTATTCACTACTACCTACATTATTCACTACTACCTACATTTTCCACTACTACCTACATTATTAACTGCTACCTACATTATTCACTACTACCTACATTATTCACTACTACCTACATTATTTACTACTACCTACATTATTAACTACAACCTACATTATTCACTACCTACATTATTCACTACTACCTACATTATTCACTACTACCTACATTATCCACTACTACCTACATTATTCACTACTACCTACAGTATTCACTACCTACATTATTCACTACTACCTACATTATTCACTACTACCTACATTATCCACTACTACCTACATTATTCACTACTACCTACATTATCCACTACTACCTACATTATTCACTACTAGCTACATTCTACATTAGTCACTACTACCTACATTATTCACTACTACCTACATTATTCAATACTACCTACATTATTCACTACTACCTACATTATTCACTACTACCTACATTATTCACTACTACCTACATTCTACATTATTCACTACTACCTACATTATTCACTACTACCTACATTATTCACTACTACCTACATTATTCACTACTACCTACATTATCCACTACTACCTACAGTATTCACTACCTACATTATTCACTACTACCTACATTATTCACTACTACCTACATTATTCACTACTACCTACATTATTCACTACATATTACTACTACCTACATTATTCACTACTACCTACATTATTCACTACTACCTACATTCTACATTATTCACTACTACCTACATTATTCACTACTACCTACATTATTCACTACTACCTACATTATTCACTACTACCTACATTCTACATTATTCACTACTACCTACATTATTCACTACTACCTACATTATTCACTACTACCTACATTATTCATTCTACAGTATTCACTACTACCTACATTCTACATTATTCACTACTACCTACATTATCCACTACTACCTACAGTATTCACTACTACCTACATTCTACATTATTCACTACTACCTACATTATTCACTACTACCTACATTATTCACTACTACCTACATTATTCATTACTACCTACATTATTCACTACTACCTACATTATTCACTACTACCTACATTATTCACTACTACCTACATTATTCACTACTACCTACATTATTCACTACTACCTACATTATTCACTACTACCTACATTATTCACTACTACCTACATTATTCACTACTACCTACATTATTCACTACTACCTACATTATTCACTACTACCTACATTATTCACTACTACATACATTATTCACTACTACCTACATTATTCATACTACCTACATTATTCACTACCTACATTATTCACTACTACCTACATTATTCACTACTACCTACATTATTCACTACTACCTACATTATTCACTACTACCTACATTCTACATTATTCACTACTACCTACATTCTACATTATCCACTACTACCTACATTCTACATTATTCACTACTACCTACATTCTACATTATCCACTACTACCTACATTATCCACTACTACCTACATTCTACATTATTCACTACTACCTACATTCTACATTATTCACTACTACCTACATTCTACATTATTCACTACTACCTACATTCTACATTATCCACTAATACCTACATTCTACATTATTCACTACTACCTACATTCTACATTATTCACTACTACCTACATTCTACATTATCCACTACTACCTACATTCTACATTATCCACTACTACCTACATTCTACATTATTCACTACTACCTACATTCTACATTATCCACTACTACCTACATTATCCACTACTACCTACATTCTACATTATTCACTACTACCTACATTCTACATTATTCACTACTACCTACATTCTACATTATTCACTACTACCTATATTCTACAGTATTCACTACTACCTACATTCTACATTATTCACTACTACCTACATTATTCACTACTACCTACATTATTCACTATTACCTACATTATTCACTACTACCTACATTATCCACTACTACCTACAGTATTCACTACCTACATTATTCACTACTACCTACATTATTCACTACTACCTACATTATTCACTACTACCTACATTTTCCACTACTACCTACATTATTAACTGCTACCTACATTATTCACTACTACCTACATTATTCACTACTACCTACATTATTTACTACTACCTACATTATTAACTACAACCTACATTATTCACTACCTACATTATTCACTACTACCTACATTATTCACTACTACCTACATTATCCACTACTACCTACATTATTCACTACTACCTACAGTATTCACTACCTACATTATTCACTACTACCTACATTATTCACTACTACCTACATTATCCACTACTACCTACATTATTCACTACTACCTACATTATCCACTACTACCTACATTATTCACTACTAGCTACATTCTACATTAGTCACTACTACCTACATTATTCACTACTACCTACATTATTCAATACTACCTACATTATTCACTACTACCTACATTATTCACTACTACCTACATTATTCACTACTACCTACATTCTACATTATTCACTAATACCTACATTATTCACTACTACCTACATTATTCACTACTACCTACATTATTCACTACTACCTACATTATCCACTACTACCTACAGTATTCACTACCTACATTATTCACTACTACCTACATTATTCACTACTACCTACATTATTCACTACTACCTACATTATTCACTACTACCTACATTATTCACTACTACCTACATTCTACATTATTCACTACTACCTACATTATTCACTACTACCCATTATTCACTACTACCTACATTATTCACTACTACCTACATTCTACATTATTCACTACTACCTACATTATTCACTACTACCTACATATTCACTACTACCTACATTATTCATTACTACTATTTCACTACTACCTACATTCTACATTATTCACTACTACCTACATTATCCACTACTACCTACAGTATTCACTACTACCTACATTCTACATTATTCACTACTACCTACATTATTCACTACTACCTACATTATTCACTACTACCTACATTATTCATTACTACCTACATTATTCACTACTACCTACATTATTCACTACTACCTACATTATTCACTACTACCTACATTATTCACTACTACCTTCATTCTACATTATTCACTACTACCTACATTATTCACTACTACCTACATTATTCACTACTACCTACATTCTACATTATTCACTACTACCTACATTATTCACTACTACCTACATTATTCACTACTACCTACATTATTCATTACTACCTACATTATTCACTACTACCTACATTATTCACTACTACCTACATTATTCACTACTACCTACATTCTACATTATTCACTACTACCTACATTATTCACTACTACCACATTATTCACTACTACCTACATTATTCATTACTACCAGTATTCACTACTACCTACATTCTACATTATTCACTACTACCTACATTATCCACTACTACCTACAGTATTCACTACTACCTACATTCTACATTATTCACTACTACCTACATTATTCACTACTACCTACATTATTCACTACTACCTACATTATTCACTACTACCTACATTATTCACTACTACCTACATTCTACATTATTCACTACTACCTACATTATTCACTACTACCTACATTATTCACTACTACCTACATTATTCACTACTACCTACATTATTCCTACTACTACATTATTCACTACTACCTACATTCTACATTATTCACTACTACCTACATTATCCACTACTACCTACAGTATTCACTACTACCTACATTCTACATTATTCACTACTACCTACATTATTCACTACTACCTACATTATTCACTACTACCTACATTATTCATTACTACCTACATTATTCACTACTACCTACATTATTCACTACTACCTACATTATTCACTACTACCTACATTATTCACTACTACCTACATTATTCACTACTACCTACATTCTACATTATTCACTACTACCTACATTATTCACTACTACCTACATTATTCACTACTACCTACATTATTCACTACTACCTACATTCTACATTATTCACTACTACCTACATTATTCACTACTACCTACATTATTCACTACTACCTACATTATTCACTACTACCTACATTATTCACTACTACCTACATTATTCACTACTACCTACATTATTCACTACTATCTACATTATTCACTACTACCTACATTATTCACTACTACCTACATTATTCACTACTACCTACATTATTCACTACTACCTACATTATTCACTACTACCTACATTATTCACTACTACCTACATTATTCACTACTACCTACATTATTCACTACTACATACATTATTCACTACTACCTACATTATCCATACTACCTACATTATTCACTACCTACATTATTCACTACTACCTACATTATTCACTACTACCTACATTAGTCACTACTACCTACATTAGTCACTACTACCTACATTATTCACTACTACCTACATTATTCACTACCTACATTATTCACTATTACCTACATTATTCACTACCTACATTATTCACTACCTACATTATTCACTACCTACATTATTCACTATTACCTACATTATTCACCGGGTTGATAGTATTGTGTATATTGTTTGTCAGAATAGTTTCTAATAGAATACAACTTATAAAAAACCTTTTAATATATTATTATATATAGATATATTTCTTTATTTATAGAGGGTGACCTAATTAGTTCTGAACTAATCTTCATAGGCTTTCTTACATGTCTTAACATTTTAGCATTAAAGCGACATTACGTCGCAAAAAGCAAATAAACAGTGTTTTTTGTGGATTGAAAGTATGATTTCATATAACGGTCATCCATGCTTCTAAAATCTGTATCATACATCGTGTTATTTAGGATACACTAGTTGTATTACGTATGGATGTTTACATTATTTTGCGATGTCAACAAACCGCGTATACGACGTTTGTTTATTAGTTGAAAGACTCAGTATTTGAGGCAAATATTGGGGGGGGGGTGATTATACCATATAATAGGAAAATACATTCTGTAGAAATTTGTGTTTTCACTGATGTAGTGTCGCTTTAATACACATACACAATCATTATATCCACAGTACAGAGTTACGCCATGCAATATACATGTATAATGTTGTACAATCTAACAACTCAGGTAATGTTATTTGAAATACAAAACGACATAAGCATATTGAATGACAATAATTATATATATAACTTTCTCGTTGGTGTATCATATGTTTTATGTTTGCATATTAAATTATTTAACTCTTTCACCGCCAATGTCGCATAAAAGTGACTTTGTAAAAAAAGTAGAGAACCCGATCAGACAGAACAGAACATGCCGTCTGATCAGGCTATTTGCTGATTGCTCTTCAGACAGTGGAGCTGAAGCACATGTCCGAATAGCAAACAACATAGATCCTGATCAGACGCGGCGTTGCGCCGCGGCTGATCTGGATCTATGTTGTTTGCACATGCTCTGAATTTAATCGGTGCTGAAAGAGTTAAAGCTCGACTTAGTGTTCCAACATCTCGTATAGTTAATACATATTGCCGTATCAAACGTACTTTATATGGCGGAATCCAATTCAGATAATGTCGTCATTGTCAGATCAAGCGGATTATTTATTCAACTTACTAATCTTTATATTAATCTCTTCTTCTATTCGTGCTCAGATTGGATATGTTATGTTCTTGGACTTACTTCAAATATTCATTTAGGTGTTGGCCATTTTCGTTTCAATAACCTCACATATGTGGACAGCCTTACATCACTTGGGCAAGTCATTATGCAGCGTGTACATCCAAGGACGGTATTAATCATGTTTGTTGAAACCCACTATGCCAATGTGGAATGGGTTTATGCAAATGGTGCAGCGTGGCTCGTACCCAGGAAAGTAGTCTGTTTTGTTCACAGTGATGATTGATCGCAAACCCACTGATGATAACTGCATTTATTTGATGCTAATTGATGAAATACAGTGTTCTATCAGTGATATATAATCCATATCACCACTGCATATCACTCACTGTATTTTGCCGGACTACATGTTTTATTATCTCCCTTCCCAATACACTATTCTTGCACGATTACTCTCCCTTTAAATGCTTAGACAACGTGTTATTTAATTTTCACCGTTTACCTGGCTTCATGACACTATTTACCTGTATTATTGTTTTTGTTATGAAACAAATCAAAAGCGAAATACAACTGACAATGTCTCGAAGTTTGTCACTGCAAATTGTAACAATGAATCCAATAAATGTTTTCATGTATTTTTCCTCGATTCAACTTTAAATTCAAGATGGCGGCATATTTGTGAATCGACTCACGACGTATAGTCGTCAATGTATTCATCCGCGCAAAAACACGGCGGCCAGCTATTTTAATTTCTTCATTTTGTGTTTGTTTTTCACCAATTAGCATAAAATAAAAATAAAATTTGTTTGTTTTGAGTGAATATGGAATATATCTCACTGAGAAGTGAGAACATTTCAAATATTTTCACGAGCGCGTAAATTTTCTCACTTCGAGGTCCTCTATATATTCATCGATTTCTTTCGTAAGTGAGCAAGCTTACAACTCAACCCCTATCCTTTTGATCAGCCACTTCGGTGGAAGTATAATGAGATACAACAATATCAACTGCCTAACAGTATGTTGAGGAGAATTATACTCCGGCTGGGTGGCCTGCAAATAGAGATGAGTTTCCTGTTTAGTATTGGTCATTTAATGGGTGGACCAGGTTTGCGGGAACTACACGAACTCGCATATGTCGACAATGCAGTCACATGCGCAGTGGGAAAGCAAATTCACGAGCTATCCGTAAACACGTTCTCGTAGACACGGTTCTTCATTTAATGCTCATTGCAAACGTATATGACATTCATGTTCACGGTCCAACTGTAGATGAAGAGCTGTGTGTGTTTTACGTTTATTTATCGTCGCTACCGGTTGCCCATATAAGCGACGCTCATTTTAGTCATTATATATTTTTGGAGGATAGTGCAATGATACAAACAGAGCAGAGACCCGTTCCAGAGTCTCCTCTGGTTCTCATGTGCACTGTGTAAAGCACCGACACGAGACCTCGGCTTATATTCCCATCTGAAAGACTATTATTTGTATTAGGGTCAGACGGGGGATCGAACCTGCGATCCATTGATTACAAGTTCAGCGTGTTACCACTGGACTACTGATCCGGCTATAGATGAAGAGCTACTCCTTGGTGATAATATAATTATATAGTCCTAATACACAGTACGGTGACAGCAGTGAAAATCAAGCTAAAATTGTCCTGCAGATCTACAGAAAGTTAGTCGTGTTTTGAGTGACCTTGAAAGCAAGCTCAATCTGAATATCGTTTGCTCAGAAGATATTTTACAGTCGATAAATTCATCCAATACACAATTAATACACTGTTGTCAAGTTCAGGTTCAGGGCTCCCACATTATGGCTGAACACGTGGATATGGTAGATATCTAAGATCATTTATCAAAGCAGAACGCATTGGAAACTGGGATCTTCATCTAAATAGCCTCTCGCAATGTTACCATATCTTGCTGCACAATCTTTACACAAACTCGGCTTACCTCTATCTCCGTTAATGTCCCAATTACCTACTGGACACCCATCCATATAAGCACAATTCAGCAGTGGGTATCTTGTGTAAAGGAGACGTGATTAGATAATGGACTGGTCACTCAACTGATCTCGTTATAGAACAGATGTTAATGTGAAATTTAAAGAAAACTGGTGGCCTAACTAGTGGTATGTGTATACACAGAAATACAACTGTTTATTTGGCTTTTATCCACACAAGTGTGTGCAAATATGAATCAGTCAATGCAGCAACTAACGGGACTTTCATTAAACTACTAGTGAACATCAAGAGGCACATACGTCCAGACAGGAAAGAGACATAGGGACTTTCATTAAACTGCTAGTGAACATCAAGAGGCACATAAGTCCAGACAGGAAAGAGACATAGGGACTTTCATTAAACTGCTAGTGCTAGGCACTTAAGTCCAGACAGGAAAGAGACATATGGACTTTCATTAAACTGCTAGTGCTAGGCACATAAGTCCAGACAGGAAAGAGACATAGGGACTTTCATTAAACTGCTAGTGCTAGGCACATAAGTCCAGACAGGAAAGAGACATAGGGACTTTCATTAAACTGCTAGTGCTAGGCACTTAAGTCCAGACAGGAAAGAGACATATGGACTTTCATTAAACTGCTAGTGCTAGGCACATAAGTCCAGACAGGAAAGAGACATAGGGACTTTCATTAAACTGCTAGTGCTAGGCACATAAGTCCAGACAGGAAAGAGACATAGGGACTTTCATTAAACTGCTAGTGCTAGGCACATAAGTCCAGACAGGAAAGAGACATAGGGACTTTCATTAAACTGCTAGTGCTAGGCACATAAGTCCAGACAGGAAAGAGACATAGGGACTTTCATTAAACTGCTAGTGCTAGGCATATAAGTCCAGACAGGAAAGAGACATATGGACTTTCATTAAACTGCTAGTGCTAGGCATATAAGTCCAGACAGGAAAGAGACATATGGACTTTCATTAAACTGCTAGTGCTAGGCACATAAGTCCAGACAGGAAAGAGACATATGGACTTTCATTAAACTGCTAGTGCTAGGCACATAAGTCCAGACAGGAAAGAGACATAGGGACTTTCATTAAACTGCTAGTGCTAGGCACATACGTCCAGACAGGAAAGAGACATAGGGACTTTCATTAAACTGCTAGTGCTAGGCACATACGTCCAGACAGGAAAGAGACATAGGGACTTTCATTAAACTGCTAGTGCTAGGCACATACGTCCAGACAGGAAAGAGACATAGATTTTGCTGAAGATATGTGAATACCATACCACATGAACTCATCATTAGCAACACATTAAGCAGCATTGCAAGTGGTATAACGGCAGAGGAAAGCATCAATGTTGACACAGCAAAAGAAACTGGCCAGATTATCCTGAAACCAATGCCTGGAAATAATGTGTTCTACTTTTCTTTTAGGGAACAAAGATCAGGCTGTTAAACTTGATGCAGAAGTGTCTGCACAGATAGATGGTGGATTGATCGAAGTAGATTCTCAGCTGCTATTTTAGCGTCTCAGTTCTGCTGCTATTGATAGTGTTACTCATGAAGAACTTGCTTCTCTATTCTTCTATGAAATATATACACAGTCGCCATCATTAATTGATACAGGCAGTTTGATAAGAGCAGTTAATAAGCCACAATTGGCGGATGCAATACTGTTTACAGTCACGAGGAGTATCATATCATATTCTGCAATATACTGATTTCATTTTGAAGAATTTCGGTACGAATGTAACTGATGGTTAGCCAATTGGTCCTTCCACCAAAGACACTGTACATTTGAGATGTAGCACTGGTCATGCTGCAAACTTTGTGAATTGTGTGGAGACAATGCTTACACATGGAAAAGGAAGTGTTCTTAACAAATACTAAGAATAAACAACGCTTCATTAACATGTTAAGTGAACAGCTGCACATACATAACAGCATAACAAAACATGCAGAAGGTGATTCAGATTTGCTTATTGCTCAGACCGCTATTGAGTGTGCCTCTACTTCACAAACTAGTGTAGTTGGTTTTACACGGATTTACTTATGTTGCTATGCTACTATGCAAACAGCAAATGGTTTCCATATATTTCAAACCTAGACCAAAGAAAAGTGGGAAAGTCCGATCAGTTTGGAATATACAAATGTGCAAACAAATGCATGGGCCTGCAGTTTGGGAAAACATCCTCTTTATACATGCAGTTTTAGATTGTGATACAACATCTCGCTTATATAGTGTTGGAAAATCGGAGACGAATTGGAGACGAATTGGAGACGAATATGAAACGAGTTCGGAGGGTGATCATTTGTATTTAGCACTGCTAATGCATAAACGATGATGTCATTAAACCAGGTGTAAGGGCACTGACTCTCCTATATAGAAGTGAAGATGTTATAAATTCGTTGACGTTAAATACATCCTTTACAGACGGATATATAGTCCAGTGGTAACACGCTGGACTGGTAATCCAGGGCTCGCATGTTCGATCCCCCGTCTGACCCTAATAAAAGTAACAGTCTTTCAGATGGGACATTAAACCGAGGTCTCATGTCGGTACTTTACATCGTGCACGTAAAAGAGCCAGAGGAGACTCTGAAATGGGTCTCTGTCTGTATCATTGTACTATCATCCAACAATCTAAAATGACTAATATCTTCAGGAGGCGTCGCTCATATGGGCAAACGGTAGCGACGATAAATAAACGTAAAGCACGCACGCACGCACGCGCACACACACACACACACACACACACACACACACACACACACAATGGAGATGGGGATATGAAAGTGGCAGTTATTTGTGGTGTAAACCGATCACCATCCAGCATCCTGGTGGGGGCCGTTTTCTAATGTTGTTAAAACTTGTAGCTCAAACCATTTGTATTATCATGCTATATTTTTGTAACATTGTATTGTATATTATATCATGATGAATTCAATAAAATATGATTAAACAATTAAACCAGCCAGCACCGAGAGATTGCTAGATTGTTCGATGTAAATACGAAACTGATTGTCGCACATTTCGATCTAGTTGCAAAAAACATGATCTCGAGTGTTCTAAAATGTGTAGCGAGTGCATAGGTGTCAGTTCCGAAATTTATTGCAAATTGCATCTGAAAACGACTATTTATTGACAACCAAACTGGCTTGCGGAAATGCGGTGGTTTTACCGGGTTCCAGCTAAAATAATCGTTATATTACTAAAGCTGCGGTTGCGATTTCAAAGCCAATCACAAACAAACAAAGTAATATGTGGTAAATATAAGCATCGACTATTATCATATATGTACCCTCGACTATCGCTGGCTCACATTCTTGTGTGAGCGACAGTCGGAGATATGAAAACCGAACATACACTGCGATTACAGCAGCCCTCATAGCCCACTAAGCATCTAGTTATAATCATTATGATAGGAAAAACCATCACTTTTAGATGATGTATTTTAATCGTCTTAGAAAACTCACTCGCCCAAGTGTATGTATGCGGTGGCGACTTTAAATACATGTACATTTATAGTCAGTCATACATGTATCTTCTCTTTTTCACTCGGCCACATTGGTCAGTACTACCACAGCTATAGTGCACACACCACTGTGAATGGATGTAGTTTCTAACATTAAAATGCGTCTCCATCACGCCAAAATTAACGTAAAATTAATATTCATAAGTATGCATATGTATCATGTTTGTCTCTATAAGCAAAGCATACAACACGGACTTTATCATTTAAACATTGTGGGTGGGTGAATTGTACTGGTGTTCTACATTACATGTATATGGATATAAAATACAAAGCATTTTTAATTATATATATAATTGAGAATCAGATTTAAGATTGTAGTTGGAACCAGAGGTGGTACGTATTGCTGGATGCTAAATTGCTACACGAATTACAATAAGTCATGTTATACATATGCAATATAAACATAATAATATTAATAATAGTAGTATTTTATACATCTTATGAGATATTTTTATAGCAAATCGTAGCTTCCGTATAATTATTTTGTTTTATGCCATAACATATCATTAGCAAACCTCAGGACTTAAAACTAATTTGAATAAGGTGGGTGGGGTAATCAACATTCTGGTGCCAAATTTGACATTTTATGTCATTAGATATGTTCAAAAACAAATAAAAAGTGTGAAATTAGCTATGTATAAGATCGTATACATATTCCTTGATACAAATGACACAAGAAATACAAGACAGGACGAATTTAAGGGAAACATTATTTTCAAAATATAGGTCTTCTTAAAAGATAATCTGTGACTGGTACCCGGTTTCGAACGTTCTATGTTTTTAATATGACCTTCTATGATGTTTCATGATTCCGAAATTATATAGAACGTTTGTGTAGATGGTGTAGATTTGGTAATTTGTGCGGGGTTTCGACTTTATATGTATTAGGCAACCGGTAGCGACATTAAATAAACTTAAAATAAAAAGAAATATTTCGAAAAGTTGGTCAGCGCCAGTAAATAAACAGAGCTTCAAATGATAGAACGTTAATTCGCATGAGGATGTCAAACAAACGGCGTAAACAAACACAATAAATTAAGGGTCTGAACTCACCCCTGACTAGCTTGCAGTCGTATATGTACTAACTGTCGTAAGATACAATAACTGCCGTAACCAAGTACTGGCGCAGCCTCAGTGTTCGAGTGTTTAAGGTCGCTGACTTGTATACCACTGTAACCTATCATCACTGATAGTGCGACATTAAACACACAAAAACAAAACAAACAAAAGTAGCAGTTCAGCTGTTTTACAGTATTATCTCCCATGGGACAATCTACACCATTTAATAGAAATACAAATCAGATGCTTTGCGCACAACTGGTTCACTGCACATGTCGCCAGCAATTGCAGCGAGTATATGGGCATGTATACATCCATATACAATATCATGGCAATGTTCTGAATTAGTTGAAAGAAAGAGTCCTTGCTCACAGCAAGTCGCTCCTCGTCCAATAACTGACTGAGTTTTCGATAGACATGCATTGCGCCTAAATAAGTTTACACTGCAGTGGAAGTCGTGATAGCGCCGTGGATGCGCGTTCGCTTCAGATGCGAAAGGTCCGGAGTTCGAGCCCCACTGGAGCCGTTACGATTGTGCCCTTAGGCAAGCCATTTAAATTCCACATGCCTCTTCTCTCTCCTTCATGGCGATGTATTCCATCAAGAATGAGGTCTCTCGAGTGATTAATATAAGTTGAAAGAACTTGTTTCGCAATCGAGCTAAAATAAATTTGTATAGACTACACTGCATTAGTAATCGCAATAGATTTTATCAACTGTTGGAAGTACAAACATTATTTATTTTACCACGATTGATCGAAACAAGATATACCAACTTATATTAAGCACTCTTGTTGGCGCGTATTTGTCGTCATTCGTGTGGGTGGAAACTGGACATTTGTGTGGGAAGAAACCGGAGTACTCGGAGAAAACACACCTGACCGATCTGGCGACCACCGTACCATCTCACATACTGTGATACAAACTTAGCTGCTATATGATGATTGTTATTAATTCAGAGGTAATACAATATATTATATTGATCAGTGAAATATATTGTGTTCATTCCACATTTAAACACAAACTGTTTTCAACATGACCCTTTCGGTTACAGAACTGACACAAACTGTCCCTAACATTTGAACGATGGCTATCTCTTGGATAATTCTGCGCATTGTACCAGTCATTTTTATAATAAGATCGAGAACCATTATATGTAAAGCTTGGGTATGAACCACCTATATCCCTAGTGTATGAATCTAGTGTATGAATCAGATTGTGAAGGACGAGGGATTGAGTTGCTCCGAGACCTAATTTCGTCCTGGGCCATATTCTCTAGAGACGACATTTTCTCAGATAATTTCTGCTCAAGTTTTTGATCCAGTAAAGATGATAGCATTTGCTGTAAATCCTCGAGACTGCAATCTGTTTTCATATGCGTCGGTCTAAGAGAAGCAACAACGTTATCAAACACTGATTGGGTTGTCCCCCTTATGCTATCAGCATCGGAGGTTTTGTAACCTTATCTAATGACCCTTGCAAAGCACAGTGTTCTACAGCGGCACTAATTGTAGCATCTAATGTTATCGGGTGAAGAACTTGTACATGTTTTTTTAATTCGAAATTACATAACCACTCACTGCTAGACCCATCAAATTTGTCAGGCTTAATCTCCTCACTACGGGTATTTGTCATTCTCAACGGATGAATATTCATATCCGAAGGCATTGATTGCTCCCTATGTCTCGGTAATGTATGCGCAAGCGGGTTCTGGTACGTAACTATAGTAACTGGGGCTGAGATATAGTTATGCCTTGAATTTATTACATCTGTTTGGGGTGCTGACGTCCCTAGGTTAGTTGACTGCCGTACGGGTACATCGTCGGACAGGCCGTAAGATCCATCAGTTGTACGTATTAGCCCTGTATTTGTAACGGTGTCGATGATGGTATATGGTGTCGACGGATAATTATTACGGGTATGTTTAGCAAGCGGAAATTTTGACCTCCTTAATACATTGTCATTTAGCTGGAAATCAACCGTAGCTGTATGCATATCATGGAACTGTTGTTTATAACGTGGTGAACAGCAGTAAGACCCATCGGCGCTTAAGTGTTCAAGTTCTCCCCCCTCGGTAATTTTAAATACGTACCACCAGAATCATAAGGTCTATACCTAGTATCTGCTACTGGACTGTGAAACGAAATGCAGTGTCAGTGCTAATCTATACTTTTAATATACTGTACTATTTTAATACATATGATAATTATGAGTTCGATATTTAATATTAGTTTTAAATGCCCTAAAAGTTCAAATAACTTTATTTCTAGAGATGTGTAAAGTAGCTGGATAGTGAATAATCACTACGTTTGGAACTAATTCCAATTTAAAGTTCAAAGCCAAAGCTCTGTTGGAATACTGACCCAAGGGCCAGCAAACCTAATCCCCAAATATACATATGTCGGAGATTAAATAGACATTTCCATGTGCACAGGAACGGAGGAATAGATAATTGGTCAACATAAAATCACATGATAGAAAAAGACTAACTCATTTTAATAAACCCCCCATTCCAATTAATGTAGATTTCTGTACTGAACAGCCAATTAAAACACACGTACTAGAAAGCAACTAGGCAAGCATTCCAAAATGGATGCCATCATGACTTAGAAATTGACAAATAATTCAGCTATAATAATAATAATTATATTTTTGTTTAAAAGGAGGTAAAACCCTGTCCTATTACAGTCTTAACTGAACTACACAAAACACAAACTCTGTTAAGTGTTTGCAATAGTTTAATGTTATGTTATGTTATATTTCGGGTTTTTACGCCTGCATCAGCACCAGTTTGGGCTATATCGCCGGCGGGCAGTATACCTAACAACACCTTTCCTGGGCAGGCTCCAGTGGTTAACCAGTACTTGGGCGCACCAACCTCCGTAAGAAACTGCCAACTTTTTCATATAAATGAGACACGGCCTGAGCGGGGCTGGAACCCGTGACCATCAGTGATGATAAGTTACAGTGGTATACAAGTCATCGACCTTAATCACTCGACCACGAAGGCGGACGCGATAGTGTAATGCAATTATGAGTACAATACCTATACTAGATCAATATCTTTGACTGCTGTCAGGGCCGTCGCTGGAGCTATTTTGATGATACGCACGGCCAAATATGCTTGTTTGTCGAGTGAGCATAGCGAGCGAGTACGTTAGTGGGTCCGGGAGCATGCCCCCAGGAGATTTTTTGAAATGAGGAAGCAATTTCCGGCATTTCAATGCATTTTGTAACATACAATTGCAGGACTAAAGTTCTTACGACAATCCGTAAAAGGTATAAATTAAGGCTAGATGTATAATATACATGATCTATCGCCCTTAGTTTAAACATATTTTATTCGGATCAAATACATATATACATATATAAACACAATTCTTATACATTGGAACCGATATGGGTCGAGAAACAAGCTTAAAGCTTATATGAATCCCTTCCCATATCGCCCTTATCAATTAAACAAGCACGTAAAATAGCACAAACTAAATTTCGAGATGCACCATATTTGCAATGGGCTCAATTATTCCACTAGTCCACACATCACGTATGTATCCCTACTACCTCTCCCCCTGGGGTTTTAATGCATTTTTGGAGTTTTCATTTTTTTCATTTTCTGAGACCAATGATACGCACGTGCGTACTTGCGTATGCCCAGCGACGGGCCTGGCTGTATACATGTATAGTCAGATATACGAAACATACCCTTGGTACAGACTGCGATATACACGGGACCAGTGTAAAAACCAGAGGAAAAAATTCATTAACAGTAATGCGATAACAGATATTTACAAAAACGCTTACATATTCGTTTACGATATATTATAAGACGCTTAAAGCAGCATTACATCGTCTGAAATAAAAGATATTTGAACAATTCATTTTTTACCTATGGGTAGCAATGCTGCTACACATTCTAACATTATACTTTGTATGCTTATGTTCATTTGGTAAACTGTGTTTTTTTGCGATAAAACAAACCCGAAACCGAAAGTAGGACTTTCCGAGTCGATCGGTCACGCACTTATTTACAACCGGAACGCATCGTCCGCACTTATCCCACGTTGTCTTTTTTAATTAAATTACTTGATATGTTGATTCATACCTCTGTTAGCTAAGTCTTTAGGGACATTTCTACATCCCCGCGAGGGGTTCGACATTAGAGGAAGATAGATAGATACTTTTCATGTTCAAAATATATACGTTGTTTTCTACATCCTCTGTTGTTTCACGCATGCGCACTGTGCGTGTTTTAATTTCGTGTGTTGATAAACAAATTCGCGTATACGACGGTTTAAATTTATTGGAATGTTATCCCTTCTGAGCGACTATTTCGATTTTTGTAAACACACACACATTAGTATTTATATTTTACCCAAAACATCCTTTATTACGATGTAACGCTGCTTTAAAATAACCAATCTTAATTCAATCTGATCTGATCGAACATGCGATCCCTGGATTACCAGTCCATCGTGTTGACCACTGGACAACAGATCTATCCGTTGTGACGTCTGCTGGCTCTCTCTTTAATACTCTTTTTATAATTATAATCTATCGCATGTTTAAATTGCGATTGGCCGGTCACAAACTGCGGTCCTGTGTTCTATTTGCGACAACCTGAGTGAACCACCGATCTTCCGCGAGTCAGCTGGATGATCTTCTCACAAGAAAGCATTTAACATCATCCTAGTGGGAGTCTAACCTACAACGTTGATGGACACATGATTTGACGACCCTAGCCATTTTCCCAGAGAGGTCCTCGGATTCATTTTATTACTAGACAAATACTATACGATACAGTCGACACAGTGGCCACCATTTGCCCATACCACCTCCCTTCATTAAACTATATAAACTAGTTTTGGGCCAATTCCTCAAAACAGAGGCTCATTTGTTAAATGTTTTTCGGGCAGTTTACCTAACACCTTTCCTGAACAGGTTCCAGGTGCTAACCAGTACACCAACCTCCGTACATGTGGTATCACTATTGGCGTAATGATGGTAGCTACTTGCAGCTGCGCATTGTCGTATTGGTTGGAATCTATATGAACACGATAATAGGAAATGTCTGTCGTCTTTGTGTCACTATGAATAATGCTTTATGCATGGAATGGATGCTCAAACAGTCAATTGGCATATATGATTCTATACTTCCTAGTTCTTTTTGGAAAAAATAGCATAAACTCATAATATTGATATTTTATATTTGATGTTAAATATGCATTACATCATTTGTGTTCTGACAACCGCTTTACAGAGATATTGGATATTCCAATGAATTTTTATCTAGGTCTGTGAAGTTGGCTTGTAGATGGTAGTTGGTTATTGAGATGTTTATTGGGAATACACAGCCAGGTGTTTATTCAAATGTTTATTCAGCTGGCTGTGTATTCGCCAATAAACATCTGAATAAACATCTAGGTATGTATTCGCGAATTAACATCTGAATAAACATTTGAATAAACACCTGGCTGTGTATTCGCGAATAAACATCTCAATAAACATTATGTATTCGCGAATTAACATCTGAATAAACATCTGAATACCAAGTGTGTATTCGCCAATAAACAGCTCAATACACATCTAGGTATGTATTCGCGAATTAACATCTGAATACACATCTGAATAAACACCTGGCTGTGTATTCGCCAATTAACATCTGAATAAACATCTGAATACATACCTGGCTGTGTATTCGCCAATAAACATCTCAATAAACATCTAGGTATGTATTCGCGAATTAACATCTGAATAAACATCTGAATAAACACCTGGCTGTGTATTCGCCAATTAACATCTGAATAAACATCTGAATACATACCTGGCTGTGTATTCGCCAATAAACATCTCAATAAACATCTAGGTATGTATTCGCGAATTAACATCTAAATAAACATTTTGTGTATTCGCCAATAAACATCTCAATAAACATCTGAATACATACCTGGCTGTATATTCGCCAATAAACATCTCAATAAACATCTAGGTATGTATTCGCGAATTAACATCTGAATAAACATCTGAATAAACACCTGGCTG
This sequence comes from Archivesica marissinica, assembly GCA_014843695.1. Classification (NCBI taxonomy): domain Eukaryota; kingdom Metazoa; phylum Mollusca; class Bivalvia; order Venerida; family Vesicomyidae; genus Archivesica; species Archivesica marissinica. The sequence continues at coordinate 23,507,888 of CM026390.1, forward strand.
TGTATTCGCCAATAAACATCTCAATAAACATCTGAATACATACCTGGCTGTGTATTCGCCAATAAACATCTCAATAAACATCTAGGTATGTATTCGCGAATTAATATCTGAATAAACATTTGAATAAACACCTGGCTGTGTATTCGCCAATAAACATCTGAATAACCAACTACCATCTACAAGCCAACTTCACAGACCTTTTTTATCTTAGAAATGTACACTATAGATAAAGATGCGCTTTCAGCGCTTTCTTTCAGCTCACTCACACTCATATAGATATATTTTACAAACAAGCGACAAACAGTTTGAAGTGAATATACTCCATGCTTTAAAGCTGAATCAGATGAATCTATTTGAAATTTAGTTTATACAATGTAATTTAGCTCGATTGCGAAACAAGTTCTTACAACTTATATTAATCACTCTCGAGACCTCATTCCTGATGGAATCCATTGCCACGAGAGAGAGAAAAGGCAACGTGGATTTTAAATGCCTTGCCTAAGGGTATAATCGTAACGGCTCCAGCGGGCCTTAGACCTTTCGCACCTAAAGTGAACGCCTTACCACGGCGCTATCACGACGTCCAATTTTGAAATTTGATTTAAATACAAAGTTAATATGCTAAATGCATCATTCAATCACACCTGGTTCTTGGGTTATATGCAGATTTTTAAACTGGAGTCAGAATTTTACATTGGAATTGCAGCTGTAGCCGGGCAGGGCTGTTAAGATACATATAGCGATTGGGCAGTATTTTGTCAACTTCTTCAAGGAAATAATTAATATTATAACACATTGAATGTTAAATTATATGAAATGAAATATAGACTGCATGCTACTCATACAGTGATCAGATGTGTTCCACTAGATTTGTAGAAATGCGGTATTGAGTTTACCAGTAATTCATTCTGCATCAAAGCCAACAGTCGAGAAGGATGACTACCACCTTCTCACCAGACAGGAGCAAGTCACGATATTCCGGCTTAGAACAGGGCATAACCGCTTGAACTTCCATATGTGTTGGAAGCTTGGACTAGCTCCATCAACTGCCTGCAGCTGCAACGTAGGGGACCAGACTGCAGAACACATCCTCCAGGAGTGTCCCAATCTTCATGGGCTGAGGAAAACAACCTGGCCAACAGATACTTCTCTCCAGACGAAGTTACATGGCTGCCGGGAGGATCTGAGGAGGACGGCCCATTTCGTGTTTGCTGCCGGCTTGTCCATGTGATTCGCGAACGACAAGAAGAAGAAGTAGAAGAAGAAGAAGAAGAAGAAGAAGAAGAAGAAGAAGAAGAAGAAGAGTTTACCAGTGAGCCGAAATCAAGACAATAATGTTAACAGTTTATTCATTGTCGCTACTGGTTGCCCATATGAGCGATGCCTCCTGAAGAGATTAGTCAATTTAGAATTTTGGAGGATAGTGCAATGATACAGACAGAAGCCAGATTCTCCTTTGGTTCTTTTACGTGCACGTTGTGCAGCACCGACACGAGACCTCGGATTAAAGTCCATCTGAACGACTATTAAGTTTATTAAGACCAGACGGACCTGAGACCCCTGGATTACCAGTCCAGCGTGTTACCACTGGATTACATATCCGCCTGTATCACTAACTGATAAAGATCTTGAACATTTATATTTGTACATGCTTTTATTTGCTGATGATATAGTATTATTTAACACAGATGCAACCAGTCTGCACTCACAAATTGACTGTATGTATTACTATTCTGAAAATGGGGTCTTAAAATAACACATCGATAAAACTAAGAACTGTGTCTTCGAGAATCGTAAGCAAAGACATTATCCAGAATGTTGTATTAACTCTTTCACCGCCAATGTCGCATAAAAGCGACTTTGCAAAAAAAACCCCAGAGAACCTGATCAGACAGAACAGAACGCGCCGTCTGATCAGATTGTATGCTGAGTGCTCTTCAGACAGTGGAGCTGAAGCACCTACCCGAATAGCAAACAACACAGATCCTGATCAGACGCGGCGTTACGCCGCGGCTGATCTGGATATATGCTGTGTGCACATGCTCTGAATTTATTCGGCGCTGAAAGAGTTAATGGTGAATACGTTGAACGTGTTGATAATTTCACCTACATGCAGTTAGGTGTCAAATTTACCTATGCTGGACATATTTCTGGAGCGGTTAAATCTTAAAGCTTTTCATAATCTGCTAACTTTATTTGATAACGTCCAATTTGATGCTAACAATAAAGTGTCTTTATTTCTTCCATGGTAATGCCAATATTGTTGTACGGTTCTGAGGTGTGGGGTGTTTATAATAATAATAGTTACACACAGGTAGAATAAATTGTATATCCGATTTTGTAAATATATTCTTGGAGTCGAACAACATACACCACATAATGCTGTTTATGGACAACTGGGAATATTCATTCCTACTCTCTACAATATGTAAAGAAAGGTCTACAAAGTAATTGCTGAAAATAATGAAACACCACTATACTTTGTGAAACTGTAAATATTAATTGTTGGGCAACCCGTATGCATTCTGTTATTGATCATATTGGCTTTGGAGATTAAGATTAAGCTTTAATGATAAATTAATGTTAATTATTTTCCAATACGTGACCAGTTCATTCAAGAATGGAAAGAATCCATAAGCACAATGACAAAATTAGACTAATATTGTAAATTTAAAAATGAATTTATATTTGAAGAATATATTGATGATGATGATTTACGAACATGGTTCACATGCTTAAGATTATGTTCACACAACCTAGAAATTGAATTCGGTAGATATACTGATATAGAAAGAGAAACTCGTTTATGTAAGCTATGTAACCAGATGGCGGTTGAATCGGAGTATCACTTTTTGCTATGTTGTACCAGATACATAAGCTTAAAGACATACGCGCATAATTCACGCGCCACCTAGCTTGAGATCGTAATTGGCACCAAGAAAGACAACTATCAGGCGTTTTAGAGTCTAAATTAATCCTCCCATTATCTCCCTTGTCCACTTCCGGTAGAAATACTTGTAAACACGATTAGAATTTTCAAATCAACAGAGAACGAAACGAAGAGGTTAAGCGTGCTCGGTTAGAAACATTGGCGGAAAGATCGTCTACAAAATCCGAGTTGCAAGATAATTGTGAATTAACGGCAGAAAATGAGTCAAAAAGCGATGATGCAGAAAGTGGGTTGGGTATCGGTCGATACGAACTTCCTTGCTGATCAGCTTTGATCGTGTAAAAACTGTTTAATATCATGTTATCTAAGAATAACATGGCATTGTTAAGGTTATCGAAGAATATAAAGGAATCTATGTTGCTAAGAAAAAGTACCCTAGATAATATCACTGTTTCTTAACATGTGTATGTATGTATTTGTGTATGTCTTTTTGCCATAGTTTATGTTTGTGTAAATGGCCAAATGCAATATAATGCTAATAATGCCAATACACTTGAAACTTGTTAAATACGAAATATTTGCAATGGCGTTATTATCACACGCAACAATATGAAAGTTATAATACCTAATATTTTGTTTTGTTTGTATATGTTGTTTAACGTCATACCAACGGTTAGGTCATATGGCAGATTTACAACTATTATTGGTGGCGGAACACAACGGATGCTCTTTCGATTAGTACATCAGGCTTGGGCTGACACCGGGTAGAATCACCGACCTTCCATGCGCCAGCTGGATAGCTTCAACACGTGAAATAATTCGACACACTCCCAGTAGGATTCGAACTTGGCAACGGTGAGGGGCAAGTGAGTTGAAGTGAACGACATAAACCACTCGGCCACGCAGACCCCAATATCTTACCTATACCACTGGGATACATTGGCTACGAAGAAATACACTATATTCTACATCGTATATAAACTCCTGTACCGATCTCCGATGCCTTGGCTTGTGCATACCACGTCTATATGTCGCAATTCTATATTCTATATCGTACATAAACTCATATACCCATCTGAGATGCTCTGGATTGTGGATACAAATACATAGCATTTATATAGCGCAAAAATGATTCTATTGTGCTTCACAATTACAGATGCAATTTTAAACATTTACACATGACAATAATATATGGAAATATAAATAAAAATGTATACATATATAGATATAACTAGGATTCTAGTAATTGGATAAGAACATATTATATCACAATATCTACACCATTACAGTATATAAGTGAGTGATTGGATTAACGATAAAAGTGGCAATATGAACCATAGACTCAAACACCGCCGTAAGAATGACAACCGTGATGTCGCCAGTACAGTGATTGGGCCGGTTTATAAAGTATTAGTGTACACATGTGAATTTCAGTTCAATATCAGCGCTAGTCTCCAAGGATGGCATGCCAATCGGTGTACAATAAGATATAGTATCCTGAGTATGACCTGCTAAACGTTACAATATCAGCTCTAGTCTCCCAAGGATGACATGCCAAACGCTACAATATCAGCTCTAGTCTCCCAAGGATGGCATGCCAAACGCTACAATATCAGCTCTAGTCTCCCGAGAATTTCATGCCAAACGCGACGATATCAGATCTAGTCTCCCATGGATGACATGCCAATCGGTGCACAATAAGATCTAGTATCCCGAGGATGGTATGCCAAACGTTGACATATCAGCGCTAGTCTCCCAAGGATGGCATGCCAAACGTTACAATATCAGCTCTAGTCTCCCAAGGATGACATGCCAAACGTTACAATATCAGCTCTAGTCTCCCAAGGATGACTGCCAAACGTTACAATATCAGCTCTAGTCTCCCAAGGATGACATGCCAAACGTTACAATATCAGCTCTAGTCTCCCCAAGGATGACATGCCAAACATTACAATATCAGCTCTAGTCTCACGAGGATGACATGCCAAACGTTGACATATCAGCGCTAGTCTCCCAAGGATGGCATGCCACACGTTGTAATATCAGGGCTAGTCTCCCAAGGATGACATGCCAAACGTTGACATATCAGCGCTAGTCTACCAAGGATGGCATGCCAAACGTTGCAATATCAGCTCTAGTCTCCCAAGAATGTCATGCCAAACGTTGCAATATCAGCTCTAGTCTCCCAGAGGAGTAGAGCCTTATGCGGGCAGTTGTTTTAATGCTGGGTATTGTTAATAGTGCCATTTCTAGCATTATATATTTGAATTATGTAATTTCTAGCGATTGCTGACGGCTTATTTGATACATTCTATAATATTATGTATATTGTCATGTGTTGTGTCGGTATCTTCTTGCGTGGTTCGGTCGTGCATGGGTGGCTTTTCATTCACGTTGGCATCGTGTTGGTGGTCTTTGTAACGTTCCAACGGTGCAGTACATTACTGCAGAATTATGTATACATTATATATATTGATACATTTTGTTTAAATATCGGCGTGTCGGCGTGACTGCTGGCGCAGAGGGGCGTTGCTTTGGCATCCTCCCTTGTGCGCCAGTGCTACGTGGACAAGGGGGATAAGTGCATACCTGTCTTTTCAATCATGTTGGTTCAACAATGTTTTCTGTATTTCCAGGTACGCACAGTTTTTCTACAGTACCACTGGCTTTGGGATTTTTTAAATACCCAATCTTTCATTTGAGTTGGAGTTTTTTCCATTATCAAATAAATGATGGATTTATTTATATAGAATGATCGTATTTACGGGTTGTCAGTGGTGGTGAGGCACGGAGTCGGCTATCTCGCATGGATTCGTGGTAGTTGGCTGGGTGCTCTGCTCGCCCCATGAGAGTGGCATTATGTCTGCGAGTGTGGTCGCCTCTCCCCGGGATCACGGATTTTCCAGGTCAGTGGTTATGGAGAAATGCGAAGTGTTTTTAAAAATTCAAAGCTCATGTTAATAATTAATTTGTGTATGTTAAAGTTTAAATACCTGTTAGTTTGAACTTTTTCTTCAGAAATTAGATTATTGATAAAAAGTATAGCGAGAAGTCCGAGCTGGACTTCTCGCTATACTTTTTATCAATAATCTAATTTCTGAAGAAAAAGTTTTACTAATAAATTATTGTAAACCCGACTATTTGTTTAATACCTATATTAAGTACACTCGCCATTATTCTCTATGTCCCATAATGTGTATGTGGATTTATGATTTATCGTCGCTACCGGTTGCCCATATGAGCGACGCCTCCTGAAGAGATTAGTCATTTTAGATGTTTGGAGGATAGTGCAATGATACAGAAAGAAACCCATTCCAGAGAATTCATGCACGGTGTACAGCACCGACACGAGACCTCGGTTTAAAGTCCCAATTGAAAGACTGTTAATTTTATTAGGGTCAGACAGGGGATCGAACCTGCGATCCCTGGATAACAAGTCCATCGAGTACTATGTAACCTGCACTCTACATATAATGGTAGGATAATTGGATTGTTTTGCTGTTTGACAGATAACCGTGCTTCGATGGAAACTAAAACTGTATGAAACATGCTACGTGCATAGTGGCATGTATTTGTGAAATGTTAATTAACTGTTCAATGTATCTTCGTGTTATTGAGGTTGAGTTTAGTAGATTTGAGTTATTTTTTATAGATAGATAGATAATTTATTTTCAGTTCCATTAGGCTTAAAGGCCCATGATGATAATGTATGCATGCTATAAATGAACAGACAGTGAATTAACAAATAAATATAGTAAACAATGCATGCATGTTAATAACTGATTTAACTAAATGGAGAAGGTTACAGACTTATTTTGAAATGTTTCAATGTACACTGAGTATAAATTCGTGCAATATGAATCTAAATATTACGGACTTTGAGAAAACATGCATACATGGCGTATGACATAAATATTATTTTCAAATAATTAATTAATTATATTATAGATTATATTTTATATATTAACTAGGCTAAATATAGACCAATCCATTGTTAAATAAATGTGTGGCTTTGAAGTTATGTTTCTGATTGCATATTCGCAACAATTAGCCTCGTAGGTCAAGGTCGATAATTGGTTCCCTCTAACATCTTCGTTGTGAATCAAACACACCTGGGCCCATGCATCATATTTCACAAGTAATGAACAGAAAATAGGTCGCAAATGCCAGAACAATGGCCTGAAACAGTACCACATGTTATTCATTGAATGCACACATTGCTTTTAATTGCAATGTACGTCCGAAAATCGATCGAGATTAGTGTGGTGTTAAGGTTCTAACAGGAGATCTCAATTTCACCTTCCTCTTCATTACAAATAAGTGTGTTTCTTTTAATTTGTTCTCGTTTTTTACTCCATAAAACATAGATTAATTCATTTACTGAGTTCTTAGATAGATGTACTATTGAAATGCGCAGGTGGAACCCGTCCAATAGATCCACTTTAGTGTACCTATTTGCTTCGTACTTTTTTTAAGCTTACCGATCCATATTAAGTAGTCTGCCTTTCATGGCTATGTGTTTTAAGTACTCTATTATATCTCTATGCCAAATTACCAAATGCACTGCTTAATTCTAAGAACATTTCTATTTGATAATTACGACTAGATTGGGCTTTCTTGCAGTCCGACTGCAATCTTCAGAAATTGGTAATCGCTTGATAGGTTCACTCGGCATCCGTATTCATATTTAGATATTAGATGGTGTTGATTCTAGGAAGTTGCAAATACGGAGTTTTATCAGAACAGTCTATATCCATTTTGTCGACTTCCGTCGGATCGAACAAAATACTTCGACATAACCGAAGTTTGACTTAACGAAATTCGATATAAACAGAGCCAGTTATATGTAAAATGATAGTGTCTGAAACGGGTCTTTGATCCTACTTCGAGATAACCGGATAATTCGACATAACCGACTTTTATATAGCGGATGTAGACTGTATGTGCATTAGTTTAGTAAATGTTGAGATTAGTCGTTTTAGACTTTTGGAGGATTGTGCAATGATACAGACAGAGACCCATTCCAGAGCATCTGGTTCTTCGCACACGGTGTACAGCACGACACGAGACCTCGGTTTAAAGTCCCATCTGAAAGACTGTTAATTATATTAGGGTCAGACGGCGGACCGAACCGGATCCCTGGATTACCAGTCCAGCGTGTTTTACCACTGGTCTACAGATCCGTCTGTGACAGATCCGCAACATACATTTGCTTTTACATATGTTCTTATGCCAACACGATAGCTTGCTTTTGACACATTAGGTATATAGTTTGCAACCTTGCTGGTGAAAATCAACAAAATGTTAAATATGCACTAGCAGTAAAAACAGTATACTGATTAAAAATATTGTGTCGATTTTTTGCATGGAGTTTTTTGTTCATTGATATGTAGAGTGGTGGAACCTATGCTCGGCGTAAATCCTACATATAATAACCAGTATAAAATGTTAATTGCACATGCCGTATATTATTATTTTCTTAAGTCGTGAAAACAACTTTCAAAACACTCTTGTCGACAGTTTTAGCTTCATCACGTGACCTTGCTGCTTAATACAGCTATCGCAACGGTATCGGTCGGCACCCGTTTATATGGGGAAATCGAGACTTCAGGGCACCTATGCACGGCGTACTTGTTATTTTTTATTTATCCACCATAACGTGTTAAATATATTATTTTGATATAGTACATCATTGAGTAAAAACATTTATTAGTCTTAATCAGAAATGGTATAGAAACTATTTTTCGGGTTAGGTGTAGATTTGTTAAATTCGGATAGTTACACGAATTGCTCATACACCATTACAATTTCGGTGGAAATATTCTCCCAATGATTTGCTTGTTTATATTCATCTGCTGGACAAGTCACGTGACAGTTACATCAGCCTACCGATACACTCAACGGATAGCTATTGAACCATGCTTCAGCTCTGTCGGCAAAATTAGCCTAGAATTATATAAATATTTTAAATACGGATGAAAATGGAAAATACGCCGAGCATAGGAATACGCCGAGCATAGGAATACGTCGAGCATAGGAATACGCCGAGCATAGGTTCCATCACTCTAATCACTTAAAGGCTCCACAAAACACTGACAAGGATATGTATTAAAGATAATTTATTTAAACTTTATTTATTTTACAACGATTGTATGGGAACTAGCAACGTTTTTGAATTTATATCCATTTGGGTTTTCTCTTTTATTTCTTGTTTTGCAGTTCTGCAAACGTATGTAATTGTCTAGCATGGGAACAGGCGTTGATATATTTTGGCTGGTGGCTGCTTAATAGAGGTCAAATGAATAATAAAACATTGGGAATCTGGAAACTGGCTACTTAATAGAGCCTTTAGAGGTAACCACTAACACAGATTTGACTGTACTCCGATATCTTCCAGTTTCCGAATTTGAGTGGGGTAACCCCACACCTAAACTTTTAAGACATTGCGATGGTGATTTGTTTGTTGCACGGCGCTGATGCACCAGAACTCGGACGTACCCCATATAGCTCTGCACCGTACCTTATAACTGGCCAAACCACAGCATCATAAAGTATTGTAAATATATCAAAATGGCATTCCATGAGGCTGGACATCGATGTGAGTAAACCCAGAGCTCTAGTTGCTCATTGGACTACCTATTTATCAGTTATTGAGTAATCAAAATATTAATGTAACACAAGAGCTATGTATTTATATTAGTTTACTAAATACTAAACTCGGTAATAAATTATGACTTATTCAGGAAATGCAAGCCTTTTGTTTCGTCTACATTCACAGACATTTCATTTCGCGAAGCCACGTTTGATAGTACACCAAGTAAACTTTGCAGGTCGGTCTCGGATTCGGAAATGCACACGATTGCAAGGGGATGGAGGTACTGTGGATTTATGATTCTTGCATAGTAGAGATGTTATTGTCTGGGCTACTCACATCCCATCGGATACGAGACGGATATAAGTGGTCATTTCACAACGGGTGCATCTTCACCAATGAGGCCCACACATACATCTATTGCTTGTATTGTATAATAGTTGCAAATTGCGATTCGAATACGAAACATATCTCGATAATATTCCATATCATTTACGATACTTAATAACAAGGTTAAGAATTTCAGCAACAGGTAGATATGGCCAAAACATACCAAACAGAATGCCACACTATGAACTGTTTTGCTCATGCTGTAAATCGAAAGATGTTGAAGATGCGTACCATTTTATACTGGTATGTACATGCTACATGCATTTTTGAAACATATTTATTAAACAATACTACTTTGTAAGACTAAATATGACAACGTGTATTGAATTGTTACACTCAAACAATAGAACTATAATATTGAAGTTAGTATTATACTACAAACAATATGTTGTCATAAGAACTTCAATATTAAATATCATAGAAGTGCGCTAACCTCTATAATAGGTTATTACATACAGTATAATATTGCTGTTGATCAAGTTGTATATAATTGTACCCAGAATAAACAAGTAGACATGCACACACAGACATGCACATGTACACTTACGGCCACTTGTAACCCGACACTTATATAATTCGGTATTATTGCATTATTTGTGAAAGGATTTTGTTCACGTTTGGACCAAGAATAAATCAACATGTCATACGTACATACTAGAAATTTCTTTTTAATTCATCAACAATAATGTATAAAACTTAACAAATAACAAACATCACTGTATTATCAAAATTCACAAAATAATGACACAAAGCAAAATCCGAACAATGTGAAAAGTCACCCAATACAATCCGTATGTCCGAGAAACTAATATCTAGTGTGTCCTCCCATGTCTCTTACGACGTGCACACACCTCCGTCTCACAGGTGAACGTTATGATCATTTTTGTTCAGATAATGTAGCTGAATAACATAATCTATAATTTCAAATTAATATATTGAACCATGATTTGAAAAGTGTCTGGTCTTGAGCTGTGTTATTTTGTGAATTTTGATTTTACAGAGATGTTTGTTATTTGTTAAATTTTGTACCTTTTTGGTCATCAATTCAAAAGAAATTTCTTGTATGTACGTATGATGTGTTGATTTATACATAGTCCTAATTAGAACGAAATCCTTTCACAAATAATCCAATTATACCGATTTATTTAAGTGTCGGGTTACAAGTGGCCCTAAGTGTATGTTTGCATACATACTAAATAAGTAATTTGTAATTTAAAAATTTATCCTCTCTAAAAAGAATATATATCTATTAGTTTATACAAATTTATTTTAGCTCGATTGCGAAACAAGTTCTTACAACTTATATTAATCATGGAATCCATCGCCACGAGGGAGAGAGAAGAGACAACGTGGAAATTAAATACCTTGTCTAAGGGCACACTCGTAATGGCTCCAGTCGGGATCGAACTCCGGACCTTTCGCGAACGCGCATCCACTGCGCTATCACGACTTCCATATACTTCCATATATACCTATTCTATTCTAAAAAATCTACTAAAAACATGTTTATTTTAATTTGCTTGTATTACATTGATCACGTGTAAATAGTATGTATAATGTGTATATAATTATGACTATGTACTATATGTATACTTCTAAATAAACGTCGTCTTTTATTCACGCACCGTTCTCCACTGCATGTGGTGTACTTTGTTTGAACGAAATGCTTTCATGTTTTCTGCTGTTACAATTTGATAAATGTGGATCCGCATCGGCTCTATTTTAGATAACAATGAAGGCATACACACTGATAACATTTTTAGAATCTCCATTCTGCATTCGCTATACCAGAGTACATACATACATGGGTCCATCATGCAATTAAACATATTGACAACGTCATTCGATAGTCGTAGCGGCGCTGTCTCGAGTTCGAGAGAAAGAATGAAAACATATGCTATGGACGTAATAAATATCGTCATAATATATACAAACACGAGTGATGTGGATTTGTAGTTCTGTAAGAATTTTGCCGTGCCACCAAATGTATGTGGTTTCTCTGAGTGGTATATTTCAGATTTTACAATCAGAACGATATGTGCGTAACATGCCGCGGAGATTACTACAATACTGAAAATAAACATTCCGAAAAAAACGAACGAGACCGTGTTGCACTTTCCGATGACGTCATGAAGGGTGACATCTGTGTGGACCAAGTAACACACTCCAAACCGTATAAAGTAATACGCGACAAATATTGTTAACCAGATAATGGGCACGTATGTCTTTACTCTTCGATGAGTTATTTCTCTAAGATAGAAGTTCGGCGAGCAGAAAATGACGAGTCGTTCTAAAGACATGACACCTACAGTGATATATGCTAAGAATGCAAATCCAGTACCAACTACTTGAATGACTATGTTTAATTCTTGCCATGCTATAAACTTCCTTACGGTATAGCAAGTAACCGCCAATACGTCGTACACAATCAGGCCGCTGGAGAGAAATCTCGCAGTCTTTGGTGTATGTCTTGTCTTGTTCAATGCAACAACGGCAAACAGACTGAACACCAAGAACACCGTGCCAATAATTACGAACACGATTTTGATTGCTATGCTATAATTATCTAATGAAGCGTTCAGATTTGTTGCATCTGATATATTATGTGTTGATACAATGCTATTGTTGAGTTCGCCTCCCATTGACACGTGTTGTTTCTACATATAGATGCAATACGTGCAGAGTAATAAAATGACATCGAAATGTTTAATATCATTAATCATGTTGAACTCTCTGTGATATGTGTTTCCTTTGGTTCAACGATCAGTTGTCAGTCTGCGTGAAGTGATGTGCTGATGTTGGCTTGGTCATCACCTGTAATATGAATTGGAATTGATGTACATGCATATTGTGAAATTTCTTGGCAATTCCTCCTCATCTTATATTTTATCGGTACTCATAATACGATGTTGTGAGCAGTACATGCATATTTACTTTATTGATAAAGAAGTGCTTTTATTTGTCCATTTCAGATCATCCTTGCCATAGCCTAGAGAATCACATGCATACGCGTTAGCCGACTACCATGACATCACCAGGGGTACATTAGTTTATATGTAATTGCGACCTATAGACGTGTTAGCCCACCACCAGGACATCGCGAGGGGTACATTAGTTGATATGTAATTGCGACCTATAGACGTGTTAGCCCACCACCAGGACATCGCGAGGGGTACATTAGTTGATATGTAATTGCGACCTATAGACGTGTTAGCCCACCACCAGGACACCACGAGGGATGCATACGTTTATATAGAATTGCCACATGTAGACGTGTTAGCCTACCACCAGGACATCGCGAGGGGTACATGCGTTTATATAGAATTGCCACATGTAGACGTGTTAGCCCAACACCAGGACACCGCGAGGGATGCATACATTTATATAGAATTGCCACATGTAGACGTGTTAGCCAACCACCAGGACACCACGAGGGATGCATACGTTTATATAGAATTGCCACATGTAGAGTGTTAGCCCACCACCAGGACACACGAGGGATCATACGTTTATATAGAATTGCCATATGTAGACGTGTTGCCCACCACCAGGACACGGAGGGATGCATACGTTTATATAGAATTGCCACATGTAGACGTGTTAGCCCACCACCAGGACACCACGAGGGATGCATACGTTTATATAGAATTGCCACATGTAGACGTGTTAGCCCACCGCCAGGACACCACGAGGGATGCATACGTTTATATAGAATTGCCACATGTAGATGCGTTAGCCACCACCAGGACATCGCGAGGGGTACGTGCGTTTATATAGAATTGCGACATGTAGATGTGTTAACCCACCACCAGGACATCGCGAGGGGTACATGCGTTTATATAGAATTGCGACATGTAGACGTGTTAGCCCACCGCCAGGACATCGCGAGGGGTACATGCGTTTATATAGAATTGCGACATGTAGATGTGTTATACGACCAATGACAGCGTATATCGGTATGAGTTTATATAACCGTCTCCGTAGCCCAGTGGTTAAGGCGTCCGCCTACGGAGCGGGAGGTCGAAGGTTCGAATCTCGTCAGGGGTTTGTTCTGATATGGCCGGTTGGTGAGCCGCCAGCTAGTTAAATTCTATATGGTTACCGATTGCCTACCAGCCTGGCGTCTGGCATACAAGCATAGGATTCGGGAAGTACTGATGTTCGTAAAAAGAGGTGTCTCATAAGTCAGAAATGGCTGGCCCTTTAAATAGGGGTGACACTATAATAAACAAACACACACACACTATACCATATGCCTTTAATAATAATAATGCTTTTCGTTGGAGTCAATGTTGTCGTGTTAAGCGACCACGATATCGCAAATGATATATCAGTTATACTTTAAATAAAGGGTTCTTACATTTCACTGAGAAAGAAAATTATGGATATATTTAGCAATATAAATATATTCCAACAGCAGCATTTAATACTGTACAACACTGATGTTAGAGAATGAATATGCACGGTATAATATGGGTGCAGCTTAATATTCATGCAGCTTAAGGTCCAAGTCATTATCAAATATAGTATAAATGCATTTGTTACAGATATATCAATTTAATTTAGTAGATGCACATAGCTGCAACAGCTTTTCATTGTATTTGTTTCAACACTAATACGTGCATCAAGATTGATTAGTTCCTTCTTTGTTCCTTTGACTTAGCTCTAAGGCCATTTGATTTGGATAGTAATGTCAGGCCCACCTTTGTTTCATCTTTAAGTGCAAATTCACCAATGCACTTATGTCAAGAAAGCAGCGCTCTTTTCTGAGCCTTCAAACCACCATCAAACTCTTCTTCCATGAGTGTTCGCTTCATATTAACTACACCCCTTTCCTTCTCTTTCTTCTGGTCATCCAGGTAGGTGATGTACCCCTGTCTGACAGCAGCGGCCGAGGCAAGGAGAAACTTGTCTAACACCACTTCTGCGATACCACCCACATCTCGAATGTGGTCAATGATCAGCCTCTGGACGACATAGCCTTTCTCAATGTGACTACAGGAGTTGTACGATCAATGTTCCTCATTGAACTTCTGCCTTATGTGTATGTTCATTGTTACCAACTGTTGTACAGTGGCGGTTGGTGCTCGATGACAATGTGTTGCTGTTGCGACCTCTTTCCCAATGGTGGTGAAACTGGTACGAGATGCTGACATCACATTCCGTATCATGTTTGACCCTGAAAAGGGTAGAGAAAAGAACTACAGGAAAGTCTATTTTTAAATATTGAATATATCACAATCTGAAAAAAGAACCTCATATAGCATTCTAATCTTACAAATCACCATCCAATGCATATACTAGTATTCTGACACCGCTTAATCGAGTCACAACTACGTAGACAGGGTGACCAAATGCCCAGAATATTCCGCACTTGCCCGCAATTATTCACCTATGGTAAAGAGAGAAAACTGAAAATGTCGGCATAGGTTCCTCTGGCGAACCAGCTTTTTATTGTTTTTTCTACATGTATGCGAGCCCATTGAAAGTGGGATGTGGAGACAAAAAGCGGGACAGGTGGGAATGTGGATTTCATTTTATATTGATATTGATCATGATGATATTGCTCTTGCTAATAATGAAACCGAAGAGAAAGAATGAACAATGTATATAATAAAATGCTCGTACCTCCTTCTATAAGATTTACAACGGTTTGGTGTCGGGACCCATTGGCATGAATGTGAACCATTGATACTCCAAGGTTTGCCATAGAAAATCATTTCTTACAAGCTTTACATCTTGCAGAACGTGTTTCACTTCTATCTTCCTCAAGCCGTGGTGCATAACCAGAACGCTGTAGCCAAGAATAATGGAAATTGCACTTCTCAGGCATTATGAAGTGTCCTCTGTCCAAAGTTAATTGCGCATGCGTGTACGTGCATGTGAGTGTAGAGAGCTATGTATGCTTTCTCAGCAGATACGATTCAGATGAATTCAGTATCAGCAACATCACTCTGATTGGCTGATTTCTTCCAGACATATGACGAAATTAACAAACTGGAACCATTATTATAATTGCATCATCTCAATAGATGCTTTACTCTTCTCCAGTAAATCAATAAGCGTCTACTGATGCTCAGTGTTATGGAGAACTAGCTGCTACAGTGCTTTACGTTAATAGTGGTAGAACAAATATTTTTTCACCATGAATAATAACTCAGTTTGTTTGTCAGTCATGGAAATCATAAATTAACTGTTTGTAGAAATTATTGACCAGTTTTTCTAAATTATAAAAGTGTTGCTTCTGAATGGCTTATAAATGGTTGTATATAGTGTACACTGTTTTAATGAGTGCTCCCACTAGGCTCATCTTGTGTAGCCATTGTTCGGAATCAGTGTATCGCAATGGTATATGAGATTATAAACACAACATAGAAATGAGACCATGTTCGAAGTCAATGTAGCGCACTGGGCATATACGGTATACAACAGCACCCGTATGCAGAATCAATTTAGAGCAATGGTATATGCGATTATATACAATATAGATCTCCATCCTTTTTCGGAGTTAATGTAGCGCAATGGTATATGAGGTTATATACAATATAGAACAGAGCCCCTATTCGAAGTCAATTTAGAGCAATGGTATATATTATGCTATATACAATATAGAACTCCACATTTTTTTCAAAGTCTATGTAGCGCAATTGGTCCATGTGCTGCTATATGAAACGTTAAAATAAATTAATACTGACACACTTTCGTATAACCCAAGAACCACTGGTGATTGAGAGATGAATTTCGTACTAAGATTAATTTAATTTAAGGCTAATAGAAAAACATCCTCTGATTCAGTTTTAAACACCGACTACATTGTGGATGTATGTTTCTAAATATTCTTGTAGAAAAGGTTCACTTTATTCTGTGTGTCGTTTCGTTATAGAATTATGTACACTCAACAACATTTCTAATCGGTCACCTGGTGTTTTAC
This sequence comes from Archivesica marissinica, assembly GCA_014843695.1. Lineage (NCBI taxonomy): Eukaryota > Metazoa > Mollusca > Bivalvia > Venerida > Vesicomyidae > Archivesica > Archivesica marissinica. The sequence continues at coordinate 23,524,691 of CM026390.1, forward strand.
AGTATTTGGAGCAAACTAATAACCAATTAATATTAATGTATCATCTTATTAGATGCTTTTTATTGCAGATGTATTGAATTGCTGTTTATTATTATGGAATAAAATGCATTAAATGACATTATTTTAATGATAGTGTTGTGGTTTTTATATTACAGCCCCCCAGGTACGAACATGATTGAGTACGAATCAAACATATACTGTATCGATTATTTTTTATCATAATGCTACTCGCCGGCAGCAAACGATTATCCCAACCATTGCAGACCAATCATTTTCTCGCCTCATTAAATGATATATGTTATTAAATCGCAGTTATGTGTCCAACGTCCATTGATTGCTTTCAAAGTTGTTCACAAGTAGGTCAGTGCATGTCACGAGTGATTTTCAGCAAACGATCACCCCAGGACACTAAATACCTATACAGTTCGGTATAAAACAGTGTTGTCTTGGATTGCAAGTCAAAATTCATGCATAACATGTTAATTTCATCAAATACCAATGTTAAATTATTGAAATACACCACCAATCCGCATTGTTAATGCAAAACGCACTTTACAATATCCGGGTAGCTTGACACAGTAACTAATCGAATCAGTGGAAAGGTTCCCGGTGTTGTTGGCATCGAAGAACCAGATTAGTTGACCAATCAGAATATGTCCTATGCATAATCACGTGAGCTATGCTTATACATTCTCTATAGGTAGACGAGTATAGTGTTTGTTTATTATAGTGTCACCCCTATTTAAAGGGCCAGTCATTTATGACTTATGAGACACCTCTTTTTATGAACATCAGTACTTCCCGAATCCTATGCTTGTATGCCAGGCGCCAGGCTGGTAGGCAATCGGTAACCTAACATAAAAGTATATGTCAGCATTTGTTTCAACTATATTCAGTGTTGAACAGTTACTACATGGCAGCAGTCGGTATTGCTAAGTTTGGCATGCGCATGTGCAAGCGTGCGAGTGTTAAAACAGACGCATGTGAAAGCGTGTGCGTGCTAAATCAGACGTATCATATTTTATTACAACTGAAAAGCATTTGCTAATTAGGCTAATCCCAATCTGATTGGAATTGGTATTTGATCTTTTAAAACATGTTTTAGTTTGCGCAGTAGTGCTTATTTTGCGTTCAGTATTTTTCATTCCATTACATCTTAATAAGATTTTAAATTTCAATTAGCGACTGCTTTTCAGCTTTATCTCACATATGTAGTTATCACATGTACATGTATATACTATAGTAGTGCACTATGTTATAGATGAATGATGTATATATGTATAGTCTCTTGTAACTCTGAATTGAGTGGCAATGTACTTTTTAATATGTAAACTATATTCTGTTTGTTATATGCTGTACATTGATGAGACTGAAATAAAGAATAAAATAAATAAATATAAATTTGTGAACTTGCGATTGTAAAATACCAATGTTTTTTAATTTTTTATTTTAATTTCCTTTTATAGCATACACAACATAATTGTCACATGATAACGCTATACATAGTACTTAATGAACATATACTTATAATTCTTAGCTGTTTAATATGACTTTGTGCTGACAGTTACAAATATTTCTTATTTCAAAATTCTTGCATCTGATTCATGGATGCCATAAAAGGTTTCCGTCATAAATGTGACACTCCCATGCTTGACGGATACATTTTTAAAGTATAAAAACATTCATGAAAAGGGGTTTTAGAATACCTGGACAATGTTTAAAAAGATAACGTTATTAAAATTCCCAATGATCATAATGTCCCCAATTTAGCACTTTAATTTCAAATTGCGACGTGCAGTTCTCTTGCGACGGTTTAGATAGTTACTACAAATTAACAAAAGACCATTTGAACATATGATAATTTACTTTATCATGCATTATTGCAATCTCCTTTTCAAGAGAAATTCTCATTTTCAAGTAGTTTAAGAACTGCTCAATGTTGGGAATATTTTTTCTGTATTTCATTTGAAATATAAATGATTTCATTAAAAAGATAATGAAATTTGTAATGTTGCTTTTTATTCCTTTTTCTAAGATCCCAAAGCTTATATTTTTCTATAAGTTGAAAGATACTGAGAAATTGTGGGTGCTAAGAAAATGCGTCAGTCTATTCCATAAACCTTGAATATGATTACACTCCCAAAAAAGATGTTCAATGCTTTCTATATGCATGTTGCAAAAATCACATAGGTTTGTGTTAGATATTTTCATTTTAAACAATAATTTATTTGTTGGTAAAATCCGCATTATATATTTATATTGAAAGCTTCTAATTTTTGTATCTATTGTAGCTCTAAATGGTTGTGTATATACTTTTTTCCAGTTTATGTTATTCATTTGTAAGTTATGTTCCCATTTTAACTCTGATTTTAATTCCGTTTTTTGTTTGTTATATATCTGTTTAGTATATATATACCAATGTTGACACATGTTAGCTGGCAAGTGCGAAACAATCGCATGTTAAAATAAACCACTGCATGCGTATGTTCAAATCGTGCACACGCATGATTTGGACCACTACACGCGTATGTTCAGAACCACTGTTCGCACGTGTCAACAACACAACTCGCACGTACATGCCTGATACATTCTTAATTCCTATGTCCTTTATACTTGTGAAAGTGTTAACAGTATTCTACAGACGGATCTGTAGTCCAGTGGTAACACGCTGGACTGGTAATACAGGGATCGCAGGTTCGATCCCCCGTCTGACCCTAATAAAATTAACCAATCTTTCAGATGGGACGTTAAACCGAGGTCTCGTGTCGGTGCTTTACACCGTGCACGTAAGAGAACTAGAGGAGACTCTGGAATGGGTCTCTGTCTGTATCATTGCACTATCCTCCAACATCTAAAATGACTAATCTCGTCAGAGGCGTCGCTCATTTTGGCAACCGGTAGCGACGATAAATAAACGTAAAACACACACAGAGTATTCTACTATCCATTGGTTAACATGTGAAATAAACCTGTGCAGGCTTATAGCTTTGCCTGTGCATGTGTTAAGTTCCATGTGTTGAGAGCATTTGTCCTGGCCTGGGTTTCAGCCTGTCGATTTTTCACTTTTTAACTTCTGGCAAAATGACAGCCTGGGGAAACTTGATTTCCATCTACTATTTTTTATCAGAATGTAGATTTGAAGAACGACAACTTTTCTCTACAAGATACTATCGCTAAGCATAGAAACGGAATTATATCGGAAATCACCGAACATGCATGATTATACACGATCATTTCCGAATATACACGAATGGTCCCGTAGCCTCATTTACATTGCAAACATATAATTTCCCGTTTCTGTGTCATATCGACGAGATTGCGGATTTTAACTATTACGCTTTGGTGGTAATGGGTCGATTCAGCGTAATTGAAGTAAGGACGACTTAAATATTTAGTACATATGTCAAATAAGACGCACCTTGTACTTTTTAAAACTATGTATCGTTCCGTTGACCCCTAAACAATGACGTCCACTTATAAAGTGTTATCAACATTGCAGTGCCTCGCTTTCGATTCTAGTACGTCATTAATTAAGTCACGTGCCAATATGCCTATTAATAGGATTAAAAATATAATAATACATGAACAACCCTACAATCTCCACAGGCGTTGCTATTATCACAAGCTCAATACGGCCCAATTAATAGTCTCAGTGTTAAAATATATTTATTTACCTGACCAGGCAAACTATATCGACGCCTGTTCCCAGGCTACATTTGTCCATGCTGGGTAGTGACTGCGATATAAAAGTCGTGGTCACTCACTAGTAACTGATCGCAGGTTCGATCCCCCGTCTGACCATAATAAAATTAACAGTCTTTCAGATAGGACTTTAAACCGAGGTCTCGGGTCGGTGCTTTACACCGTGCACGTAAAAGAACCAGAGGAGACTCTGGAATGGGTATCTGTCTGTATCATTGCACTATCATCCACAATCAAAAATGACTAATGTCTTCAGGAGGCGTCGCTCATATGGGCAACCGGTAGCGACGATAAATAAACGTAAAACGCACACACATATCATTATCATTGTAACCGTTACATGCTTTGTTTGTATTTTAATGCGCTTTTGTATTATTGTTCCTGTTTTGCGCACGTTAAACCAACCATACACACACGACACGTTACAATATTGTACGATTATTAAGTGGGCTTCCTATATCAATGAATCTACAGAAAAAAATAACTGGGCACAACATGTTAAGTCACTGCTGAATAATTATGGATTCTCTTATGTATGCGATAATCCTTCACTTGTAAATATCAAAACCTTCCATATTGTCTTTAAAAATAGAATACTCGATGTGTTTAAGCAAACTTGGTTTCTTGGAGCGTCTTGGTATAGTTGAAGGATATATTTGAAATTGAGAATTATCTACAGGTATTACCTAAGTAGTTTAAAATTGCGTTGTCTAGGTTAAGAGGTTAAGATTATCATCACATAAGCTACACATTGAAGTTGGTCGCTATGCACATCAGAGGGTTGATATACCTCAGCGGCAATGTACCATGTGTAATATTGCAGATATTGAAGATGAATATCACTTTGTATGTGTCTGTACCCTTTACAGTCCCACCTCCCCAAACGTCACCTCCCAGGAGCGACACTCTCTTTATAGGCCAGTTCGGAAACATGATTTATCTTTCTTTGTTAGTCCGCTAGAGTAGCCTCCCAGTACGACCTTGACCTCTATTTTACTTCCGGTGTGCAAATTATTCATGCAGAAAACAAAAACAGTAACGTAAAATGGCTTCACCCGTACGAAATATCGAGGAAATCGACGTAGATAGGTCTAGAGTGATTGATTTGCGGCAATATTTGCGTAAGCATGGATTACCAGTGTCTGGGTCAAAAAGCGAATTGAAAGAAAGAGTGAAAGGTGCGTTAGAACTACACGTTAGTTCATTATGTGAAATGAAATTGCAGGACGCGAATTTCAGTGAGAAAAGATTTGAAGAACTGCATGTTACCCCTCTTGGGGAAGATCTTCCCGATGTAAAAACATTGAAAACTTGTTGGAATCTGGACCCTAAAGTGCTACCACCCTTTACATAATCAGACTTGTACACTTACCTTGTGCTAAATGACACCCGGACATTTGACAATATGCCTATTAATGCAAGAAAACAATTAACGGCAAAGGTGTTTTATACAGACCGTCATTTACATTCAGTGGAATGTCATGAAATTAGCAAAACAATTTCACATTGTTATGTAAGGGCAAAATGTATTCGGTCGGTCCCAGGAATGTCGACAAAGGAGAACATATTTGAATATAGTGTTTGGTTGTGCTTATCAAAAGTCAGCGGTCGGGTACATGGTGCTGGGTGCGAATGTCATGCTGGGTAAGTGAATAAGGTTATATTTATATCTCCTTATCATGTCCCCTAGCAGTCAAACATAACAGAATTTATCTTCCAAGCATTTATGCCAGCAGGGTGCCAGGAAATCAACCATAATAAACAACCCCAAATACAGTGAAATACTGGTCCAGTGATCGCATAAATTTGTACACATTGTATATATGTACAGTTCTTATATGTGCCATTATCAATCAGGGTTCATTCCTAGGTCAGCATTTTTGGGAGAAGTAAGAATGCGCGCGATCATGTCTTTAAATGGTGTTGCATGTATTCAATAAATTTCAACGAAATATGATTAAAATCCATAGCATAGCCATTAAATACAACATTTGAATAGAGAAGTGCTTTATTTATAATAGGCCAATTGTATGTTACTTTACAACATTTTCTAAAAAAAATAATTAAATAGGGAGATGTGGGGCCCCCAGATGGCAAAATCAGGGTCCCTAGATCGACCAATACCACATACATTGGCAATGTAGTAGCCAAGCCAATATTCATAGAATCTCATGTAGTGACTGACTAATAAGTTTATTTAAAGTCATCAACGGCTCACCGCATAAATGCATTTGGGCGGCTTGAGTTTTCTAAGTGCACTAAGAAGATTAAGAGCAAGTAGACTGTCTTAATATGCATCTGTACTAAGATCCCCCGAGTATATAGCCGGTAGTTACAGATATACTTGGGAAATCTCATGTAGTGTCTGTAAAAGGCAGTAATGTATATTATGGAGATGGGTTTGATGTGTACATATAGTGTAATTAACCAGTTGCTTGCCTGTAATACGATACTATTTCATGATCTACTCACAAGTAGCTTGTTCTTATGCAGGAATTATCTACTGCAGCATAACATTGTATTTTAACTTTGTTCAAACAAACACCATATTATAGTCATGCATTGTTTACATTTCATATCTAAATTTATGTTTATTTACTTGTAAGTCGAGGGAAATAGTATAATTATATATACAACAGTAAATTAATAGATGCATTGATGTTTTATATGAATAAATGGGCCTTACATGCCACTAACCTCGCGTTACTGGGTCACATGATCATAGGGGGGTGGAGCGATAGGGCATTTCGCGACTGGTTAATCACATGTACATGGTATGGTAACATGAAGCTCACATAATTATAATTTTCCATAGAATTATGATGTTAACATTATGTTTTTCTAACGTTTCAGTGAAGGAGAATCCTGCAATCATGTCTCTGCTTTAATGTACGCCTTGATCGACATAACAATCAAGAAGAAAGAAGGACTGGATTCATGCACATCGAACGACTGCCTCTGGTACCAGCCTGCACGTTCAAGGAAACTGAGCCCAAAGAAGGTTTCTGACCTCACTTTCAAGAAACAAAAACTTTCGCACTCGCCACCAAGAAATCCAACATTTCATATAAAACCATCATCATCAACTAAACCACAACCAACACCTCTAAACATAGAACGATTTGGTATGAAACTACAAAGCGCAAGTCCACATGCGGCGTTTCTGTTATCGAACAATTTGACTGTGCACATGTTCCAGCGACCACCAACACCAGCGAAATGTGACCTGGGCTTACCGACACCCCCTTTAATGTACAGGGACTCGGTGAATTTGCAGGATGCCGAACCGCTAGTAGCATTTCATAAATATTTGACTAAACTATGTGTTACGGCTGAACAGTGTGTAGTGATTGAGTTCAAAACGAGGAAACAGTCAAAAAATAGAAACTGGGAGGAAGCGCGGTCTGATAGAGTAACATCCTCAACATTTGGCCTGATATTCAAACGAAAAAAACTAACTCGACCGGATTCAATCTTAAAATCTGTGCTCGGATATTCGAAGTTTGATTGTGAAAGCTTGAGATGGGGGAGATCTCATGAGCCTGCTGCAAGGAGAATGTATGTGAAGCAGACTAAACGTGAACATCCAGGTTTAACTGTGACAGAATGTGGGGTTTGGACTGTGCCAGAATACCCATATTTAGGTAGCAGCCCGGATGGACTTGTACACTGTCCACATTGCGATTCACTTGGAGTACTGGAAATAAAGTGCCCATATAAGTACAGGATGGTGTCGCCCCTTGAAGCTGCATCAAACAAAGACTTCTGTTGTGAGGTAATCAATGGTTTAGTTAAACTGAAAAGACATCACACATATTATTACCAAATTCAAGGACAAATGGGAATCACTGGTAGAAAGTGGTGCCATTTCGTTATATGGACATTAGGAGGATGCACTGTGGAAAAAATAGAATTTGATGCCAGCATATGGAAAATAATGTTAGTGAAGCTGACTTCCTTCTTCAGCGAATGCGTTGTGCCTGAAATCTTCACCAGACGCGTTAAGCGTGGAATTAAGCTGTGACTCATTTCGTGACATTTATTATACTTTTCATGAAAACATTTACTAGCAGGAAGCATTAATAAATAAGTAATTTAATTTATATTTTTATTCATTTCACCTGTGAAAAGATAAAACTGTGAAACTTTATATTCTCCAGGGTTCCCGCTATCGGTCGCCAATGGCGCCAAAAAACAAATACTGGCACTAAATTTTGTGAATTGGTATCATTGAACATCACTTTTGTGGCTTGATTGTGCTTTCTTTCATTAATTTGCGCTAGCTACATGTACCATAGATTCCAATATGTTTTAGTCATTTTTATTACCATCACAATCCAGAGGAAAAATAATTTCCAGAAATATGTCCCATGGTCATATTAGTATTTTAACTAAATCAACATGTACAATGGATATACATGTTCATACAGTTTACCTGTAATTAATTTTGTTTAATATATTGTAGTCTTTGTGTTGTAACTTTCGCAATAATATAGCGAAACATGATTAATATGAAACTATATGTATTTCGTTATCATGCTTACAAATGATCTTCGTTTACCTGTATAAAAAATTTTATTAATCAATTTCAAAATAATAAATTATTTTATTGTGAAGTAATTCCTCACCTCAAATACATACATACTATAATTGTTATGTAAGTATGTTTTATGAAATATGCTGTTAATAAAATGCCAGATGTACTGTATGGAATTTTTCAGTTGTTGCTGCCTATATATTACCATAAGAAGGGTTAAAGTTAGAGATATGTGAACAGCTATGGAAGTCGTGATAGTGCAGTTATAGCGTATACGCTTCAGATGCAAAAGGCCCGGAGTTAACGCCCAGCTGTAGCCATTAGCCAAGACACTAAAATTCCACATTGCCTCTTCTCTTTCTCCCGTGTGGTATTGGATTCCATCAGGACAGGGTTGGGTCTTTTACCGTAAAAAAACCTATTTGTTACGTAACATTGTAAAAAACTGTAAATAACGTAAATATGAATCAGACTGGGAGGAGTGTGTGTGTAAAATCTTGTCATGCACTCGCCTCATTCAAACATTATGCACTATCATACAGCAAATCACACATACATGTACATCACACATTGTTTGTAATGAAAAACTACTGATTGATTGTTTATTTACATAAATATGAATATAATATGATGAAATCTAGAATATGAATCTGTTCTACTGCCCACATACTTATATAGCCGGCTAAATGAAGTCACATTTTAATTACATCCCAAATGCAGCAGGGCCTTGTCACACCCTTGTGACTTCACTGGGTATCATGGTTATAGAGCTGTCTGCTGGTAGTTGTAATTGTGTATTTCACTTCACTTGACATTTAGTTATAATTGCTACATAAACACGTCACATGAAGGTGGGGATCAGCTTAATGAGACTTTACTTTGTGGATTCACCTAATACAATGACTGAAAGTTTGAATAAATCAAATATATAAATAATGTGATGATATCTTGAGTATTTTTTGAAGTAATATCATATTTATTTCTAAGCTTAATTTTTTACGAGACCGTCCGTAAAAAACTGTAAAAAATCTGTTTTTACATGACGTTAAATAACGGTGTAAATAACGTCTGTGTAAAAAAACTTGCCAACCCTGCATCAGGAATGAGGTCTCGAGAGTGATTAATATAAGTTGTAAAAACTTGTTTCGCAATCAAGCTAAAATAAAGTTGTATAAACTACATGTAACAGCTATGGATCAACTTGCAATGTATGTCTTCAAATAATCTATTCAATTTTTATGACTGGAGTAGCCACTGGCGATGATAAGTTCACCTTCATGTGGAATTAAAATCAGTCTGTTTATCAGCTGTATCTAATGTTTTAGCCTGAATTTCATGCAACATTTCTTGATCGTGATTTTGTCTATAAAACAATCAATTTAGATTCATAGAAATGTGCACATGGAATTAAGGTGAGAGGACAGACAGAACACATTTGCATCAGGGATCACCAATAACTTCCTGTATTCAAAAGTTAACACCAAGATCAATTTGCATCTGCAATATCGTTTTATTTTCCCATTTAAAAAAGAAATAGCATAGCAAAAAGTAACTACCTACAGTAGGGAATGTGATTGATTGCTACATTACATCACCATGTATACATGAAACGATTCATTCCCAGGTAATATTCAATATCAACAACAATGGAAACAAGTCATTTTACTCATTTAGACTATCAACAGCATGTCAGAATATTTAAACATGGTATCATTACATTATGCTGATTATCCATGTGCGAATATGTACATGCAACAAATTACACATCATAATGGTAGGAAGCTAATTCAGAGAATTAATATCCCCAGTTGAAGATGTCAACTATTACATATATCTGCATTCAGCAGGGGAATTAGCAATACTCACAATGTGTCTATTATATACAATGTATAGAGCTGCAATAAAATGCTTAGTCATGGTCCAGAACTAGTGGTGGCTGCAAGTTAGATAAGCCAGCACAGATTTGTAGTGTCTTGGTAAGATTACCGGTTAGAGTTATTGGAATAACACCCTGTAAAATTCTAAAATTCTTAACACGCGCCATTGCCATTTCGACATAAATCCGTAAATTTGCAATGCGTCGTGTTTCTTCTACTTGTCTTCTTGTAAAACGCTGGGTTTTGAATGGTGGAATGATGAGTTGTATTCCTCGTGGTGTTGCTAAATCTGCAATCAAGAATCCCTTGTCGGCCATAATGGCATCACCTCTCTCGCACAGGTCTAAAATTCCACTCGAGCGTGTAATCTGTTTGTCGCTAATCGCTCCATTCCAAAGATCTGAAACAAATGTTATCAGCCCAGAAAGGCTTATTCCCAGTAAAGCTTTGTAAGTGATATGCGACTTATAATGAGAATATAAGGGTGATTTGTTTATTAATGACTGTGGTGTTTCAGTGAAAGATTCAGTGCAATCTAAAATGAGTAAATGACGCGAGTCTTTGGATATTTTTCCTTGAATTTTCGTGGCATAGTTGCATCTATTATTGCTCTTGTTGGCCATGTAGAGAGTATCGAAAGTTTTACGTGAAGGTATCCAATACATATATTCACAATGGTAGAACAGGTAGTTGTCGATACACGGAAACGCTGTGCTAAATCTTCCATCAGTAAACCTAGACGTAAACGCATAAGGACCAAGAAAAACTCATCAAACACGCTCAGTTTCCTTGGTCTTCCCTTTTTGTTGCCAAATCCAGATCTTGATGTGTGTGCGTCTGCGTCGTCCATTTCATCAAACAGAGAATAAAATGTAGCAGAATTTGGGAGTCCAGTATATAACATTACTTTTGAATCATCATCTGCAATATCAAAAAATGTCAAATCTGGCATACAACACTGAATCCCTACTTCTGTAGTTTTTACTGTGGGAGATTCTGTCCCACTCATTGTTGATGTTGTGCGTTTCAATGAAGTTTGTGTAGAACTATCTGTCATTGATTTTGTTAGCAATTCAGTGCATAGTTCAGTTTGTTGCATTTTGCTGCACTCAGACAGATTATAGTCATTAATTGTTCCAGGGTCGACATACCCACAATAGTCGTTCATAATAACAGAAACGTTTTCTTCGGCAGTATTTGCAGGAACTGTCATGAATTGAATTGGTTCATCCTCCAACTTTGTAGCAATAAAACTCATTCTGTCCTCGAAAACCAAATCTTCAGAATCATGAATTCCTTCTGGGGTCATTGGTGGTATTGCCGGTATTACTGCCTGGAATAAATGAAGTACATGTATGTAGTGTTTATCATTTATTATATATATTGTCTAAATAACTAATTATAATATCAGAATTGGTGGTCACGGGTTAGAACAGTTACTACATGTATGTACATTACACATTCAATTTAAGAAACA
>CM026390.1:23537283-23616290 GCA_014843695.1 Archivesica marissinica
TACTGGGTCAAAAAAGAAACGATACCAAACTAAAAATGACGTAAAACGGATAAAACCATAGAAAGGTTTAATATATTATTACGTATCAGTACCGGGTATCTTATTTCAACGTCAGCCAACCATAAACACAGGTAAATAAACACCCGATAATCCTGGAACGCCGAATTTCCGATTTGCACGTGCTCCTCAACAAAGACAACTTCCTACACATGTACAAATCGGAAAACCGGTTTATTGTACTGGTATTGCATTATCATCGAGGAAAAACACCTTACATACCCATTGTTACCTCTAACAAAATGCCTAGGCTAAACCGCAATCAGAGAATGTGCGCCATTGGCATGATTGACGGCGGTTTACGTCAGCGTGACGTCGCAAATCGACTCGGGGTTGCGCGGATCACGATAACACGTCTACTTCGACGTTATCGAACACATGGATCAGTGGACGACCGTCCAAGATCTGGTCGACCACGTGTGACGACGCGTAAACAGGACCGTCACATTCGGACGTCACATTTACGTGACCGGTTCCTACCTGCTACGCACACAGCTGCCGTTATTCCTGGGATGACCAACAATCAGTGCACAAACAGTCAGGAACCGGCTCGGTGAACGTGGCATTCGTGCCTATCGGCCATACGTTGGACCCATCCTGACACGACGTCACCGTGACGTACGGCGGGAATGGACGACGGAACGTGCTCGCTGGACTCGGTTACAGTGGAATTCGGTGATGTTTAGCGATGAATCGCGGTTCTGTTTGCGTCGAGCGGATGGCAGAGAGCGGGTATATCGCAGACGCGGTGAACGTTACGCCGACGCATGTGTACGTCAGGTCGATCTGTTCGGGGGCGGAAGAGTTATGGCGTGGGGCGGTATCACCTTCGGCAGTCGCACTGAACTGTTAGTGGTGGACGGGAACCTAAACGCCCAGCGGTACTGTGATGAGATCCTTGCGCCAGTTGTTGTGCCGTTCTTTAACGCCAACAGAAACGTCACACTGTTCCAACAGGACATCGCCAGGTGTCATACTGCTCGGATTTCCACCAAATTATTGGAGCAGAACAATATTGAAACCCTGCCGTGGCCTGCTTTGTCACCAGACTTGTCACCCATAGAACATTTGTGGGATACGTTAGACCGCCGCGTCAGACGACGTCAGCCGGTAACGTTAATCCAACTGAGTGATGTTTTGCGTCAGGAGTGGACAAATATTGACCAGCAAGAGATTCAGACACTCTTCCGTTCGATGCGACGGCGGTGCATTGCAGTGAGAGACGCAAATGGTGCCCACACTCGGTATTGACGTCTGTGTGAAAACTCCATTAGACCCCTGTCCGACGAATTACGTCATCACGCAGCAGACAGTTTCGGAGGCTCATTATGCTTTATGTGCTTCTCTTTCAAACATGTTGGACTATCATCTTATGAATTTTCAAAGAATTTTCTTAATAAATGTTGAAATTATAGACACATAAACACCAGGTATCGTTTCTTTTTTGACTCAGTATATATATTTATGCTTTTGTCTCGTGCTTATTTATCCTATACATACATTGTGTACACTTGTAAACATTGCTCTTGTTCTTATAGCTAATATCTTGTGACAGATAGGCCCAATGGGCCGGGTACTTGTTTGTAATTTTGTAATTTATGTAAACATGTTTATATCTCTAAATTCACATGTCACAATAATAAAATATTTACTTACTCACTCACTCCTTATTTATTACTTAGTTTTGATACACCTGTGAGCTGTTTAATTCTAAATTAAAAACGACACAAACAGTTGCGCACAGAAATAATTCAACAGCATTTAAGACAATGGTTTTCATTGGCCAAAACATATTACTGGACTGCCCTAGTATCGGTGTTGATAAAACAAAATATCCAATAGGTTTTAGCTGTATATTAAGCTAATATTCCATATGCGCGGTATGCATGAGCGTATGGGTGAAGTGAATGAAGTTGCGTCATGCTTTATTTTATTTGTTCTAAGTTTATTTAACCCTTTCAACACCACATACCTCTATATAGGCTTACAAAAAGTGTAGATCCAGATGAGCCGGCTCGTGACGAGCCGTCTCATCAGGATCTGCACGTTTTGCCAGTAATATTACTATTTTTAGACATAATTACCCATTTTGATAAATGAACTTGTCCAAATGTGATTTTCTGATTCATTTATTGGTTTAAGAATATCATGGACCAGTCCATGTCAGTTACTTGGTGTTGAATGGGTTAACGTCGCTACCGGTTGGCCATTTGAGCGAAGGGCGGTTTACCTAACACCACTTTTCCTGGGCAGGTTTCAGCGGTTAACCAGTACTTGGTGTGGTGCATTAACCTCCGTAAGATACTGCATACTTTTTCATATAAAGATATACGGTCTGAGACGGCTCGAAATCGCTTGACGAATTGAGTTAAGCAACCTATGAACGTATCAATATTGCATGGTGTCATATATAACCACGAAGGTGCCTCATAGTGGTTAAAGCCATTGATTTTAAGTTGAAATCACTCTCCCCTCACCGCCATAGATTCGAAACCCACGTCGGGTGTCAAATTGTCTAATATGAAATAAAAGTACGTCTGTGATCAAATTAAAGGATAGTATTTCACTAGCACCTGTATGTGCTGTCCGATTACCTCAGTGGTTAGCCCCTCGCTTCTCACCAATGCAACCCGGTTTCGATCCTCGGACCGGGGAGGAATGTGAGATGGTACGGTGGTCGTCAGATCGGACAGGTGGATTTTCTTCGGTACTCCGCCCCCCCCCCACACGAATGGTCATATATATATGCTTTCATCCGCGCCAACGAGAGTGATTAATATAAGTTGTTAAAACTTGCTTCGCAATCGTTGTAAAATAAATCAAATTTCTGCGGTCTTCATTTCACTCATATATACATGCATATTGGCATTTATAAATACAAACACAAGCACACGTTTGCACAACTTAATAAGAAACGTATATATATATATATATATGTGTGTGTAACTACGAAAGGCTGTGTTCGATTCGGTCAATGATCATACATTTGTACATAATGCTTGTTGGCGTACGGTACCTTCATTTATTATATATGCCATACCTTCATTTATATATATATGCATACCTTCATTTATATATATATGCCATACCTTCTTTATATATATATATATCCATACCTCAATTTATATATATATTATATATATATATATATATTATCTACTATATATAATATACATACTACCATAACGTCATTTAATTATTTGCCATACATTCATGTAGCTATATAAGATGCCATACCTTCATTTATCTATATATAGATATGCCATACCTTCATTTATATATATATGCCGATACCTTCATTTATATATTTTATGCCTTAATTAATTTATATATATATGCCTTAAATTGATTTATATATATATGGCTTAATTATTTATATATTATGTTTTTGGCTTAAATTGATTTATATATATATTGCCTTAATTATTTATATATTGTTTTTTTTTTTGTGTTTTATATATATATGCCTTAATTATTTATATATTATATATATATGCCTTAAACTGATAGTAATATATATATATATGCCTTAAACTGATAGTAATATATATATATGCCTTAAACGATAGTAATATATATATATATGCCTTAAACTGATAGTAATATATATAATATATGCCTTAACTGATAGTAATATATATATATGCCTTAAACTGATAGTAATATATATATATATGCCTTAAACTGATAGTAATATATATATATATGCCTTAAACTGATAGTAATATATATATATATGCCTTAAACTGATAGTAATATATATATATATGCCTTAAACTGATAGTAATATATATATATATGCCTTAAACTGATAGTAATATATATATATATGCCTTAAACTGATAGTAATATATATATATATGCCTTTATATATATATGCCATACCTTCATTTATATATATATATGCCATACCTTCATTTATATATATATGCCATGCACTTCATTTATATATATATATGCCATACCTTCATTTATATATATATATATGCCATGCACTTCATTTCAAGAACATTTCATTGACCGGACTAACTGTGCGGTATGATACATTTACTATACAGTATGCATATACGGAGCCTCATTAATTCAAGCTCTTATGTACATATATACTTATGCGGAGGGCTGTAAATAATATTGTGATAACGTGTAGCCCAACCCATTTGCTTTCCTATTTATACAAATTTATTTTAGCTCGATTGCGAAACAAGTTCTTACAACTTATATTAATCACTCTCGAGACCTCATTCCTGATGGAATCCATCGCCACGAGGGAGATAGAAGAGGCAACGTGGAAATTAAATGCCTTGCCTAAGAGCACAATCGTAACGGCTCCAGTGGGGTTCGAACTCCGAACCTTTCGTACATGAAGGGAACGCGCATCCACTGCGCTATAACGAGTTTTTGTTAAATCGTATACAGCAGTACTAATTAATCGTAATTTAATTTCTTATTGTTTTCCACGTATTTCATTTGATGTATAATTGTTATTTTTTATTTCAGTCGCATCGTTGTACAATACATAAAATATTATCGTAGCAAAGGACAACACCATTCATTATTAAAAGAATTATAAGAGACTAATCTAATCACAGATAATCAAACTATCCCAGTCTACTGACATATTATATTTACTTATTACATAACGTAATGTATGAAAAAATGCAATAAAATATTATTACATTTTTTTAATTAAAGCTCTTCGCGTATATTGGAGTTAAAATAAATCATTTTAATACAAAAACTATTTATTATAATAACGGCAGAAAATTAATATCATTCGATGATAATGAAAACATAAGTGCTCCATAAATATATAGGTATCGTGAAACAGAAATGACAATTCCTCACAACCAGTGTTGTCGCGTGTGTCACCAATTTGCAACATAAGGTGTGAGCACGTGGCGAGATATGGTGCGTTTTTGACGCATGCGTGTTGACCGTTAATTACCTCCTGTCAGTTTATAACGGTAATAATTCTGCAGCATCGGATTCGAGTGGAAATTTACAAGGTCATGAATATAATGCAATACCGAGGAGAAATGTGTGGGTATTAAATAACACGTGTCTACACGACCTGTCAACAAGTTCCAGTGAAAACGTGTTTGATTAATTTTTACTTGCCTGTTTGTGTGCTATGAATAAAAGTTTTGTCAATGGCGAGAGCCCAACACCTGTTGAGTCATAATCAACTACTGAACATAAAATATAATAAAGTACAGTCAACCCTGTCTTAAGCAGCCATCCAAGGGAGTCAGAGAAAGTGGCTGCTTAGCACAGGTGGTTGCTTAATAGAGGTCAAATATATAATAAAACAACTGATTGGGAATCTGGAACCTGGCTGCTTAATACAGGTTGGCTGCTTAATGGAGGTGACCACTAACACAGGTTTGACTGTACTTAACATGGGGTGGGGGACTAGACAAAATCACTAGTTAATAATCTACTCTACCTGTAGGCTACTTACTCTACGTGTACCATAGGACACCCCTACACGTATTGAGGTTTGCTTGATTAACATGCAATTTCATTATGACACTTAATAATGACACTGCCTTTTGAATACAAATAACTTGGTAGATGCATGGAAAATATGCAGCAAATGGCTCCAAATGAAATAAAATGACTTAGTTAGTTTAAACAATATTTTATTTCTTTAAATATACATAGACTCGTATACATAGTATGTACATACATGTAGGATTGAGGAGATAGCACCTTGACTTAAATTGACTGACTGATGCGGTATTGTAATATTATTTGGTAAAGCATTCCAGATAGTACTGTAGTGCCAGATTAGACAAATGACTTTTATACATTTTTATACTGTTTTTTGAGTGTGTTTTATGTTTATTTATCGTCGATACCGGTTGCTCATATGAGCGACGCCTCCTGAAGAGATTAGTTATTTTAGATGTTGGAGGATAGTGCAATGATACAGACAGATACCCATTCCAGAGTCTCCTCTGGTTCTTTTACGTACACGGTGTACACCACCGACACGAGATCTCGGGTTAACGTCCCATCTGAAAGACTGTTAATTTTATTAGGGTCTGACCGGCGATCGAACCTGCGATCCATGGATTACCAGTCCAGCGTGTTACCACGGGACTACATCTTTTTGAAATGTATGTATGCCATTGTATGCATGCCATATTATAATTATATTAACACCATAAAGCAACTCTTATCGTATTCTATAAACTATAGCAAACATCTATAGTAATCATTAACAGAGAAAAACTGAGCATTATCGCGCAATATGAAACATTAAAGGATTAATTGACCTTGATCAGCAAAACCTGAATTTCCTATCTTCGATTCTAGGAAAACGGGAATTTCCTATCTTCGATTCTAGGAAAACGGGCATTTCCTATCTTCGATTCTAGCAAAACGAGTATTTCCTATCTTCGATTCTAGCAACACGTGCATTTCCTATCTTCGATTCTAGCACCCCAAACGGGTATTTCCTATCTTCGATTCTAGCAAAAACGGGTATTTCCTATCTTCGATTCTAGCAAAACGGGCATTTCCTATCTTCGATTCTAGCAAAACGGGCATTTCCTATCTTTGATTCTAGCAAAACGGGCATTTCCTATCTTCGATTCTAGCAAAACGGGCATTTCTTAGCTTCCAGTATCTAAAATTTTCAAATCGACCGGTATCAAACCTTATTGGGATCACCTCGCAAAGAATCTATTTATAAGTCTTCAATATTGTACAGCACCCTATCCTGATTTAATTGTTCTTAATTTCGTATGACCTCTGGCTGACCATCCATTGACAGCATTCATTGACTAGTGCCATGACTACAGAACATATGTTGATATTAGAAATAAGGATCAGAAAGGGTCAGACAAGTTTAACTATAGGCTGCAATACATGAAACAGTCAGACTTTAAAAGTAACTCTAATCATGTATACCAATATATCAGGCGAAAACAGAAAGGGAAAGTTGGTGTTGAAGAAAGTCAAAGAAAACGATGGATGTTTTACATGCACTGATTCAGAAGCCACCGAGTGTCTTCCTCAGCTCTTCAAACTAGTTTTTACAGTTGAATCAAACGCTGAAAAAAAAGTTACTTTTGATATAAAAAATAGACTGTATTAGTTTGTATTAATACTATAGTTGTCAGCTACGAAGTAGTAATACAGATGCTTAGAATCCTTAAAACGGAAAGCTCACCGGGACAAGTGTATTCATCCGAAAATGCTGAAGGAATGTGCAGGTACTTTAGGATTTCCATTGGCTAGATTATTTAGTTTGTCTCTTGACACTGGTACTCTGCCTAGATCCAGATTATGCCTCCACTGGAATGTAACAAACAATTATGGGACACAAGTGGCTCCGCCTAAATCTTAATTTCATATTGTGAAAAATCCTAAATTGTAAATGTAAATGCAAATTAAATCGCATGTTTCTCCATCAGTCAGGGCCTGCGCTGCCAGTCGCCAGAGTAGCCATTTGCTAAAATATGACAACATTGGCCAATAAAACCTCAGTTTGGCGAAAATGATAAAAACGGCGAAAATCGGTAAATATCCGAAAATCCCCCCCCCCCAATCTATTTGTGGAATAGAAATAATAGATATTTACCCTATGCCATGGCATTTGTTATATTTAATATTCCAATTTTAAACATGACGGCTAATCCTAGTAATCCCATCCAAACAGGGTGTTTATTTGGGTACTGGTATTGGCAATATATGTGACAGGTGTTAATTGACCTCGATTACAAGTCATTGTTGGCATGCCGCCAGTTCATCAAAGCTTTACAGCAGTAACCTGTCAATCTAAAAAATCTTTTGAACCAACAACAACAACAACAACATTTATTGCATTAAGACATCAGCTGATGCTTATAGCATAAGTATACAGATAACATACTTATACATGTATTGTGAAAAAGTGAAAACATGAAAACATGGTTTATAATGGAGTAGTTTCGGAGAAGCGTGTACGTATGAACTTTGAAAAGGATAATTTGAAAGCAAATACATGAATGATATATGAGTATTTCTCATGCTAGCTCATTCATATGTATGAAAAATCAAACTTTATGAAAAATGTCGTGTGTAGGTCTTGTGTAATTTCATTCATGAGCCTCAATGATTAAAGTATTTTTTGCACGAGATTTTAGAGGAAAGTAGTACTATCAGTTAAATACTACCAGTAGTATATAGGTCGTTATCTTTAAATCGCCTTATACTTCAATGAAGTAGAAAAATGTTCGCACGAGTTTTTTTATTTACGTGGTACTATCAATTACTACGTCGCGGTTAACGGATGTTCTCTTTTATTGAATGATTGATTGTATTTTGGATATTTATATGTATTAAAATATAAAATATCTATATATTATAGTGTTACAATACATTGGTTTAATGAATGACATACATGACATTTTAATGTATTTATAAGTAGTGTAGTTTCCATTCAGCACCTTAGACAAACCTTTCTTAAGCAGCCGGCCAAGGGAATCACAGAAAGTTACATACGAGACTGCTTAGTAGAGGTAAAATGTATAACATATATTGGGAATATCCAAACTGGCTTATTAATACGGATTGGCTGCTTAAAAGAGGTGAACGCTAACACCGGTTTAATTGTATATAATATTGTACAATTTTTTCCTGCATTTCACAAGATAAAGACACATATATTAACGATTATACTGATCTCTATCTCGTTAAATAACTGTTGTGTGAAATATGAATGCATATGTCCATTATCTAGCTGTAATTAGTTTCCTGTCCGTATACTACTTGCATAATATATAAACGTTGCTGTATTTTCTATTACATGTTTAGAGCTTTTAGACAAGAGGTTTTCAAACTTATGTATATTAGGCCATTGACAATAGTATCGCTTAAAATATTTTATTCTTAAATCTCTGTATTTTGGGCAAACCATAAGAAAATGATATTCATTATATCATTTTCTATCAAGTTTGAATTACAGTTAATGCATACTCGCTGACCTCTTGGGATATTGTTATATCTACCGTTTTCAATGTTTAATTGGTGGGACGATGTTCTAAATCTTGACAATGCAAAGCGGAATCTTTTCTCTTTTATGAAGTCAAGATAACTTTCCATGATGAATTCGTGCTTGAATATACTATATGTTTCTAACCTGTTAGAATTATTTATACCTGCGTACCAATTTTGGTGATACATATCAATGATTCTTTGTTTTATGGGGAAAAAATTAACAGGATAATTCAGCTGAGTTTGCCAAATCTGTGGCATTCCACAATGGTCGAGTAATTGCTTAATTTGAAACGCCCAGTTAGAACCACTATACGTTTCTCCATTGTTAGTATCATTTTTAAGCATATTATAAACTTTTTTTATGATTGAATTTTCTTTAGATGACAATATTTTTATCCAGTATTTTATCATTATTATTTGTCGGCTTACTTTCATTGGTATCCTTCCTAATTCCCCATATAATGCGTCTAGATTTGTAGATTTTTTTACTACCAACAATTTTCTGCAAAATTTTGTGTGGATAAGTTCAATGTCTTTACCTTCATAATGTCCCCATACTTCCGCACTATAATTAAGGATCGGGGCTACTAGTGAATCAAACAGTTTAGATTTTTCACAAGTAGGCAATTCAAGCTGATTATAGACAATAAACAGATTGTGTAGTGAAAAGGCTGCATGTTGTGCTGTTCTCTTTTGTGACCTATGTCAGCTATTATTTTTAAAAAGAAGTACACCTAGATATTTAAATGATGCAACAACCTCAATTTTAGTATTATTAAGGTAAAACTCATAATGTGTGTGCCGACCGAACCAAGAACCCAAAAGATCAAAGGTCTTATGTGATGTAATAAAAGCTGCACAGTAGTGACAAAATGTATTTATTCACATGAGCTTGCAATTTTATCCATAACTCTCTAACCCTGTGAATGCATTTTATAATGATTCTAAAAAGAAAAGTTGACACAACGTGTAAGTAATGTATCACCGTAAATGTAACTCTTACCTCAGTTGTAGTTTATGGGCATACAGCATTGAAGTGGTACAATTGCAAGATACATTAACATATATTATATGAATTTCAGTGTATTTACAACATGCTCTACTAGCATATACTGACACCAAAACCTAATTTATATCCTTTAAGAAAAACATATAGGCACGTTTGGTATCAAAATGTGCGACCTATTGGGTAAATTAGTATAATATGTGAAGGATTATTTTCTGCACTCGTGATAGTAAAATCCATAGTTCTAAATTTTTTAACGAAAACCTATGGCCTTAACAGTGCACAGTTTTGTCATGGTGTCAGTATATACCGAGCAGCAGATGCCTGTTCGCTCGTGTACATTACTTTCCGTTAGTTTATTACAAATACAAAAGAAATTAAATCGAAAAATGGCCAGAAACACAAACCAACTTATGTTTTTTAATTGTTCAGCGTTTCAATAAAAGAACACATTATTACAAGGCATACCACACGTAAACAAGCAGTCCAATCCTCGTATTTAGTATTGTTACCTCACGCCCGGGGCATATTGGATCAAGCTCATTAGGAACTACGTGGACAACTGATCAACTGTAACCTCCAAGTAATATCCGCAGTGCAATAAAACTAGTGAGTGTGCCTAATGATTTTCTTTTGTAAAAGATAAGATAAGATATGTTTATTATAGTCTCACTTTACATGATACATATAATTACATAATATAGAAACTTTCATCATGCAAACCTGTCTAAGAGGAAATATGAGAGATTTATAACTTAGCAATATAATGAAGACAATTTTCTAAGACACAATAAGTACAGTAAAAGCCTTCGCACAGCACTAGTAAAATACTGAAAAATTATATAACATCTTAATACTCAGTGATGTATTTACAACATTACTATATATACAATATGTTAAAATCTTCAGTTATACAACAAGTTTTTCTTCTATTTAAAATATTAAAACAGGTTTTGGCACTTAAAAATACAATATCTGGATTAGAAAGTAGATAAGCAATTTTTTCACCATCATTAAAAGCATGAAAATTTCCATTCAGTGTAGAAGCTTCATTTAACAATTTAATGTGTATAATAGTTATGAACGTTTATTATAAAACATCGGGGAATGATATATATATGTGTGTGTAAACACATATCAAATTGCTTTTGTCTAGGTTACAAATGTCATGACATGGATTGGAAATTGACTGTGGTAGATGGTAAAAAACCACAAAGTACACAATGTATGTAACACGTTAGAGGACGAAGATCACGTTATTATTGAATGCTCACTTTATACTGATTTAAGAATACTTTACAAGAAATAGTATTGGCATATACCTAATATGGTTAAATTTGAAGTTAATGCAACTACAAAATGAAAATGCAGTTCGGAAATTATCTGTATACGTTTTTAAAGCATCTGAACGTCGTAAATCATTTGTCAATATCTTAACAGATCTTAATAGTTAATATTGTTGTCAATGATTAATACTCAACTCTTGTTGTTTTTGTTTGTTTTTTATGCGTTGTTTTTGTTTATAAGAATGTATGTCTCTCCCATAATTGGTCGTTGAGATTAGTGTCCGTCACCATATTACCATACATGTTTCACTTTGTAATGTTTTGTATTGATGCTTTGTTCATGGGCCAGAAATGGCTTATTACGAAATAAAGATATATCATCATATACCCGGCACTACATTCCCCAACTTTACATATACAGCAAGGCTTATTGTGCAAGTTGAGATGCTAGAACTCTGCTCTCGTGGAAACCCGCTTTGTTGACATTCCAAATTGTAAGCTTAACAACATTTCAGCATTTTGAACGACGTGATCAGAAATGAATCCATGTGATGTTGGAAGATTGGAATACATCATTGGAGATCTAAACATTGCACTAGTGTGAAACATGGAGTCCATAGAGGATTGGAATACATCATTGGAGATCTAAACATTGCACTAGTGTGACACATGGAGTCCATGGAAGATTGGAATACATCATTGGAGATCTAAACATTGCACTAGTGTGAAACATGGAGTCCATGGAAGATTGGAATACATCATTGGAGATCTAAACATTGCACGAGTGTGAAACATAGAGTCCATAGAAGATTGGAATACATCATTGGAGATCTAAACATTGCACTAGTGTGAAACAAAGAGACCATGGAAGATTGGAATACATCATTGGAGGTCTAAACATTGCACGAGTGTGAAACATGGAGTCCATAGAAGATTGGAATACATCAGTGGCGATCTAAACATTGCACTAGTGTGAAACATGGAGTCCATGGAAGATTGGAATACATCATTGGAGATCTAAACATTGCACTAGTGTGAAACATAGAATACATAGAAGATTGGAATACATCATTGGAGATCTAAACATTGCACTAGTGTGAAACATAGAGTCCATGGAAGATTGGAATACATCATTGGAGATCTAAACATTGCACTAGAGTGAAACATGGAGTCCATGGAAGATTGGAATACATCATTGGAGATCTAAACATTGCACTAGTGTGAAACATGGAGTCCATGGAAGATTGGAATACATCATTGGAGATCTAAACATTGCACTAGTGTGAAACATGGAGTCCATGGAAGATTGGAATACATCATTGGAGATCTAAACATTGCACGAGTGTGAAACATAGAGTCCATAGAAGATTGGAATACATCATTGGAGATCTAAACATTGCACTAGTGTGAAACATGGAGTCCATGGAAGATTGGAATACATCATTGGAGATCTAAACATTGCACGAGTGTGAAACATAGAGTCCATAGAAGATTGGAATACATCATTGGAGATCTAAACATTGCACTAGTGTGAAACATGGAGTCCATGGAAGATTGGAATACATCATTGGAGATCTAAACATTGCACGAGTGTGAAACATAGAGTCCATAGAAGATTGGAATACATCATTGGAGATCTAAACATTGCACGAGTGTGAAACATAGAGTCCATAGAAGATTGGAATACATCATTGGAGATCTAAACATTGCACTAGTGTGAAACATAGAGACCATGGAAGATTGGAATACATCATTGGAGGTCTAAACATTGCACGAGTGTGAAACATGGAGTCCATGGAAGATTGGAATACATCAGTGGCGATCTAAACATTGCACTAGTGTGAAACATGGAGTCCATGGAAGATTGGAATACATCATTGGAGATCTAAACATTGCACTAGTGTGAAACATAGAATACATAGAAGATTGGAATACATCATTGGAGATCTAAACATTGCACTAGTGTGAAACATAGAGTCCATGGAAGATTGGAATACATCATTGGAGATCTAAACATTGCACTAGAGTGAAACATTGAGTCCATGGAAGATTGGAATACATCATTGGAGATCTAAACATTGCACTAGTGTGAAACATGGAGTCCATGGAAGATTGGAATACATCATTGGAGATCTAAACATTGCACTAGTGTGAAACATGGAGTCCATGGAAGATTGGAATACATCATTGGAGATCTAAGCATTGCACGAGTGTGAAACATAGAGTCCATAGAAGATTGGAATACATCATTGGAGATCTAAACATTGCACTAGTGTGAAACATGGAGTCCATGGAAGATTGGAATACATCATTGGAGATCTAAACATTGCACGAGTGTGAAACATAGAGTCCATAGAAGATTGGAATACATAATTGGAGATCTAAACATTGCACTAGTGTGAAACATGGAGTCCATGGAAGATTGGAATACATCATTGGAGATCTAAACATTGCACGAGTGTGAAACATAGAGTCCATAGAAGATTGGAATACATCATTGGAGATCTAAACATTGCACTAGTGTGAAACATGGAGTCCATGGAAGATTGGAATACATCATTGGAGATCTAAACATTGCACGAGTGTGAAACATAGAGTCCATAGAAGATTGGAATACATCATTGGAGATCTAAACATTGCACTAGTGTGAAACATGGAGTCCATGGAAGATTGGAATACATCATTCGAGATCTAAACATTATTTTCCATGTCCTCTAGTATACATGAAATTGATAAATGCCGTACAATATGATTAAACTGAATTATTTCCTTGGCCATCATATGGCGACTGTGTAACTAGTTTACTAGTGGTAGTGATAGCGCAGTGGTAGTGCGTTCGCTTCAGGTGCGAACGGCCCAGAATTCGAGTCCCGCTGGAGCCGTTACGATTGTGTCCTTAAGGTAGGCATTTAAATTCCACGTTGTCTCGTGGCGATGGATTCGACCAGGAGTGAGTTTTAGAGAGTGATTAATATAAGTTGTACGAACTTGTTTCGCAATCAAGCTCAAATAAATGTGTATAAACAAAGTAGTTTAATAATATTGTATTGCTTAACCATGCTATGTTACTAGGTAATCAAAATGAAAATATTACAATTAGGTAATCACTAAATTTTAAAATATTACAATTAGGTAATCTTTAAAATATTACAAAACATAGATCAGTCAGTATTGGAGTCAGTGTGGCATCCGTGGTCCAGTGGTAGAGCGTCGGATCTGGAATCTATCGTCCCGGGTTCAATACTCGGTCAGGCCACGCATGTAGTGTCATTGAGCAAGGCACCTCACACACATTGCTTAGTACTGGTTAACCACTTAGGTCGGCTAAGCTTGCCCAGGAAAACATGTATACATCCCCGCAAGGGGTTTGACATTAATGGAACATACATACAGTACGTGAGCTCGAAAGCCAGGATCAGGGGAGTGTGCATAGCTGCATGAATTACCACATGCTTCCTGTCACGTGACTCCCAGAATGCAGCGGATAAGGCGCGTTCACAGTCACAAGAATGTGTCGGAGACACTGAAAAGCAGGAAAATTAAAACGTGAAAATCGGAAGCGCTCAACATGCAATTAGAGTAATTCATACAATAAGCCATTCAATTAGAATACATGAATTTAATCCCACTCTTTGTTTTTGTTGTAGGATCAAAGTGGCTTGAAGTAGAACAAGTGTAAAGTAGAAAATGCACGCAATCCGGACGTCGCTTCATGCATTTAAATAATTTATTTCAGGAAATGCTATATGCAGACATCATTAAATCAACTCAATATAGACTGATTGCTTTGCCCTTGCGCACAAGCAAATATATAAAAATGAAATCTATGTTTAATGCTTACAATAAAGCTGTCTTTTAACTTTAAGCGAAGTCAAATAAATGACCAGTGGTTACACGTTTTACTCTTGTGAGACTTACTTATGTACCTTATTCCAAACGACTATAGTCGGTCAAAAGCTATGCATAGCTTATGTTGAGTGTATGTACCATGCCGACAGTAAATCAAATTTGACAGATAAAGTCCGATTTATCCCTAAATGTATAGCGGTCCTTTCAGTTGGAATCCTTTGTTTTTACAGTTGTTCCCTCACCAGATGTGATTTTATCCAAATCATGTTAATTAATTAAATAAATTACAGATTTTGTAACCATTGGATTAATCTGTAGGATATCTGTCGAGATATGGTAACATAATAATTATAAGATAAGAAAGTGGAAGAAAATTCATAGCAAAGCAAACAACAACAAAAACAACTTAAGTGGACCTACATACTATAGGTCAGACGGTGTTATTGATATAGTGGTCTGGGATTGGTTGAAAAAGTGTAGGGAAGCCCTTAAGAATTATTGATACATGAACTGATTGGCTGAGTAGGTATTGTCACAAATAGTGAAAATGACTTCTAAATATTAATATACAATATATGAGCTGCATTTTGGAATATTTAAAAATATTTGCAGACAATATGGTGACAAATAAACAGCATATTATAAATGCAGGTGTCAGTGCAACAGTCACCACTAAATTACCTTCAGAGTAGGGGGGGGGGGGAGTGCCTTTAGTGGGAAATTTAAAAAAACGCAATCGGTCAACCCCATCGAAATTTGACATTTTCCTGTGGCTCAAAGGCCAGTCTGTTGAAAACTACTGTCTTTTGTGCCAAACTATTTTGTGGGAAAATATAATGGCACTGTATGTTATAATGGTGGCCTATGGAAATTGCAATAGCGGTGTCTGACCTAAATATAGATAGTATTCAGGTGCAGTAACTGACCGATGTCTCATTACATATACATTATTTGCTGTGAGACGGGATCGTATGTTCGGGTCTTGGCGTGGTGTGGGGGAACAACAGGTGGAAGTGTGAGATACGTGAATCAATCTAAGCAATTTTTGTTCTTTTCATAGGTTTGTCTTTTTTTCTAATCCTTTGAGTGATT
This sequence comes from Archivesica marissinica, assembly GCA_014843695.1. Taxonomy (NCBI): domain Eukaryota; kingdom Metazoa; phylum Mollusca; class Bivalvia; order Venerida; family Vesicomyidae; genus Archivesica; species Archivesica marissinica. The sequence goes on from CM026390.1 coordinate 23,553,562, forward strand.
TTTATTTTCATTCTATTTTGCGTACTCTTCTGGAAATAAACTCAGTCATTTAGTTTAATCAAACATTAGGCGGACTTTCTGGTGCGGGCCGTTGGTTTAAACATATTTATTTATCAGGATACATGTAATATACATTGAAAAATATACAGAAACATGTATGTATATCGTGATATGTGGATTGAACTGAAAGCTAAAAGCTTACGGTAATTCTTTCCACTGCGTACTAGATGTTAGTACCATGTATATATGGCAATTTTAATGACTTGGCGTAATATTGAAAATGACCAGAACTTATATATGTTTAATTCAAATTGGAAACGCATCGAAACGTTTATAAATATCTGAAAATTGGTAGCTGGTTGCGGGCCGTTGTTAAAACGTGTGGCCCACACCAATTGTATGTTCATGCTCGGTATTGCTCTGTATGCGTATACTGCGATCGATCTATAGCATATAGATGTGTATCTTGTGTTGTGTTCTGTTCTGTTGCCCTTTGTTCTGTTGTTGGTCCGTGTATGATACCTGTTTTTAAGCATTTCTTAAAATGTGCAAATGTCGTTAATTAACGCCTATGTTCACCCTTTCAGTATTTGATCAATTTTATTACCTAGCAACAGAGCTTCATTGTTTGGAATGACCATGCACTGCGTTTTATTTTTGCTATGTATATTTAAACTTTATTTATTTTACAACGATTGCGAAGCAAGTTTTAACAACTTATATTAATCACTCGTTGGCGCGGATGAAAGCGTAAATGTGGTCATTCGTGTGGGAGTAAACCCGGTGTACTCGGAGAAAACCCACCTGTCCGATCTGGCGACCAACGTACCATCTCGCATACTTGCCGGTCCGAGGATCAAACTCGGTTTGCATTGGTGAGAAGCGAGCGCGCTAACAACTGCGCTAATCGGACAGCCTAACTCGATGTGCACGTGTGTGCATGATTTGAAATGTCCTGTGTGCTAGTCGGTAAGTTTGTTTTATTGTTTCACTTCAAATCACGCTATTTACAGGGTAGCATTTTTTAACTATGTCAAGAAAACACAATAATTTACGCGAATTTGGCACGTTTGATGCTGACATGTCGACAGAAGACGTTGCAATGCATGTTGGGAGTTCTATTCGAGCGATACGAAATATTCGCTCACTATTTCGAACGACAAGACGCACAGACAAACTGCCACGTCGCTGACGACTGTGTGTTACAACGCGTGGTCACGACCGCTATATATCATGAACACGTATTTGCGCAATCGATTCCAAACTGCCACGTCGCTGACGCCTGTGTGTATCAACGCGTGGTCACGACCGCTATATATCATGAACACGTATTTGCGCAATCGATTCCAAACTGCCACGTCGCTGACGACTGTGTGTTACAACGCGTGGTCACGACCGCTATATATCATGAACACGTATTTGCGCAATCGATTCCAAACTGCCACGTCGCTGACGCCTGTGTGTATCAACGCGTGGTCACGACCGCTATATATCATGAACACGTATTTGCGCAATCGATTCCAAACTGCCACGTCGCTGACGACTGTGTGTTACAACGCGTGGTCACGACCGCTATATATCATGAACACGTATTTGCGCAATCGATTCCAAACTGCCACGTCGCTGACGCCTGTGTGTATCAACGCGTGGTCACGACCGCTATATATCATGAACACGTATTTGCGCAATCGATTCCAAACTGCCACGTCGCTGACGACTGTGTGTTACAACGCGTGGTCACGACCGCTATTTATCATGAACACGTATTTGCACAATCGATTCCAAACTGTCATTGCTGCTAATACTCCTGGGCTTCATAAAAACCAAATTCAGCAATAGAACAATATTGCACAGACAGAAATCTACACTTTATTTAGTCATACCCGTCATTATGTCCTATTTTGTTATTATCCCCTACCACAATTTGTCAATATTTCTCCAGGTTTGTGTTAACTTATGGCCATAATGGTGGCACCAAAGGATGCATCGTGGAACACGCTTTAAACGCATATATAGCCACTATTCCACCGTTATGTTCAAACAAAGTTAGCGGAAATTTCTTGTGCAGTATATATACTCACACGAAAAAGAAAGTGTGCACTTGGTTAGAGGGACATTTTTTATACTTATATATAGAAGCAATACATAGGCAAATTTGGGATCAAAATGTGCAAAAATGTATTGGCTACACGATGTTTTACTTTTACTTGAAATTTGATCATTATCATAACATTGTTTTACGTGTGAATATAAGTATATAATTTTCCCTCTAACCAAGTGCACACTTTGTGAGTATATATACTGAACAAAATAAGAAATTTACGCTAACTTTGCTTGAACATAACGGTGGAATAGTGGCTATATATATAGTTGTGCTTGTGTTCGATAAAAATGTGCCTATTCAGTGGGAATACACCGCTAGACATAGATATATATATTTGTTTTTCTTAGAAATGTGTATGCTTTGTAGACCGGTTAATTTTTATGGCTTATAAATAAAGCCCATGTATCAATCTACTTGTGTTTTGGGTTAAATGTCTCCATAGTAGCTTCCCATGAGCATTTGGTGGTACAAGGTAGTGTGGTCAGCATAAATAAATGTTATGTCTCATAAAATGTGTTATGTGCCACTCTACCAGGGTCCCTTGCCCCGCATACTGCGGCTTTGCACTACATATATTGTAGATCCGCATACTGCAGGTGCTCTGCCGTATGGTAAACACTGCATATTAATTAGCGTGGCTGAGAAAACGTAAAAGGTGTGTTCGAACCCACCACCTCCCACACTCCATCCACAGTGCAGTACAAATAGTCAGACTATCCCTGAACCATTTGTGTGGTTAGATGAACCCACCACCTCCCACACTCCATCCACAGTGCAGTACAAATAGCCAGAATATCCCTGAACCATTTGTGTGGTTAGATGAACCCACCACCTCCCACACTCCATCCACAGTGCAGTACAAATAGTCAGAATATCCCTGAACCAGTTGTGTGGTTAGATTAGTTTCTTTTTATTATCAGTATGAGAATTTTATTAGTAATTTGGTTTGTTGTTTTAACTAGGTTCTGTTTTTTATTCACGGTGGCACCTTGGGTCCACCCAGTTTAAATATTAGTTGGCATTGTCTTACCAGAGGGCACGGCACTTCTTGTCGCCCAGATATATCGAAATTTAGTGGCAACTACATTTATGTATGTAACTATTGTTTCAATCAGAAATGTGTATGTTTTGTAGACCTGTTCATTTTTATGGCTTATAAATAAAGCCCATGTATCAATCTACTTGTGTTTTGGGTTAAATGTCTCCATACTAGCTTCCCATGAGCATTTGGTGGTACAAGGTAGTGTGGTCAACATAAATAGTTGTGCTTGTGTTCGATAAAAATGTGCCTATTCAGTAGGCATACACCGCTAGACATAGATATATATATTTGTTTTTCTTAATTGTTCATCAAGGTATGGGTTTGTAATTTCGCATGCGCGGACATATATATTGATCCTGCATTAACAAAGTATCGAACAGTAACAATCGGCTGCGACTGTACCATTTAATCGCAAATTAATTTTCTAGAAATAATTATATACTTAGCACAGCTTCATAGTGCCGCTCTATCCCGCTTACACGGCTAATTAGACAACGCGTGTCTTCAAGATCAACACGCACGTGTATTTTCAATCGATTTGTCGTGCAAATTCACCAAGGCCAACGTGCAATTTGTCAACATATGAAAGTTTGAAGATGATAAACGAGAGAGCGCGTGTGGATCGGGAACAGATTCAATAAAAAGGCGGGAAATTTGAGAATGGCAGACGATAAAATAGAACACCAGTATCAAATTAAATACCCTGGCTACCTGGCCTAGCAATAAATCAAGCTGGAATTATGGTATAAAGAATTAAAAATAAATGTCTTCTATTGTACGAACTTAAAATCAAATAATGAAACCTGATATCGGTATAAATTTCCAAGAGTGTTTCCTTATGAACTTCATAAAATATGGCACGATAACAGTAAGTGACTGAAAATTGATCTAAATGAGCAGACGGTTCGAGTATTGAGATAGCATTGGTGAATAAACCACAGGTGGAGCAAAGGTCACTAAACAGGTATGACCAGACAGTAGGTAATGCACGAGAGTGATCAGAAGATATGTATACGTGATCTAGACTAATTAGTATCCGATTAGCGCGCTAGTTTCTCACCAATGCAACACTGGGTTCGGTCCTCGGACAGGGAAGTATGTGAGATGGTACGGTGGTCGCCAGATCTGACATGTGGGCTTACTACGGGTACTCCGGTTTCCCCCACACCAATGACCACATAATTATACGCTTAAACCTTTCACCAGCGCCAACGAGAGTGGTTAATATAAGTTGTTAAAACTTGCTTCACAATTGTTGTTAAATTAATAATGTTTAAACAAGCGTCCAGCACCTCTGTACACCAAATCAACATGTGTACAAGATATATAAGTGGTATATGCACATTGTTGTATAGATGTATTGTCCTTTATTGTCGCATTTTCCATTTTCTACTCTGCTAGACAATTTCATATATCATCATATTCCATAGAAATAACATATTATATACATGTATATAGTTTCTCTACTATTCAGCTTTAACATTACTATATGATTCTAATATGCAGTTTTCACTTATAGTTCTATCATTTGATTTGTATATATGTTGAGGGCCTCGTGGTAGATTAACTTTTGATTAAATGAGGTTTTTTCCGTAAATTAAAGTCTTTATTATTATTATTATTATTAATTATTATTATTATTATTATTATTATCATATACTATTATAAGTTTGCGTTTATGTGTAGGAACATGCATGATCAGTTGTATAGCTCAGTACATATTTGGTGTGAAACTTTATTCACATTCGGAGAAATATGAATGAATTTGGTTGACCATGATTAAATAGGTGTCCACTGTTGGCATATCCCATATATTGTGCTTCGTGCAAGAAGCCAAGACATTATTCTGTTACGCATAGTTTAAATAGATCATATACCTGTACATCTTATTAAATAGATCATATACCTGTACACCTTATTAAATAGATTTATATATACCTGTACACCTTATTAAATATAAATATATCATATATACCTGTACACCTTATTAAATAGATCATATACCTGTACACCTTATTAAATATATCATATACCTGTACATCTTATTAAATAGATCATATACCTGTACACCTTATTAAATAGATTTATATATACCTGTACACCTTATTAAATATATCATATATACCTGTACACCTTATTAAATAGATCATATACCTGTACACCTTATTAAATATATCATATACCTGTACATCTTATTAAATAGATCATATACCTGTACACCTTATTAAATATATCATATATACCTGTACACCTTATTAAATAGATCATATACCTGTACACCTTATTAAATATATCATATACATGTACACCTTATTAAATAGATAATATACCTGTACACCTTATTAAATAGATCATATATACCTGTACACCTTATTAAATAGATCATATACCTGTACACCTTATTAAATAGATCATATATACCTGTACACCTTATTAAATAGATCATATACCTGTACACCTTATTAAATATATCATATACCTGTACATCTTATTAAATAGATCATATACCTGTACACCTTATTAAATATATCATATATACCTGTACACCTTATTAAATAGATCATATACCTGTACACCTCATTAAATATATCATATACATGTACACCTTATTAAATAGATAATATACCTGTACACCTTATTAAATAGATCATATATACCTGTACACCTTATTAAATAGATCATATACCTGTACACCTTATTAAATAGATCATATATACCTGTACATCTTATTAAATAGATCATATACCTGTACACCTTATTAAATAGATCGTATACCTGTACACCTTATTAAATAGATCATATATACCTGTACATCTTATTAAATAGATCATATACCTGTACACCTTATTAAATAGATCATATACCTGTACACCTTATTAAATAGATCATATATACCTGTACATCTTATTAAATAGATCATATACCTGTACACCTTATTAAATAATCATATACCTGTACACCTTATTAAATATATCATATACCTGTACACCTTATTAAATAATCATATACATGTACACCTTATTAAATATATCATATACCTGTACATCTTATTAAATATATCATATACCTGTACACCTTATTAAATAATCATATACCTGTACACCTTATTAAATAGATAATATACAAGTACACCTTATTAAATATATCATATACCTGTACACCTTATTAAATAGATCATATACCTGTACACCTTATTAAATAATCATATACATGTACACCTTATTAAATAAATATTAATTTTTCGGCATTGTCTTATTCTAATTTATATGTACCATTACCTATGCATGTCCCTTACTTGTACATTCGGATTTGAACTTTCAAAATTGATATTATTTGCTCACCTATATCTAATGTTGTAACCTACGCGACATTTTAGTATAATACAATACAATACGTTTATTGCATAAAACAGTTACACATGTTTATACATGTTTATAACAATTAAACAGTAAAAACAGTCAATGACATGGAATTTTACATAAGAGCAAACTTGTTATTAGTTATATTATATTATAAAGTTATTAGTATTCAAATATATGATGTAAAAACGTGTTAGTTTCGTAGTTTATTTGCAAAATATATAAATTTGGAAATATCGATGTTGATTTTTTTGGATTTGCAAGGCAACAGATTAATACATTTCTGTATTGTCGGCCAAGTACGGTAATATCTATTAATGAATTTCGGAGTTGAATAATGTGGGCAGATAAGTATGGAGTGATAATCATCTCCCACCATTCTAGAGTTACAATAAATACATACGTTTCAATACAAATGCATTACCTTACAGAAAATAAAAAATCAATGTTGTAATGTTTATTTATATTTTTTGGCATCTCACATGGCGACTATTAGCGACTAGTGGCGACGTTGCCTCTTCTCTCTCCCTCATGGCGATGGATTCCATCAGGAATGAGGTCTCGAGAGTGATTCGCAATCTAGCTAAAATAAATTTGTATAAACTATTAGCCTGGGAACAGGCGTTGATATTTTGCCTGGCCAGTCATATAAATATATTTTAATACCGAGATCATTAATTGGGCAGTATTTAGTTTCTGATAGTATCATTTTACCAGAAGTAAATTCGTGAAAAATCGACAGACTGGAACCCAGGCTAGACGACTATTATTGGTGGTGGAAGAACACGGATGTCCCATCTGAACACTATTATTGGTGGAGGAAGAACGCGGATGTCCCAACCGAACACTATTATTGGTGGTGGAAGAACGCGGATGTCCCATCCGAACACTATTATTGGTGGAGGAAGAACGCGGATGTCCCATCAGAACACTATTATTGGTGGAGGAAGAACACGGATGTCCCATCCGAACACTATTATTGGTGGAGGCAGAACGCGGATGTCCCATCTGAACACTATTATTGGTGGAGGAAGAACGCGGATGTCCCAACTGAACACTATTATTGGTGGTGGAAGAACGCGGATGTCCCATCCGAACACTATTATTGGTGGAGGAAGAACGCGGATGTCCCATCCGAACACTATTATTGGTGGAGGAAGAACACGGATGTCCCATCCGAACACTATTATTGGTGGAGGAAGAACACGGATGTCTCATCCGAACACTATTATTGGTGGAGGAAGAACGCGGATGTCCCATCCGAACACTATTATTGGTGGAGGAAGAACACGGATGTCGCATCCGAACACTATTATTGGTGGAGGAAGAACGCGGATGTCCCATCCGAACACTATTATAGACACGGACGGGTACCCTGGAAGAACCAATGACTTTCCACAATCCAGTTAGATAGCTTCCTCACATGAATGACTTCGACACCCCAGTGGGGTTGTGCATTTTATTTATTTAATTTTGTTTGGGCTTTGGAAATTTAAACCCGGGCAACTGTCTCAGTGTTCCTCAGTGTGGGTACTGTATGCATATGTTTTCAGCTCCATTGCGAAATAAATACAACTGTACACTAAATATTCTCGAGACTCCGTTCCTGATGGACTCCATCGATACATTGGATATACACTAGACGTGGAATTAAATTTCTTGCCTGTATAAGATATCACCACCACATTTCTGACGGATTACGGACTTATGAGTAACTCCTTGGTTATGAGGAAATACGGAGAATTAGAAGTACTTTATTCCACGCAAGAACCGATGATGGTAAATCTATGAGGAATCCTTAAACTTCATTTACAACGATTGAGAAACAAGCTGTAATAACTTATATTAATCACACTCATTTGCTGGGATGAAAGTGTATGCATGGTCATTCGTAAGAGAGGAAAACGGGGTACCCGGAGAAAAAACCTATCTGCCCGACCTGTCGACCACCGTACCATCTCACATACTTCCCAGTCCGCGGATCGAACCCGGGTTGCATTGGTGACAAGCGAGCGTGCTAACCATATAGATGAGGCAGGAGCGTCTGATTCTGTTATACTAATTCTGTTCTAAAATCACACGTGGCTAATGTTGGAACTATGTCTCTTAGTTCGTCCATATTTTATTCAGCAGTAGAAACAGCTGGTAATTAGTTCACCTTTGATCTAATCGAGGTTGATAAATGGCCTTTTAAAAAAAAAACTCTCTTGTGTCTCTGTCCGTTTTTCAAGTATTTGATATGGCTATTATGAAATAGTATAGATAACAATTGTCTCTCTGTGAGATATATTATGATAGATTTAGCGACAGATAATACGTCGTTTATATTTGTATGATGAATGGTCAGGGGACCTCTCTGAGGGCGTGGCAGGTGTTGCATTCACCGCACACATAATGGTCAGGGGGCCTCTCTGAGGACGTGGCAGGTGTTGCATTCACCGCACACATAATGGTCAGGGGACCTCTCTGAGGGCGTGACAGGTGTTGCGTTCACCGCACACATAATGGCCAGGGGACCTATCTGAGGGCGTGGCAGGGGTTGCGTTCACCGCACACATAATGGTCAGGGGCCTCTCTGAGGGCGTGACAGGTGTTGCATTCACCGCACACATAATGGTCAGGGGACCTCTCTGAGGGCGTGACAGGTGTTGCGTTCACCGCACACATAATGGTCAGGGGACCTCTCTGAGGGCGTGGCAGGTGTTGCGTTCACCGCACACATAATGGTCAGGGGGCCTCTCTGAGGGCGTGACAGGTGTTGCGTTCACCGCACACATAATGGTCAGGGGACCTCTCTGAGGGCGTGGCAGGTGTTGCGTTCACCGCACACATAATGGTCAGGGGACCTCTCTGAGGGCGTGGCAGGTGTTGCGTTCACCGCACACATAATGGTCAGGGGACCTCTCTGAGGGCGTGGCAGGTGTTGCATTCACCGCACACATAATGGGCAGGGGACCTCTCTGAGGGCGTGGCAGGTGTTGCGTTCACCGCACACATAATGGTCAGGGGACCTCTCTGAGGGCGTGGCAGGTGTTGCGTTCACCGTACACATAATGGTCAGGGGGCCTCTCTGAGGGCGTGACAGGTGTTGCGTTCACCGCACACATAATGGTCAGTGGACCTCTCTGAGGGCGTGGCAGGTGTTGCGTTCACCGCACACATAATGGTCAGGGGACCTCTCTGAGGGCGTGGCAGGTGTTGCGTTCATCGCACACATAATGGTCAGGGGACCTCTCTGAGGGCGTGGCAGGTGTTGCATTCACCGCACACATAATGGGCAGGGGACCTCTCTGAGGGCGTGGCATGTGTTGCGTTCACCGCACACATAATGGTCAGGGGACCTCTCTGAGGGCGTGGCAGGTGTTGCGTTCACCGCACACATAATGGTCAGGGGGCCTCTCTGATGGCGTGACAGGTGTTGCATTCACCGCACACATAATGGTCAGGGGACCTCTCTGAGGGCGTGGCAGGTGTTGCGTTCACCGCACACATAAATTAAGACCGTAAGACCTCAGTAAAAATCTTAAGACCGCATAACCCTAAACACGCACAATAATTAAGATTGTTAAGCTAATTATTGCAAATCACTGAGGAAATAAATTACATAGAACGTGTATAAGTACCTCAAAACACACGGAACGCATCACACACTCGCCCATATGGTTCGCCGGAGGCGAGGGTAAATAAGCTCAATCATCATCGAACGCATCACACATTATGCATATATGAAAATGTTACCGTGTTATGCTCGGACCAACTAGCATCTTGAAGCTTAGGTCCATACAAGGCACTGGATAGGACAGTATGACCACTATGTCGATACAATTAAGTACAAAGCAGCGTGTTGTCGAGTTGGCGTGTTTCCATTGGTTTGGTATAATGTCGAAGGAAAGAAGAACACGACCGATTCATATGTCGTTCTTACTTGCGTTACAAGTTCTTACAACTTATGTTAATCACTCTTAAGACCTCATTCCTGATGGAATCCATCGCCACGAGGGAGAGAGAATATGCTATGTAATTTAAATGCCTTACCCAAGGGCACAATAGTAACAACTCCAGTGGGGCGCGAACTCCGGGCATTTTGCACATGCGCTATCACGATTTCCACAGCGTCGTACTTTCACCCTGTGGTATCTGTCGCATTGTGGACCGTTCCAAGACGTTGTTTCACCCTTGCAATGTTGTTTCTGGCACATTCGGATTTAAATAGAAATGTCAATGCTACAAAATATATATAGTCTGGGTAGCTAATTTGTTAATGCCGGTGCTCAGAATGATAATAAATAACTCAAAGACAAATAGTATTTCCTAAGTATAATTGATAATACATATACAATGTATTTGATTGAAAAGGGTAGCTAAGGTTCTATGTATTCTTATGCAATACACAGTAAGATGGTTCCTATAGTTACGATCAATGTCGGACCCTTAATCAATAGTTATTCTATAATTACAGATCCGTCTATACCGTGCCTTTTTACGTTTATTTATCATCGCTACCGGTTGCCATATGTAGGGGCGCCTCCTGAAAAGATTAGAGGATAGTGCAATGATACAGACAGAGACCCATTCCAGAGACCTCGAGAGTGATTAATATAAGTTGAAAGAACTTGTTTCGCAATCGAGCTAAAATAAATTTGTATAAGTAGATACCTCGTTTTAAAGTTCCATGTGAATGACTGTTAATTTTATTAGGGCCAGACGGGGGTTCGAACCTGCGATCCCTGGATTATCAGTCCATCGTGTTACCACTGGACTACAGATCCATCTGTACCGTGCCTTTTGGTGGGCATACTGTTAAATACTCGGATATGAAACCAAAGTCGCAACGCCTGAGTGGACCTTGATATACGGTGTATTCTGGCTCGTACATTGTTATATAGCCGTAGATGAAACCAACGCCTCAACGGTCGCTCACTTACATATGCAGGCGGGTAGACCATTATACATTCATAGATGAAGCCAAGTAACAGGTCAGGACGGCTGGGTTAGGTCACGTGATTAGCATAAGGCACATCATTTCATATACAACTACAACGTGTACAACACGATGGAAACAGACGGATCTGTAGTCCAGTGGTTAACACGTTGGACTGGTAATCCAGGGATCGCAGATTCGATCCACCGTCTGACCCTAATAAAATTAACAGTCTTTCAGATGGGACGTTAAACCGAGGTCTCATGTCGGTGCTTTACACCGTGCACGTAAAAGAACCAGAGGAGATTCTGGAATTGGTCTCTGTCTGTATCATGCACTATCCTCCAAAATCTAAAATAACTAATCTCTTCAGGAGGCGTCGCTCATATGGGCAACCGGTAGCGACGATAAATAAACGTAAACAAAATAATAATATGGAAACAGACGGATCTGTAGTCCAGTGGTTAACACGTTGGACTGGTAATCCAGGGATCGCAGATTCGATCCCCAGTCTGACCCTAATAAAATATATAATAATATATAATAACAGTTGTTCAGATGGGACTTTAAACCGAGGTATCGTGTCGGTGCTTTACACCGTGCACGTAAATGAACCAGAGGAGACTCTGGAATGGGTATCTATCGGTATCATTGCACTATCCTCCAATTATCTAAAATAACTAATCTCTTCAGGTGGCGTCGCTCATATGGACAACCGGTAGCGACGATAAATAACGTAAAAAAAACACACACACACGCACACGCACAGATGGAAACATTTGCTAGATCATACAAACGATGACAGACACTCCAACACGACGACGGCGGTGGCGGGCGGGATGAAAATCGAGCTTTGCTGTGTCTGTTATTCTCCTTTGCACCTGGCAGCTTAGTAGAGCAATTCTATACAAGAACAAACAACTACTTACGTTTCAAGATAAACGAAATGATAAATATGACAAAAATGTATTAGTACATTATGCATAATTGATCAAGCTGGTGATAAATCTGTATGTGTCTCGTGTATTCCGATGCCGTAATCTTCACACATCGGTAAACAGACAACAAGGAATTAGCGAGTTCGATGTGTTGTGTTAATTAACCATGTTGTAAGGAACACCTGAATTAATTGAACTATGGGTTTTGCATAACATACCTTTTCAGAATGAGTTGGGAAGTGACATTAAAATGTGTATCAGGAAATAGAATCGTTTAATGTTAAGTCTTTACATTGACTATGTGTAATCTCTTTCATGTGTGTGTGTGTGTGTGTGTATTTTACGTTTATTTATCGTTGCTACCGGTTGCCCATATGAGCGACGCCTCCTGAAGAGATTAGTCATTTTAGATGTTGGAGGATAGTTCAGTGATACAGACAGAGACCCATTCCAGAGTCTCCTCTGGTTCTTTTACGTGCACGGTGTAAAGCACCGACACGAAACCTCGGTTTAACGTCCAATCTGAAATCTGGTCAGACGGGGGAACCGTAATCTCTTTCTGACGGACTGACATACTTTGTACGTGTAGATGTCAATGCCACGATGCTTCGTCTCTTTTTACCGAGGTCCACCTCCGTGGGAGAGTGGTTAAGGTCGCTGACTTGTATATCATTGCAAAATGGTGCTGACGAATGCGTAAAACCCGAACAGACAAACAAACAATTTACCGATAGACGTCAATGCCAGAATGCTTCATCTGACGGACTGACATACTTTATACCAGTAGACGTCAATGCCAGAATGCTTCATCTGGCGGATTCACATACTTTATACCAGTAGACGTCAATGCCAGAATGCTTCATCTGATGGACTGACATACTTTATACCAGTAGACGTCAATGCCAGAATGCTTCATCTGACGGACTGACATAGTGTGTACGGGTAGATGTCAATGCCAGAATGCTTCATCTGGCGGATTCACATACTTTATACCAGTAGACATCAATGCCAGAATGCTTCATCTGGCGGATTCACATACTTTATACCAGTAGACGTCAATGCCAGAATGCTTCATCTGGCGGATTCACATACTTTATACCAGTAGACGTCAATGCCACAATGCTTCATCTGGCGGATTCACATACTTTATACCAGTAGACGTCAATGCCAGAATGCTTCATCTGGCGGATTCACATACTTTATACCAGTAGACGTCAATGCCAGAATGCTTCATATGACGGACTGACATAGTGTGTACGGGTAGATGTCAATGCCAGAATGCTTCATCTGACGGACTGACATAGTGTGTAAGGGTAGATGTCAATGCCAGAATGCTTCATATGACGGACTGACATAGTGTGTAAGGGTAGATGTCAATGCCAGAATGCTTCATCTGACGGACTGACATAGTGTGTACGGGTAGATGTCAATGCCAGAATGCTTCATCTGACGGACTGACATAGTGTGTAAGGGTAGATGTCAATGCCAGAATGCTTCATCTGACGGACTGACATAGTGTGTACGGGTAGATGTCAATGCCAGAATGCTTCATCTGACGGACTGACATAGTGTGTACCAGTAGACGTCAATGCCAGAATGCTTCATCTGACGGACTAACATAGTGTGTACGGGTAGATGTCAATGCCAGAATGCTTCATCTGACGGACTGACATAGTGTGTACGGGTAGATGTCAATGCCAGAATGCTTCATCTGACGGACTGACATAGTGTGTAAGGGTAGATGTCAATGCCAGAATGCTTCATCTGACGGACTGACATAGTGTGTAAGGGTAGATGTCAATGCCAGAATGCTTCATCTGACGGACTGACATAGTGTGTACTGGTAGATGTCAATGCCAGAATGCTTCATCTGACGGGTTGACATAGTGTGTACGGGTAGATGTCAATGCCAGAATGCTTCATCTGAGGGGTTGACATAGTGTGTACGGGTAATTTTCAATGCCAGAATGCTTCATCTGACGGGTTGACATAGTGTGTACGGGTAGATGTCAATGCCAGAATGCTTCATCTGACGGACTGACATAGTGTGTAAGGGTAGATGTCAATGCCAGAATGCTTCATCTGACGGGTTGACATAGTGTGTACGGGTAGATGTCAATGCCAGAATGCTTCATCTGACGGGTTGACATAGTGTGTACGGGTATATGTCAATGCCAGAATGCTTCATCTGACGGATTCACATACTTTATACCAGTAGACATCAATGCCAGAATGCTTCATCTGACGGACTGACATAGTGTGTACGGGTAGATGTCAATGCCAGAATGATTCATCTGACGGACTGACATAGTGTGTACGGGTAGATGTCAATGCCAGAATGCTTCATCTGACGGGTTGACATAGTGTGTACGGGTAGATGTCAATGCCAGAATGCTTCATCTGACGGGTTGACATAGTGTGTACGGGTATATGTCAATGCCAGAATGCTTCATCTGACGGATTCACATACTTTATACCAGTAGACATCAATGCCAGAATGCTTCATCTGACGGACTGACATAGTGTGTACGGGTAGATGTCAATGCCAGAATGATTCATCTGACGGACTGACATAGTGTGTACGGGTAGATGTCAATGCCAGAATGCTTCATCTGACGGGTTGACATAGTGTGTACGGGTAGATGTCAATGCCAGAATGCTTCATCTGACGGGTTGACATAGTGTGTACGGGTATATGTCAATGCCAGAATGCTTCATCTGACGGGTTGACATACTTTGTACGGGTAGATGTCAATGCCAGAATGCTTCATCTGACGGGTTGACATAGTGTGTACGGGTAGATGTCAATGCCAGAATGCTTCATCTGACGGGTTGACATACTTTGTACGGGTAGATGTCAATGCCAGAATGCTTCATCTGACGGGTTGACATACTTTGTACGGGTAGATGTCAATGCCAGAATGCTTCATCTGACGGGTTGACATACTTTGTACGGGTAGATGTCAATGCCAGAATGCTTCATCTGACGGGTTGACATACTTTGTACCGATAGATTGTACATAATGGGGGTAATTATATTTATTAAGTATGTTAATTAATTACCTCCATCATTATTTGTTATATATTCATGATTATTGGTCTTTTAATTATAATGCAGTATAAGGTCTTTATAAAAGACAATTAGACAGGTGAACTCCATTGACTAGTTACGTTGGCAGAGAAGCACGTATATTTACCAGTAGACAATCATCACATGCATGCTTGATCAGCATCTAAAAGGTTTTCCCACACATGTGTGAAATTACATCAGAAATGTACTCCAATGTTTAATGTTAAAATAGGATTATTGAAAGGTTAACTTGTTTGTTCACGTAAAAGCAAGTGTTTGCACCAACACAATATATCAGAATTGATATATTGAGGGAAAGTAATACCAAACATGTTTACAGGAACCATTTCCATATTTCATGAAATACCATGTCCAAGCTTCATTCTCTATAAAGCGCCGACTCGCCAATTGATATTCAGAGGGAAAGGGGGTTAAGAGGGCAGAGGTTCAAGAGGCATGCTGATCATTCGATAGTTTCATAACGAGAGCTTTCTTTAAACAATTTGACAAAGTGATCTAGGTTTTTTTTGCAAGACTAAGCTAACGCTTTACAAACTTGGTAATCGTGTCGATAGCAGCAAAGCATGGTGAACATTGTGCTCACGAGTTACAGAGGAGTTGATATTTGATTTAAAAAATGCGGAGACAAATTTTTTTTAACTTTATTTATTTTACAACGATTGCGAAGCAAGTTTTAACAACTTATATTAATCACTCTCGTTGGCTCGGATGAAAGCGTAAATGTGGCCATTCGTTTAATTATTAGTTAGCAAGATATTTATTATTGGTCACGGCACCAATATATAGCGGCTACAATTAAATGTCTATTTCACTTTATTACTACTGCATGTTAAAACAACATATAACGGAAACGACGTTACGTACACGTCAACCAGTCTATTTAATTATTAACTATTAAGGGATAGTATTACAATTATTGTTTATACCACGTGCTACGCAACGCCGCCGGATCTCGTGCTGTACAATACCTACTTCAACAATGTCTCATAGTCCCTTAGTCAAACTGTTAGATGGCCTCCGTAGCCGAGTTATTATGATTCAAGTTACTTGCCCCTTTCCGCTATATGTTCGAATTCCACTAGGGGTAGCGAATTATTTCAAATGATAGTTATCCAGCTGGTTTGCCGAAAGTCGGCTGTTCTACCCGAGTGCTTGTCTGGACTATTCGGAGGGTCACCCTTTGTCTTCCTCCGCCAATATTTGCTAGGGAATCGCCATATGACCTAAGCTGTCGGTACAACTTTACAAACTGTCAGTGTTATCATCTATGTTTATAATTCTACCGACCGACTTGTAATAGGACCCTGCAATACGAACATATCATATTTTTGCATACGAATTTATCATATTTTAGGATTCTCTTTCAAAAGACGTCAACAGTATAAACAGTATCGGGCGTGATAATCTGTATGAATCCAGGATAATTATCTATATGTGTATTTTCACAGTCAGTACATAAATTTTTCCAGCATATCCGCGTATCAGTGATTTAAATTAAACGTCAAAACCACCGCATTGTGAAATCATCGTATCACCTTGTCCATTGAAATATCTCGAAGATGAAGTATCAAATTTTAATGTGCTTTATCCGAGTGTTTGGGGAATAATGTCCACAGTATTGGTATCTGACTCAAATTTCCTGCCTTTTATTTAAAGATATTTTTTCTGAATACATTATAGATCAAATTGACGAGATAGGTACAATTTATTATTGCGAATTTGTACCGTGTTGTGGACAATTGATTTGCTGCGTCATACATTCTTAATGATGCAACGGGGAGGACAACTGTTTGCTGTTAGGAGAGGACAGCGGTAAGCTATTGGGAGAGGACAGTGGTAAGCTATTAGGAGAGGACAGTGGTAAGCTATTAGGAGAGGACAACTGTAAGCTATTATGGGAGGTCAACTGTAAGCTATTAGGGGAGTTCAACTATGAGCTATTAGGGGAGATCAACTATAAGCTATTAGGGGAGGTCAACTATTAGGGGAGGACAGCTGTAAGCTATTAGGAGATAACAGCGGTAAGCTATTAGGAGATGACAGAAGTAGGCTATTAGAAGATGACAGCGGTAAGCTATTAGGATATTACAGCGGTAAGATATTAGGAGAGGACAACAGGAAGATATCAGGAGAGGACAACAGGAAGATATTAGGAAAAAACAACAGGAAGATATTAGGAGAGGACAACAGGAAGATATTAGGAAAGGACAACAGGAAGATATTAGGAAAAGACAACAGGAAGATATTAGGAGAGGACAACAGGAAGATATTAGGAGAGGACAACAGGAAGATATTAGGAAAAGACAACAGGAAGATATTAGGAGAGGACAACAGGAAGATATTAGGAGAGGACAACAGGAAGATATTAGGAGAGGACAACAGGAAGATATTAGGAGAGGACAACAGGAAGATATTAGGAGCGGACAACAGGAAGATATTAGGAGAGGACAACAGGAAGATATTAGGAGAGGACAACAGGAAGGTATTAGGAAAAGACAACAGGAAGATATTAGGAGAGGACAACAGGAAGATATTAGGAGAGGACAACAGGCAGATATTAGGAGAGGACAACAGGAAGATATTAGATGACAACAGGAAGATATTAGATGAACAACAGGAAGATATTAGGAGAGGACAACAGGAAGATATTAGGAGAGGACAACAGGAAGATATTAGGAAAAGACAACAGGAAGATATTAGGAGAGGACAACAGGAAGATATTAGGAGAGGACAACAGGACGATATTAGGAGAGGACAACAGGAAGATATTAGGAGAGGACAACAGGAAGGTATTAGGAAAAGACAACAGGAAGATATTAGATGACCACAGGAAGATATTAGGAGAGGACAACAGGAAGATATTAGGAGAGGACAACAGGCAGATATTAGGAGAGGACAACAGGAAGATATTAGATGACAACAGGAAGATATTAGATGAACAACAGGAAGATATTAGGAGAGGACAACAGGAAGATATTAGGAGAGGACAACAGGAAGATATTAGGAGAGGACAACAGGAATATATTACGAGAGGACAACAGGAATATATTGGGAGAGGACAACAGGAAGATATTAGGATAGAACAACAGGAAGATATTAGGAGAGGTCAACAGGAGGATATTAGGAGAGGACAACATGAAGATATTAGGAGAGGACAACATGAAGATATTAGGAGAGGACAACGGTGATATATTAGGAGAGGACAACAGGAAGATATTAGGAGAGGACAACAGGAAGATATTATATGACAACAGGAAGATACTAGGAGAGGACAACATGAAGATACTAGATGACAACAGGAAGATATTAGGAGAGGAAAACAGGAAGATATTAGATGACAACAGGAAGATATTAGATGAACAACAGGAAGATATTAGGAGGACAACAGGAATATATTAGGAGAGGACAACAGGAAGATATTAGGAGAAGACAACATGACGATATTAGATGACAACAGGAAGATATTAGGAGAGGACAACAGGAATATATTAGGAGAAGACAACAGGAAGATATTAGGAGAGGACAACAGGAAGATATTAGGAGAGGACAACAGGAAGATATTAGGAGGGCAACAGGAAGATATTAGATGACAACAGGAAGATATTAGGAAAGGACAACAGGAAGATATTAGGAGAGGACAACAGGAAGATATTAGGAGAGGTCAACAGGAAGGTATTAGGAAAGGAAAACAGGAAGATATTAGGAGAGGACAACAGGAAGATATTAGGAGAGGACAACAGGACGATATTAGGAGAGGACAACAGGAAGATATTAGGAGAGGACAACAGGAAGGTATTAGGAAAAGACAACAGGAAGATATTAGATGACCACAGGAAGATATTAGGAGAGGACAACAGGAAGATATTAGGAGAGGACAACAGGCAGATATTAGGAGAGGACAACAGGAAGATATTAGATGACAACAGGAAGATATTAGATGAACAACAGGAAGATATTAGGAGAGGACAACAGGAAGATATTAGGAGAGGACAACAGGAAGATATTAGGAGAGGACAACAGGAATATATTACGAGAGGACAACAGGAATATATTGGGAGAGGACAACAGGAAGATATTAGGATAGAACAACAGGAAGATATTAGGAGAGGTCAACAGGAGGATATTAGGAGAGGACAACATGAAGATATTAGGAGAGGACAACATGAAGATATTAGGAGAGGACAACGGTGATATATTAGGAGAGGACAACAGGAAGATATTAGGAGAGGACAACAGGAAGATATTATATGACAACAGGAAGATACTAGGAGAGGACAACATGAAGATACTAGATGACAACAGGAAGATATTAGGAGAGGAAAACAGGAAGATATTAGATGACAACAGGAAGATATTAGATGAACAACAGGAAGATATTAGGAGGACAACAGGAATATATTAGGAGAGGACAACAGGAAGATATTAGGAGAAGACAACATGACGATATTAGATGACAACAGGAAGATATTAGGAGAGGACAACAGGAATATATTAGGAGAAGACAACAGGAAGATATTAGGAGAGGACAACAGGAAGATATTAGGAGAGGACAACAGGAAGATATTAGGAGGGCAACAGGAAGATATTAGATGACAACAGGAAGATATTAGGAAAGGACAACAGGAAGATATTAGGAGAGGACAACAGGAAGATATTAGGAGAGGTCAACAGGAAGGTATTAGGAAAGGAAAACAGGAAGATATTAGGAGAGGACAACAGGAAGATATTAGGAGAGGACAACAGGACGATATTAGGAGAGGACAACAGGAAGATATTAGGAGAGGACAACAGGAAGGTATTAGGAAAAGACAACAGGAAGATATTAGATGACCACAGGAAGATATTAGGAGAGGACAACAGGAAGATATTAGGAGAGGACAACAGGCAGATATTAGGAGAGGACAACAGGAAGATATTAGATGACAACAGGAAGATATTAGATGAACAACAGGAAGATATTAGGAGAGGACAACAGGAAGATATTAGGAGAGGACAACAGGAAGATATTAGGAGAGGACAACAGGAATATATTACGAGAGGACAACAGGAATATATTGGGAGAGGACAACAGGAAGATATTAGGATAGAACAACAGGAAGATATTAGGAGAGGTCAACAGGAGGATATTAGGAGAGGACAACATGAAGATATTAGGAGAGGACAACATGAAGATATTAGGAGAGGACAACGGTGATATATTAGGAGAGGACAACAGGAAGATATTAGGAGAGGACAACAGGAAGATATTATATGACAACAGGAAGATACTAGGAGAGGACAACATGAAGATACTAGATGACAACAGGAAGATATTAGGAGAGGAAAACAGGAAGATATTAGATGACAACAGGAAGATATTAGATGAACAACAGGAAGATATTAGGAGGACAACAGGAATATATTAGGAGAGGACAACAGGAAGATATTAGGAGAAGACAACATGACGATATTAGATGACAACAGGAAGATATTAGGAGAGGACAACAGGAATATATTAGGAGAAGACAACAGGAAGATATTAGGAGAGGACAACAGGAAGATATTAGGAGAGGACAACAGGAAGATATTAGGAGGGCAACAGGAAGATATTAGATGACAACAGGAAGATATTAGGAAAGGACAACAGGAAGATATTAGGAGAGGACAACAGGAAGATATTAGGAGAGGTCAACAGGAAGGTATTAGGAAAGGAAAACAGGAAGATATTAGGAGAGGACAACAGGAAGATATTAGGAGAGGACAACAGGAAGATAATAGATGACAACAGGAAGATATTAGATGACAATAGGAAGATATTAGATGACAATAGGAAGATATTAGATGAACAAGAGGAAGATATTAGGAGAGGACAACAGGAAGATAATAGATGACAACAGGAAGATATTAGATGACAATAGGAAGATATTAGATGAACAACAGGAAGATATTAGGAGAGGACAACAGGAAGATATTAGGAGAGGACAACAGGAAGATATTAGGAGAGGACAACAGGAAGATATTAGGAGAGGACAACAGGAAGATATTAGGAAAGGACAACAGGAAGATATTAGATGAACAACAGGAAGATATTAGGAGAGGACAACAGGAAGATATTAGGAGAGGACAACAGGAAGATATTAGGAGAGGAAAACAGGAAGATATTAGGAGAGGGCAACAGGAAGATATTAGATGACAACAGGAAGATATTAGGAGAGGACAACAGGAAGATATTAGGAAAGGACAACAGGAAGATATTAGGAGAGGACAACAGGAAGATATTAGGAGAGGTCAACAGGAAGGTATTAGGAAATGAAACAGGAAGATATTAGGAGAGGACAACAGGAAGATATTAGGAGAGAACAACAGGAAGATATTAGGAGAGGACAACAGGAAGATATTAGGAGAGGACAACAGGAAGATATTAGATGACAACAGGAAGATATTAGGAGAGGACAACAGGAAGATATTAGGAAAGGACAACAGGAAGATATTAGGAGAGGACAACAGGAAGATATTAGGAGAGGACAACAGGAAGATAATAGATGACAACAGGAAGATATTAGATGACAATAGGAAGATATTAGATGAACAACAGGAAGATATTAGGAGAGGACAACAGGAACATATTAGGAGAGGACAATGGTGAGATATTAAGAGCGGACAGCGGTGAGATATTAGGAATGGATAACAGGAAGATATTAGAAGAGGACAACGCTAAGCTATTAGGAGAGGACAACGGTGAGATATTAGGAGCGGACAACAGGAATATATTAGGAGAGGACACCAGGAAGATATTAGAAGAGGACAATGGTGAGATATTAGGAGAGGACAACAGGAAGATATTAGGAGAGGACAACAGGAAGATATTAGGAGAGGACAGCGGTGAAATATTAGGTATGATAATAAGCTATTAGGAAAAGACAACGGCACGTCACACTAGAGAATAGACAATCCAGCCCAACTATGACAAGAAACAATGCACAATAGATAATCCAGTGTCATACCTCACACCACAATGAAGAATAAATAATCATATATAATAAGTGGCATTATTCGACGCCTCATTGGAAGAGACAATCCAGCAGCATTATGCCACGCCTCACTGGAAGAGACAATCGAGCAGCATTATGCGACGCCTCACTGGAAGAGACAATCCAGCAGCATTATGCCACGCCTCACTGGAAGAGACAATCGAGCAGCATTATGCGACGCCTCATTGGAAGAGACAATCCAGCAGCATTATTCGACGCCTCATTGGAAGAGACAATCCAGCAGCATTATGCCACGCCTCACTGGAAGAGACAATCGAGCAGCATTATGCGACGCCTCACTGGAAGAGACAATCCAGCAGCATTATGCCACGCCTCACTGGAAGAGACAATCGAGCAGCATTATGCGACGCCTCATTGGAAGAGACAATCCAGCAGCATTATTCGACGCCTCATTGGAAGAGACAATCCAGCAGCATTATGCCACGCCTCACTGGAAGAGACAATCGAGCAGCATTATGCGACGCCTCACTGGAAGAGACAATCCAGCAGCATTATGCGATGCCTCACTGGAAGAGACAATCCAGCAGCATTATGCGATGCCTCACTGGAAGAGACAATCCAGCAGCATTATGCGACGCCTCACTGGAAGAGACAATCCAGCAGCATTATGCGACGCCTCACTGGAAGAGACAATCCAGCAGCATTATGCCACGCCTCACTGGAAGAGACAATCGAGCAGCATTATGCGACGCCTCACTGGAAGAGACAATCCAGCAGCATTATGCCACGCCTCACTGGAAGAGACAATCCAGCAGCATTATGCAACGCCTCACTGGAAGAGACAATCCAGCAGCATTATGCGACGCCTCACTGGAAGAGTCAATCCAGCAGCAGTATGCGATGCCTCACTGGAAGAGACAATCCAGCAGCATTATGCGACGCCTCACTGGAAGAGACAATCCAGCAGCATTATGCGATGCCTCACTGGAAGAGACAATCCAGCAGCATTATGCGATGCCTCACTGGAAGAGACAATCCAGCAGCATTATGCGACGCCTCACTGGAAGAGACAATCCAGCAGCATTATGCGACGCCTCACTGGAAGAGACAATCCAGCAGCATTATGCGACGCCTCACTGGAAGAGACAATCCAGCAGCATTATGCGACGCCTCACTGGCACATAGTTTGGAACGCTTGCAGATTATTCATGGCAATACTTCTGCCCACAAAAGCGTGTACAATGGTTCTTAGAACATGAACATGTTATTCAGATTGAACACCTCTGTATCCTCCCCCCCCCCCCCAACATAAAACTCTGTGAATTGTTCAACGATAAATGCTATGCTACTATACTTAGTTTATACACATTTATTTTAGATCGATTGCGAAACAAGTGTTTACAACGTTAGATTAATCGCTCGAGAGACCTCATTCCTGATGGAATCCATCCCCATGAGGGAGAGAGAAGAGGCAATGTGGAATTTTATTGCCTTGTCTAATGGCACTGCGCGAACTCCGAGCCTCTCACACCTGAAGTGACTGCTACCACTACGCTATCATGACTTCCACTTTGCAGTGTTTGAACAATATATGAAGTGGAGACTACATTGTGGCATTTATGTCGTGAACAGAAATACGTCAAACGTGTACTAATATATCGTTGAGGGGCGGGGGGGGGGGGTAGTTTGAAAGGTTGACCTAAAACGTCCTGCTCCTGTGAGAACCAGATAGCATTCACTGAATATACTGAATGCCATTCATTTCTACTGTATACTTTAATATATTTGTAAATAACAGATAAATTAAAAATCTACAGCTGAATACCCGCGCATAGGAGAGGACAACAGTAGGCTATTAGGAGATGACAACGGTAAGCTATTTGAAGAGGACATTGTTGAGTCATTATTTGCTAAAAGGAACAAAGCTTTCATAAATATCATAATTATATTTGGACACAATTAGGAACAATTGAACATGCCAGTGAGTGAGTTTTTCTTTAATTTGTAACTAGTGTCCAAGTCTTTTACCAGTGCTGTTTATCCAAAAAGAATAAATATTTCACATTTATATAAGTTTTCGTTTTCTTTCGTTCTAATCCCTTTCAGTCTACTGCTGTTAAATTATAGGTAAAATGTTCATGTCTTGATTACATGTAAACATACTGAAATAAATAATGCTTAAACTAGTGTTCACAAAGATCTCCTCTGGTTCTTTTACGTGCACGGTGTAAAGCACCGACACGAGACCTCGGTTTAAAGTCCCATCTGAAAGACTGCTAATTTTATTATGGTCAGACGGAGGGATCGAACCTGTGATCACTGGATTAACAGTCCAGCGTGTTACCATTGGACTACAGATCCGTATGTGACAGACAGACGTCGACAATGCGGCTTTTTATGCGATGACATTAACTATTGGTTTTAGGGTTGCTGTTTTTCAAAAACGACCGAGAGGTGGACGAGAGAAGGGCGAGAGGACGAGATGGACGAGAGAAGCATGAGAGATGGGCGAAAGAAGGACGAGAGAAGGGAGAGAGATGGACGAGAGAAGGATGAGAGATGGACCAGATTATGAGAGATGGACGAGAGAAGGATGAGAGATGGACCAGATGATGAGAGATGGACGAGAGAAGGACGAGAGGACGAGGTAAGGATGAGAGAAGGACGAGGTAAGGACGAGAGAAGGATGAGAGGACGAGGGAAGGACGAGAGAACGGAGAGAGGACGGGAGGACGAGAGAAGGGAGAGGACGAGAGATGGACGAAAGAATGACGAGAGATGGACGAAAGAATGACGAGAGAAGGACGAAGGATGGACGAGGGAAGGACGAGCGAAGGATGAGAGGACGAGGGAAGAACAAGAGATGGACAAGAGAAGGATGAGTGATGGACGAGGGAAGGAAGAGAGGAGATTTAATAGTGCCAATAAACTAAACATGTACTTTGAGGTGGAATAATTTTTATTGAATATCACATGGTAACGTATATAGAACACGTACATTGTAGCATAACATAGCACAGTACATCAACGCATACATAACGTAATCACATAGTAACATAGCACAGTACATCAACGCATACATAACGTAATCACATAGTAACATAGCACAGTACATCAACGCATACATAACGTAATCACATAGTAACATAGCACAGTACATCAACGCATACATAACGTAATCACATAGTACCATAGCACAGTACATCAAAGCATACATAACGTAATCACATAGTAACATAGCACAGTACATCAAAGCATACATAACTTAATCATATAGTAACATAGCACAGTACATCAAAGCATACATAACTTAATCATATAGTAACATAGCACAGTACATCAAAGCATACATAACTTAATCATATAGTAACTTGATTGAGTACATCAACATGTAGCATACATAACTTAATCATATAGTAACTTGATTAAGTACATCAACATGTAGCATACATAACTTAATCATATAGTAACTTGATTAAGTACATCAACATGTAGCATACATAACTTAATCATATAGTAACTTGATTAAGTACATCAACATGTAGCATACATAACTTAATCATATAGTAACTTCTGGGTCCATGCTGCTTCCAATTCAGTAGTGGGGCGACCATTCCCTACCCAGCGGGTCCTCAGGTGGCGGATAGGGGAACGGCCCTCAGATATGGGGGTTAGCTGTGAATCAAATAAGCAGTCCCGGACCATATGGCGGTGTACCTACCAGGACGGGGCAGGATAGCACATGGCAAAGCTACTCCTATTAAATACTCCACGTGTCCCACAACGGGTGCATCAGGTGAATGGACCGCCTTAAAAGTCCTAGCCTAAGGGTGAGGTAACCCCAACAGAAACCTCGAATGCTGAAGCCGGAAGTACTGGGCCGCACGGCGCATTCTAATAAACCACGGTACTACGCATAAACGCAAAATGAAGACCCGCCAGGCAGGTACAGTGCCGGGTTCCATACCTCGAAGGAACCCATCCTTAGCTACTGGAGGTCACCCTAAGCCGCCCTGTGGAGTCAGGGGACGGCGAAGGTCAGCTACTGGCCGAAACGTGAAGCAGAAACCTCTTGTGCTCATGCAGTGGAATGCTGAAGGAGTCTTTAACAAAAAGACTGAACTGGAGCAAGTACTACAGGACAAAGAGGTAAGTGTTTGCTGCATACAGGAAACACACTTGAACAAAGACAAGACGTTCAAAGTACGAGGCTACCAGTGCCTCCGAGCAGACCGACAAGACAGACACAAGGGTGGTGTGCTCACTCTAGTGCGGAACAACATCAATGCGAGCGAAGTGAAAACCTACCTTGAAGGAGCGGAATACCAGGAGTTCAAGATCAAGACCAAATCAACTGAGTTGAACCTCGTCAACTACTACTGCCCAAATGACAAAGCCCTTGCCCTTGACACTATTGGAGCTTCAAACAGTCGATACATGGTTGTTGGTGACTTCAATAGTCATTCCCAGAGTTGGGGATATGCACAGTCTGGTAGGCGTGGGGATGAAGTGGAGGACTGGCAGAATGAGCACAACTTGATTCTTGTCAACCAGCCCTATGATGTACCAACCTTCTACTCTAGGCGATGGCACACTACTACCTCTCCAGATCTAGCATTCTGCACAGAGGACATCCAGAAAGGTACGGTTAGAGAAGCTGGCGATCAACTTGGTGGAAGTGACCACAAACCAGTGTTCCTCACACTCAGCAGTGAAGTGATACAGACAGACCATCCCTACCCTAGATGGAACTACAAGAAAGCCAAGTGGAGTCTCTTTGCTATTCGGTCCAATTCTCTTACTCGAGGCATACAGGTACAAGGAAGAGATGTTAACAACGTGGTGAAAGAGTTCAACAGCTGCATACTCAAAGCTGCCCATGAAACCATCCCTAGAGGTTCGAGAAGAGAATACAAACCCTACTGGACCAATCAGTTGCAGACCCTCCAAGATGAACTCACTGAAGCAAGGAACAGGGCAGAAGAACAGCCATCACAAGAAAACCATGAACAACTTCAGAAAGCAAAGGCACAGTTTCAAAAATCTAAACTGGAAGCTACACGACGAAGTTGGAGGGAGAAAATTGCTGCCCTGAACCTTGAGAAGGACGGGAGGAAGTTATGGAGGCTCACGAAACAGCTAAATGATGAAGAAAATAGCAGACAGAAAATCACGTTGGATGAGGATGGGAAACTGTTGACCGGCAAAGAGACTGCAGACTGTCTCGCCAAAGCCTACCAGAAAGAGGGCAACATCAAAGTCACACGCCAACAGCAAAGAGAGGCACGGAAAGAATAGAAGGATAGAAGTAAAAGGCATACGGAACAAGACTCCATGAAACTTCCACTTACATACCAGGAACTGTACACAGCGCTCAGACAACTGAAAAAGAGGACGTCACCTGGACCAGATGGAATCTCCAATGAGATGCTAACTCATCTTGGATGCTCAGCCATGCTGAAACTTCTTGACATCTTCAATCTTAGCTGGGAAGAAGGCATAGTTCCGCAGATCTGGAAGGAAGCCAACGTTATCCCAATCTACAAGAACGGCAAGGATAGAAAGAAAGCTTCCAGCTATCGTCCTATTAGTCTCACTAGCTGTGTGGTCAAGACAATGGAGAGGATAGTTAACAAGAGACTCATGTGGTATCTTGAGACAGAAAACCTCCTATCCAAGGAACAAGCAGGATTACGACAGTTCAGATGCACAGAGGACCAGGCAACATACCTCGCTCAGGAAGTTGAGGATGCATTCCAAGGCCAGAAGGTATTTTTGCAACCTGGATAGACCTCCAGAAGGCTTTTGACAAAGTCTGGACTGATGGGCTGCTGGTCAAGATGCAACGATGCGGAATTGCCGACAAGATGCTCCGATGGACCAAATCCTTCCTACACAATCGCAGAGCCAGAGTACTTGTTGACAACCAGAAGAGCAAGAAATTCCTCATCCGACACGGTGTTCCTCAAGGAGGAGTGATCTCGCCTACGCTGTTCCTCATCTTCATCGATGACTTGCTTGCAGAGCTCCCAAAAGGTATCAAAGCAGCACTCTATGCTGACGACTTGGTCATGTGGTGTGTTGAAGAACATGCAACGACTGCCACATACAGAATGCAGCAACAGCTCACAGCATGGGCAGAAGACTGGTGCATCTCTATAAATAAGGAGAAGTCGTCAACCACACTCTTCACACTTTCCACCAAACAGAAAGCTGGAACCATCAGTCGGTGGAACTGCCTTGAAGACGGACAACGAGCCAACATACTTGGGGGTGACATTTGACAGACGGCAGACATGGAAGCCACATATCCAGAAAGCAGAGGCCAAAGCCAAGCGCAAGCTTGCAATCCTTCGGAAGATTGCTGGCACCACATGGGGTGCCAATGATCACATCCTGAAGACTATATACCAAGGTGTGATCAGGCCTCACCTGGAATATGGATCCACCGCCTGGACAACATCAGCCAAGACCAACCAACAGACACTCGACAAGGTTCAGAACAAGGCTCTCAGGCTGATCACAGGTGCAATGAAGAGCACTCCAATCAAGGCCAATGGAGAAAATTACTTCCATCCAGCCACTGCAAGAACGTCGCGACACAAGAATTCTTCTACAGACGGAGAAGTTTCGATGTCAGGAAGAACAACCGATGAAGCAGAGAGTTGAGGCACTAACGAAGAATCGTCTAAAGCGAAGCAGTTTCATCCACCAGTCCAAGAAGCTTGCTCGAAAGCACACCAGCCATCTCCAGCCAAGACATTGCCTCCAACGCCATTTCTATCCAAGCCATGGTTGACTAGCGATGAATCCAAGGTTACCATCTGCAGTACAATCCCATACATGACATCCAGAGATAGACAACATGATGACGTCAAACGTGCCCTCACACTAGCACACATCGACAAGAATTATCCTGGAGAAGCATGGCTACATGTCTACACAGATGGTTCAGCCACAAGAGCAGTAGCAAACGGAGGAGCAGGCGTGTATGTCCGACACCCAGATGGTGTCAGTTGCTCTACCTACTGGAGTACACTGCAGCAACTATGGGGCAGAGGTACAGGCCCTTGAAACAGCAGCATCTCTAGTACACAACACTGTAGAGTGTGCCCAGGTTGTCTTCCTGACTGATGCGCTCTCAGTTCTGGATGCCCTGTCTAACAACAAAGAACCCCACCTGATGGAAGCCCTTCGAACAGTCAGCGTAACTAAAAGAACTGTCCTCCAGTGGGTACCTGCACACATAGGCATTCCTGGCAATGAAACCGCTGACCAGCTTGCCAAGCAAGGTTCTACCGAGAGGCAACCAGACAAAGATTTGACTTACAAGGAGAAATACACCATAATCAAATCTGCATCAAAGCCAACAGTCGAGAAGGATGACTACCACCTTCTCATCAGACAGGAGCAAGTCACGATATTCCGGCTTAGAACAGGGCATAACCGCCTGAACTTCCATATGTGTCGGAAGCTTGGACTAGCTCCATCAACTGCCTGCAACTGCAAAATAGGGGACCAGACTGCAGAACACATCCTCCAGGAGTGTCCCAATCTTCATGGGCTGAGGAAAACAACCTGGGTAACAGATACTTCTCTCCAGACGAAGTTACATGGCTGCCGGGAGGATCTGAGGAGGACGGCCCATTTCGTGTTTGCTGCCGGCTTGTCCATGTGATTCGCGAACGACAAGAAGAAGATATAGTAACTTGATTAAGTACATCAACATGTAGCATACATAACTTAATCATATAGTAACTTGATTAAGTACATCAAAGCATACATAACTTAATCATATAGTAACTTTATTGAGTACATCAAAGCATACATAACTTAATCATATAGTAACTTGATTGTAGCATACATAACGTAATCATATAGTAACATACTGTAGATGCATACATACATACTGCAATGTACTGTACTTTAGTTTACATGTTCACCGTAATTATTCATAACATTAATAAAAAAAAAGGTATTTTTGATATTTATAGATTTCATAAAAACAGCAGTAAAATTCTTTCTAATATATAAATCTAAATGGATTCATCTAGAGTAAAATTTTAATAAGTTAAATGTACAAAAGCGATTAAATATAGTATCGTCATTAATGACTTAGGAAATGATGACGGAAACACACAAAACCCTGAAAACATGTAACATACAAAACAGAATTGGTTCTTGAGCAAAACACTTAATTGCTATGCCCCCCCCCCCCCCCTAGCCTGGGAACAGACGTTGATATATTTTGCCTGGTCAGTCATATAAATATATATTTTAACACCGGAACCATTAATTGGGCCATATTGAGTTTCTGTTAATGTCAATTTGCAAGAAGTAAATTAGTGAAAAATCGACAAGACTGGAACCCAGGCTATGCCCCCCCCCACCGGAATAACTTGTATATAATTTAGAAAACCATTAGGTTTATATTCAGTTATATTTCATCAACAATCCACTGGATATTGCAAGACATCTTTAAAATGGGTAAAACTTAAACCCAAAGGGGCAAAACTCCAGAAAACCAAAACTGATGTCATTTACAGATTTATTGGGTTTGAATAAAAACTTGATCAGGTATAAAACAATTTTAACATGATTTGAAAAGCATATAAATTAGAAAATGTAACCAACAGGAACAGAAATAAGCTGTCGATTGATTAATGATTTATGCACCAACTTATTGAACACAATGGAAAGATTGCACACAAGCGCAACATACTTTATACAGGACAAAATAAAACTGTAGAAATAAACCTGGGCTGGAGCTAGACAGTATTTTAGGGGTAGTTGTCTCCCCCCAAGTAGCCACACTTATCCCAAGCTTGAACTTTAGGGAGAGCTTTTCTAATATAGAGTATAGAGAGGTCACTTGATTGTGTGCCCAAACTTCTCCACTGTATACCCCAAACTTCTCCACTGTATACCTGAAACTTCTCCACTGTATACCCCAAACTTCTCCACCGTATACCTGAAACTTCTCCACTGTATACCCCAAACTTCTCCACCGTATACCTGAAACTTCTCCACCGTATACCAAACTTCTCCACCGTTTGAAACTTCTCCACCGTATACCCCAAACTTCTCCACCGTATACCTGAAACTTCTCCACCGTATACCTGAAACTTCTCCACCGTATACCCCAAACTTCTCCACCATATACCTGAAACTTCTCCACCGTATACCCCAAACTTCTCCACCGTATACCTGAAACTTCTCCACCGTATACCTGAAAGTACCAAGTTTCAACCAAATACATGACATGGTTACCGACACATTGACTTGATGGTAACTCAATCGTAAAACTTCATACAAAGGTGTGACACCAAAGCCTGCCTAAGTATAATAGTCATTGAGCTAAAATGTGCCTACTATTCCACAGAATGTAAATGCCTTAGATTTGTAGCAGTGATACAGGCAAACAGAACAGAAGCGCAGTGACATTACACACTGCAAACCGATTACGAAATATAAAGTGGATAATGATACCCTATATAAATTGTCTATATACAACTCTGTAAATTGTGAACATTCCACAAAATTAAAGATGAAAACCAATGAAATCATCTACACGTTGTCCCAAAATAGTGGATGATGTTTTTACAATATAACTTACTGTGCAATAGTTTTGCTATCCAATATTTAAATACAGAAACATGTATTGTCCGCTCATTTCGCCTACAGCGTGCTAAAGGTTAAACATTTTAAATGATAAAATATATATACATATGTGTACAACAACACAACACTTGTTAACCCATTTCATTCTGGATACATTTAAAGTCACAGTAACACTGTGTGCTGATCAGGATCTATGTTGTTTGCTACATAGCCAAGTGTCTTAGCAAGATCATCTGATATTGATAAAATATGTTTAAACTAAGATCATCTGAATAGCAAACAGCATAGAGTCTGATCAGACAGCACGTTCCGTGGTTGCTGATCTGGCTCTATGTTCTTTGCAAATACTGTTTGAACGGTATCCAGAATCGCTGCAGCTGATCTGGATCTATGTTGTTTGCCACATAGCCAAGTGTCTTAGCAAGATCATCTGAATAGCAAACAGCATAGAGCCTGATCAGACAGCACATTCCGTGGCTGCTGATCTGGCTCTATGTTCTTTGCAAATACTGTTTGAACGGTATCCAGAATCGCTGCGGCTGATCTGGATCTATGTTGTTTGCAAATACTGTTTGAATGGTATCCAGAATCGCTGCGGCTGATCTGGATCTATGTTGTTTGCAAATACTGTTTGAATGGTATCCAGAATCGCTGCGGCTGATCTGGATCTATGTTGTTTGCAAATACTGTTTGAATGGTATCCAGAATCGCTGCGGCTGATCTGGATCTATGTTGTTTGCAAATACTGTTTGAATGGTATCCAGAATCGCTGCGGCTGATCTGGATCTATGTTGTTTGCAAATACTGTTTGAATGGTATCCAGAATCGCTGCGGCTGATCTGGATCTATGTTGTTTGCAAATACTGTTTGAATGGTATCCAGAATCGCTGCGGCTGATCTGGATCTATGTTGTTTGCAAATACTGTTTGAATGGTATCCAGAATCGCTGCGGCTGATCTGGATCTATGTTGTTTGCAAATACTGTTTGAATGGTATCCAGAATCAAATGGGTTAAAACAACATTAGTGAGAAAACTATGTACATTCTTGTATCACAAAAAATAAATTATAAATGACTGTTCAATAATATTAACAATAATTATGTGC
Organism: Archivesica marissinica; assembly: GCA_014843695.1. Lineage (NCBI taxonomy): Eukaryota > Metazoa > Mollusca > Bivalvia > Venerida > Vesicomyidae > Archivesica > Archivesica marissinica. The sequence continues at coordinate 23,586,715 of CM026390.1, forward strand.
CACCATAGATATGCTAACCCAGCTACAACAAATTGTCTTTACATTGAAAATTTGGTATAACAAAACACGATACCCCATTAAAACCACTCACCCACCTTCAGTTATTGATTTTCGTGTTCCATAGTATTAACTTTTCTCATAAAACAATAATAATGTTGGTAAAACTTGTTGCCCAACACATTGACTTCTAGAGTTTTATTCTCAAGTATAAATATAGCACAATAGTTATATAATTTTGTTTGTACATTTATCAAGTTTATATTTGTAATTAAAACGACAAATGTTGCATCTAGCTGCATATGGTGTATACAATCAATGTTAGTCATTATCTTGTAATCTCATTGGGTACATCACATAACAGGAGGGTGCGGTGCGGTGCAGTGCAGTGCAGAAGGGTGCAATTTCGCTCACCTGAGTAAAATGAGACTCAACTTAATTTCCATGGAGTTCGAGCCCCGCTGGATTAAGCAAGGCATTTAAATTCCACGTTGCCTACTGTCTCTCCCTCGTGGCGATGGATTCCATCAGGAATGAGGTCTCGAGAGTGATTAATACAAGTTGTAAGAACTTGTTTCGCAATTGAGCTCAAATAAATTTGTATAAACTAATTTCCAGTGCAACTTTTGAACCTAGGACCTCCATTGTCCCAAAATACAAAACAAATACTAGTTCAAAGAGATCCTCTAGTTGTTTACCCTCCTGTAACCAAAGTCTGCACTCAAAAGAATTTCATCAAACTTCATGTAAGCTATATAGTGTTCATAAGGGTTTTCATGATTTGCACTAGTGACCAAGTTTTGGACCCTGTACATGTATGATCCTAGTTCTGTAGCATGCCGAGGGTTTATGATTATATGATTCATTTAGTCTTCGTCATTCTTAATTCAATAAAGATGAAATATAAGCGATGATGATGATTGAGCTTATTGACCCTCGCCACCAGCGAACCATGTGGGCGAGCAAAACTCTAATAATTCCCTCGCTGATAAAACTTAGTTTTAGGGTGGGTGCAGTGGTTAAGTAACACAGTTACTTGGGCTGTTGAAGACCCGATAGGGCGCAATTGTTTCATAAATGCTTGGTGATTCCCACCTACATGTACCATTAACATAATTATGAAAATTAATAAATAGGCTGGATACCAATTGATCAGTGTGTTAGACCAGGCGAGGGTGGAATTCCCCGCTTTTTTCGATCTTGCACTATTCTAAGTAACAACAAGCATGTCTCGGGGGCATCGTCCATTTCGGTTACTGTGGAGACGATAAATAAACCGAATTCATATTGATTAAAATTTACAGAATAAGGTGTTTTTTGGGGCGGGGGTTTAACGTCACAACAACAGCTTGGGTCATATGGCGGCTCTCCGGCTATTACTAGTGGAGGAAGACCCCATGCGCCCTTCCGAGCGGTATTTGATGCACAGGTGGGCACCCATGTAGAACCGCAGACCTTCCGCACGCCAGCTGGATAGCTCCCCACATGAAATAATTTGACACACCCATATGGGATTCGAACCTACAGCTACAATTTGAAGTAAACGACCGTAACCACTCGACCACAGAGTCTCCCCAAACCACATAGTTTAATTCGTTATAGCATTGCATGATGATCCAAACACGACCGAGATTTACATTCTTTTTCATCCCCTAAGAAAATAATGACAAATAACGTACTGAGAACAGCAACAGAATTATGGATTCTAAACCGACCGATTGCTTAACAAAAAAACTGTTAGAAATCTGTCCATAATTTGATCAATAATATCAGAAATTGGTCATACAACCTACAGAACATGCTTGAAACGTTGAAACCCTAGTTCTAATCAACTGTATCATGAAATTACACCTATGGACCACACACATTTAACTAATTGTATCATTTTGCAGCGGGCTTAATGATCCCGAGGCTAATTGGTCTTGGAAACCATTAAATCAACAAACTATCATATGTCATAGCCCACAAAGGATAACCTATCTACTAGGACAAGGATAACCTATCTACTAGGACAAGGATAACCTATCTACAAAACAAGGATAACCTATCTACTAGGACAGATAACCTATCTACTAGGACAAGGATAACCTATCTACTAGGACAAGGATAACCTATCTACTAGGACAAGGATAACCTATCTACTAGGACAAGGATAACCTATCTACTAGGACAAGGATAACCTATCTATTAGAGCATGGATAACCTATCTATTAGAGCATGGATAACCTATCTACTAGAGCATGGATAACCTATCTACTAGAGCATGGATAACCTATCTACGAGAGCATGGATAACCTATCTACTAGAGCATGGATAAACTATCTACTAGAGCATGGATAACCTATCTACTAGAGCATGGATAACCTATCTACTAGAGCATGGATAACCTATCTACGAGAGCATGGATAACCTATCTATGAGAGCATGGATAACCTATCTACTAGGACAAGGATAACCTATCTACTAGAGCATGGATAACCTATTTACTAGAGCATGGATAACCTATCTACTAGAGCATGGATAACCTATCTACGAGAGCATGGATAACCTATCTATGAGAGCATGGATAACCTATCTACTAGGACAAGGATAACCTATCTACGAGAGCATGGATAACCTATCTACTAGAGCATGGATAACCTATCTACGAGAGCATGGATAACCTATCTACTAGAGCATAGATAAACTATCTACTAGAGCATGGATAACCTATCTACTAGAGCATGGATAAACTATCTACTAGAGCATGGATAACCTATCTACTAGAGCATGGATAAACTATCTACTAGAGCATGGATAAACTGTCTACTAGAGCATGGATAACCTATCTACTAGAGCATGGATAACCTATCTACTAGAGCATGGATAAACTATCTACTAGAGCATGGATAACCTATCTATGAGAGCATGGATAACCTATCTATGAGAGCATGGATAACCTATCTATGAGAGCATGGATAACCTATCTATGAGAGCATGGATAACCTATCTATGAGAGCATGGATAACCATAACCTATCTACTAGAGCATGGATAAACTATCTACGAGAGCATGGATAAACTATCTACGAGAGCATGGATAACCTATCTACGAGAATTGTTGCTGTACAAACTTCATACAGATAGCGAGTGTTCACTAGTATTCATGTATTGTGTTGCTTCTACTTCTTATTATGAAATGGACACTCCCTATCAACCCAATATCAATTACTGAACTTAACATTATAGGAGGAATATTATTACATCCCCGCTAAGTGAGGGGTGGGTTGACATCTAAGGAAGATAGATATATAATATGGTGACAATGAATGTGCTTTTCTTAGAACTCATTTGCACACATCACGGATATATGAAATTAGAATATGAGCTCGGTGCGATTAAGCTATTCCAGAATAAGGAAGTCATTTGACATAATTATTTCGAAATCGAGCAGAGTAGTAAAGACTGTGAAAAGCTGTTCACAAAGGAAAACATCAAAACGGCTGCACCAACAACACCAAAACTGTAGTTCGTTTTTATTATTTTTTACCATAGAAACCTGTATATAGCAGGGATCATTCTAGAGGGCGATGTGGGCGAAATTGTCGCCCTAGGGACACTGACTTCGCCTTCTGGGGGGGGGCCCACTTCACCCTAAAAAAACGATTTTCAAACAAAATTTTGTCTAGTAAGATACATTGGCCCATTATAAAGCACGTTATTCAAATGTTGTATTTTATGGTTGTACTGTGCATTTTAACCCTATTTTGCAGAAGTATATTAAAGTACACCATTTAAGGAAGCGATCACGCGCTTTCTCACTTCTCCCAACAATTCTGACCTAGAATGAACCCTGTATAGTTGTATATAATATTCCTGTTGTATTTACACATCACTATTACGCGAGTGAAGCAGAATAATAACAACACCCCTCCCCCTGGCACTGTCGCCGCCAGTGTTAATAATGTAACCTCACTTCCAATTTGCCTCTTCTACTTGAAATCCGGAATAAAAACAATTAATTCTGAGAAGAGAAATGTTGCAATTGAACAACCAGAATTAATTCTAAGAATTACTTGCGAAATTAGAAAATAGGCAAGGGACTGAAATAATTGAATGCATCATGGAGAAGAATTAAATCGCTCGATAATTTGTATTATTTAATAGAGCGTCTGTAAGTTGTGATCATTTGGATGCATGAAACAGTCAACAGCGGTGATATCATGTAATTTATGATCTGTGATAATTGATCGGTCCATGGAAAATTATTTGCGAGTTTATGTATAATTTGTCTACACATGTCTCGTACATGTTATCTACAGGTGGTACATGTTATCTACAGGTGGTTCATGTTATCTACAGGTGGTACATGTTATCTACAGGTGGTACATGTTATCTACAGGTGGTACATGTTATCTACAGGTGGTACATGTTATCTACAGGTGGTACATGTTATCTACAGGTGGTACATGTTATCTACAGGTGGTACATGTTATCTACAGATGGTACATGTTATCTACAGGTGGTACATGTTATCTACAGGTGGTACATGTTATCTACAGGTGGTACATGTTATCTACAAGTGGTTCATGTTATCTACAGGTGGTACATATCTACAGGTGGTACATGTTATCTACAGGTGGTACATGTTATCTACAAGTGGTTCATGTTATCTACAGGTGGTACATATCTACAGGTGGTACATGTTATCTACAGGTGGTACATGTTATCTACATGTGGTTCATGTTATCTACAGGTGGTACATATCTACAGGTGGTACATGTTATCTACAGGTACATGTTATCTACAAGTGGTTCATGTTATCTACAGGTGGTACATGTTATCTACAGGTGGTACATGTTATCTACAGGTGGTACATGTTATATCTACAGGTGGTACATGTTATCTACAGGTGGTACATGTTATCTACAGGTGGTACATGTTATATACAGGTGGTACATGTTATCTACAGGTGGTACATATCTACAGGTGGTACATATCTACAGGTGGTACATATCTACAGGTGGTACATGTTATCTACAGGTACATGTTATCTACAGGTGGTACATGTTATATCTACAGGTGGTACATGTTATCTACAAGTGGTTCATGTTATCTACAGGTGGTACATATCTACAGGTGGTACATGTTATCTACAGGTGGTACATATCTACAGGTGGTACATGTTATCTACAGGTACATGTTATCTACAGGTGGTACATGTTATATCTACAGGTGGTACATGTTATCTACAGGTGGTACATGATATCTACAGGTGGTACATGTTATCTACAGGTACATGTTATCTACAGATGGTACATGTTATCTACAGGTGGTACATGTTATCTACAGGTGGTACATGTTATCTACAGGTGGTACATGTTATCTACAGGTGGTACATGTTATCTACAGATGGTACATGTTATCTACAGGTGGTACATGTTATCTACAGGTGGTACATGTTATCTACAGGTGGTACATGTTATCTACAGATGGTACATGTTATCTACAGGTGGTACATGTTATCTACAGGTGGTACATGTTATCTACAGGTGGTACATGTTATCTATAGGCGTACAGGTGGTACATGTTCTCACATACTTCCTGGTCCGAGGATCGAACGTGGGTTGCATTGGTGAGAAGTGAGCGCAGAGAGCTAACCACTGCGCTAATCGGACAGCCCCGTTTTGTATTTGTGTAAATTTCCTCAATAAAATTGAATGAGCAAGTATTTGATAATATATGTACCACACTTTCCTGCCAGAGTATATTTTATTCCGATGAAATATAAACATCTCTCCGTGAAATAAAAATTCATTTCTAACTGCTTTGCACGTGTGGTACCTAGATGCTGAATGTTGAAATATAGGCAATACAAACATTTTCAGACACAAGCTGTCAGTGACGTTGCTTACGACGTCTTTAATGCTTACGACGTCTATAACAACGCCATTTATGGTCCTCTATAAACACAACTTTCTAGCGTCATTTAGTGTACGGTTGCATCGTTTTCTATCATAAAAACACTTTTCAGCCTAAAAATAAAGAATATTTGATTGCTTAAGTGAATGATCGAATAATATTTCACTCATGAACATAGAGAGCTATTATTATTACTGATGGTTAGCACCACTTGTGATATTACCCCCAGTGACCCTAACGTCGGTGATATTACCCCCAGTGACCCTAACATTGGTGATATTACCCCCAGTGACCCTAACATTGGTGATATTACCCCCAGTGACCCTAACGTCGGTGATATTACCCCCAGTGACCCTAACGTCGGTGATATTACCCCCAGTGACCCTAACATTGGTGATATTACCCCAAGTGACCCTAACTCGGTGATATTACCCCCAGTGACCCTAACATCGGTGATATTACCCCAGTGACCCTAACATTGGTGATATTACCCCCAGTGACCCTAACGTCGGTGATATTACCCCCAGTAACCCTAACGTCGGTGATATTACCCCCAGTGACCCTAATGTCGGTGATATTACCCCCAGTGACCCTAACATTGGTGATATTACCCCCAGTGACCCTAACATTGGTGATATTACCCCCAGTGACCCTAACGTCAATGAATACTAAGAAGTAATAAGAAGTGATATCAGATTATGTTATGTTATATTTCGGGTTTTACGCCTGCATCAGCACCATTTTGGGCTATATCGCTGGCGGGCAGCTTACCTAACAACACCTTTCCTGGGCAGACTCCAGCGGTGCACAAACCTCCGTAAGAAACTGCCAACTTTTTCATATAAATGAGACACAGCCTGAGCGGGGCTCGAACCCGTGACCATCAGTGATGATAGGTTACAGTGGTATATAAGTCAGCGACCGTAACCACTCGTGGACCTCGATAATATCAGAATAAATCCAAATGAACCGCACATGCGCAGTTTGTGCTTACTATTTGCTATCTCCGGCGGAGCTCCACAACTGTCAATTACAAAAAGAAGTTGCAATGTCATTTCTATGGGTAAGTTTATCTTCATTTATTAAAAACTTTTTTATTTATGTACATGTACTCAATATTTAGGTGAATTTCAATGACTTTGTTGTCGGCTGTTTTGACATGTGTCACGTGACCACCTCTCATTATGACGTCACATGATTGCCATATATGGCATTGTATTTCTACTGGTATAAACTTTTTAAGTTTAATTGTTATATATATAATTTGTTTCTGTTCTTCTGCTTGCATTTTCCTACAATTGGTGAACATAAAAGAAGACTATGGACTAGGCTAATCAACACTGCATATGAAGAGATCAAGGCTACACACATCAGTTTCCAAAGCAGCCAACCTGTATGGTATACTTATGCTATACTCAGTACCTGAGAGTACTTTAAGGGATAGGACATTGGGTTTGCAGCCTGTCCCAGGGGTTGATGGAACCACAATCAACCATGGGCCTATGCCTACATTTTATAAGGAGACCAAACTTCTGGACCATGTGACTTACAGGTCTGGCATAGGCTATGGCAATTCCAGGATGGAGTTCCTTAACCTGGCCACAGACTATGCCATCAGTCTGAATCGAAAGACGCCGGATGAGCCTTCCTTTGCACAGTAAGGTATAACGGATTTAAACGGCGCAATCCAGAGCTGACATTGGCAAAACCACAGAAGGTGTCCGTTATGAGAGCCAAATGTACATCTAAGGCTGTTCTTGATGCCTATTTTAGCCAGTTGCAGCAAGTTCTGGACAAACATGGTCTATGTAACAGGCCAGAAAATATATGGAACATAGATGAGACAGGACTGGCAATGGAACATACCCCTACCAATGTTGTTTGTCTGAAGGGTTCATCACCTCAAACAGGGAAAAGACTGTCACCATCATAGCTGGAGGAAGTGCTGCAGGAATGCGGATACCATCATAGCAGGAGGGAGTGTTGCAGGAATGCGGATACCATCATAGCTGGAGGGAGTGCTGCAGGAATGCAGATACCATCATAGCTGGAGGGAGTGCTGCAGGAATGCGGATACCATCATAGCTGGAGGGAGTGCTGCAGGAATGCGGATACCATCATAGCTGGAGGGAGTGCTGCAGGAATGCAGATACCATCATAGCAGGAGGGAGTGCTGCAGGAATGTGGATACCATCATAGCTGGAGGGAGTGCTGCAGGAATGCAGATACCATCATAGCTGGAGGGAGTGCTGCAGGAATGCGGATACCATCATAGCAGGAGGGAGTGCTGCAGGAATGCAGATACCATCATAGCTGGAGGGAGTGCTGCAGGAATGCGGATACCATCATAGCAGGAGGGAGTGCTGCAGGAATGCAGATACCATCATAGCTGGAGGGAGTGCTGCAGGAATGCAGATACCATCATAGCTGGAGGAAGTGCTGCAGGAATGCAGATACCATCATATTATGCATTTCCTGGAAAACGCTGGAACCAGGATCTTATAGACGGAGCTTGCCCTGGTACCAATGGGTGTGTTACAGAGTCTGGCTGCTCATTAGTATTCATGAAGTACCTTGAAATCTATTTCCTCAAGTATGTGCCTTCTGACGGATCACCTGTCCTTATTATGTTTGATGGCCATAGATCGCACATCAACTCTTACAGAATGGGGTAATGCACATAACATTATAGTTTAGGTACATCCACCACATACCTCCCATTGGATGTTGGCTGTTTTGGCCCACTAAAGAATGTCTATTATAGCGAGTGTCAAGCCTTTATGCAGAAAGTCCCAGGCATTCACATTACCAGAACCAATGTGGCGCGCGTATATCCTGCAAGGCCTACAATAAAGGATTAACACACGAGAACCTGATTGGATCGTTTAGACGGTCTGGTATATTTCCTCTAAGCAGATCACAGATCACCCATGTGAAGACAGCACCATCTGTAATACATGAGGAATACAACGAAGACTTCGAAGAAATGCCTAAAGTATAATGTGAATTCTTTGTTTCAAGGAAAATCACAATGCCAGCAGCCTGTCATTATTATTATTATCATTCAAATTACCAGAAACAATGAGACTTGTATATCCAGGCCTACCATAAAGAATTAACACCCGAGAATCCGATTGGATCATTTAGACAGAGCACAGATCACCCCTGTGAAGACAGCACCATCTGTAATCTATGAAGAACACGATGAAGACTTCGAAGAAAAGCCTAAAGTAATATGTGAATTCTATGTTTCAAGGAAAACAACAATTCCAGCAAGCGTTCAGAAGTGAAGAACGTCAGTCTGTCATCATTGGGAAATTAAGGTTTCCAACAACAACAAAGAAAGCCTTCTCACTCCGATAAATGTAACACCTACTGATGATAAAACAAAACGCCTGAAGAAATTGTCTAACACTAAATCTATGAAACCTACAAAGCAGTGTGTACCAGTGTCGACTACCTATCACATACACAGCACATATACATGAGTATAGTGATGGCTCAACCAGCAGTGCAGGTTCTGTACAAGGGGAAGAATTATGCTGCATGTGTAAGAAATCTACCCCAGAGGCCATGAGTTTAACGGGAACTACAGGGGGTACATTTTTTCACTTTGCAGTACTTTGAGTGTATTGATGTAGTTTGCAGTAGAAAGGAACTCTTCGTTGGAGGTAGGTTTGTTGAAGTGGAGTACCTCCGCCAGACGGGCGAAATAAAAGCACCAAATAATAAAATAGTCTTTTGACCTATTTTTAGGACCTGATAACATTTCGGGGCTCGTCCGGGATTACGGTTCTCGACCAAGATGGACGAAGAAGTTATGACGGTACTTGTCGAAGTGAAGACCAAACTATTGACCGCAGCAACTTGAGCCTCTCGAAGGGTTAGCAAAGGAACTTCTACCTTTGCTAAAAACAGAGAGGGTTACTCGGCCGGCATTCGTGGTGGCCTTTGAGGAGTTACGAGTATCTGACAAATCTCGTGAAGGAAGAGGACTGTGTGACAAAACTAAAGGCTATTTCCAAACTCATCGATGAGAAGGTCGCTGTGTATACCGTAGTTAAAACTGAAACAAAATCAGAGATAATTGAAACAACCACTACTGAATTATTCAGACGTGAATTTAAAATAAGCGGAAACATTGGGGATGGACCAAATTGTATTGGTTACCCGAGTTTCTTAAGACAGTTGGAAAGTGGCAGCAAGCATGGGTACAGTCAGAGAGATCTGGTAGATGGTGTCATCAGGGCCATCCAGGCCGGATCCAAACTCATGGGGTTACCTAGAAGGGAGAGAGGAGCATGGTTCCCTCTGTCTGAATGTTTGTCTGCACCACTTCTGTCACCATTTGAAAAACACTGGAACCAATTAAAAAAACTTGGAGCCAACTAAGAGCCATATAGTTCACAAATAAATATTTGATGCCATGTATTTGACAAAACGTGTGCCAAAAACAAATGTTGCACCAAATATTTTCGCAATTGGCGACCGACAGCGGGAGGAGTTGCCGCTTGCCAAGTTACAGGCAATAATTAGAGCATATTACAAAGAGAAGAGCTCAACCGAACTATACCAGGAGCTCTGTGCATTAAAGCAACATGGGAATGAATCTGACCAGGAATTTCTATTTCGGGGGTTGGAGTTACGGCAGAAGACTGTGTTCGCCTTAAGGGAATCTACCGTTCTACGATATGATATTTAAGACTTAGTAGAGCACCAATGTAGACACAGTATCTCAACTGGAATCAGGGATGATCACATCAGGATTGAAATTCACACATTATTACAAACATACAAGGACGACGAAACTCTGATAGAGAAGATGAACGAAATTGTTGCTCGAGAACAAGAAACGCAGACAAAATTGAAACCTGCAAAATTATCGAGTGTTGTAAAGGACGAAATCAATCAATCAAAAGTTAAAAATTCGGAAGTGGACACATCAACGGGTTACGGCCAGAATGAAAAGTGGAAGAAGCGAAATAAAAGCGCCAAATAATAAAATAGTCGACCTATTTTTAGGGCCTGGTAACATGAACTTTGGAATTTGTACATTGGGCCCAGTGCGATAAGTGTGATCATTGGACACATTCAATTCTGCAGCCCAGTACGCTGTCTTAGGAGAGGGTCATCTTCCATGTGTCCTCATTGCAAAAATGAGAGTTAATAGCTTCATATTATGAGTTTACAGTACAGTTGATATTGTTTGTGCGTGTCCTTTGAAAAGTTAACAGTTAAACACAGTTAAAAACAGCTGACAGCCGATAATAAGTTATCTGGTGAGAATAAGTTTGCTATTTATTGAGAAAGGACTCTTCTTCTAAATTCATTTAACATAAAATGACATTATGCCAAACACAGAAGTTTTGTACAGTAGTGCACTTTTGACTGAGGACAAATTTACATGGTCACCGATTACTGGTACATGCGCGTAAATAAAATATGTAGGTCAGTGCTGTTGCTTTCACTTTGTTATTGATTCAGTTATGATTTATTTCTTACTAACTGATATTGCAAACAGTAAAATATATATTGTTATGTTTATTTGAGAGTGAACTTTTTATGCACAGCCTCGTTTTGGAACACAAATACACAGGTTATTGCTTATGTCACCGGTTACCGGTATACCCAGGACAATGCACAGCCTCGTTTTGGAACACAAATACACAAGTTATTGCTTATGTCACCGGTTACCGGTATACCCAGGACAATGCACAGCCTAGTTTTGGAACACAAATACACAAGTTATTGCTTATGTCACTGGTTACCGGTATACCCAGGACAATGCACAGCCTAGTTTTGGAACACAAATACACAGGTTATTGCTTATGTCATCGGTTACCGGTATACCCAGGACAATGCACAGCCTAGTTTTGGAACACAAATACACAAGTTATTGCTTATGTCACCGGTTACCGGTATACCCAGGACAATGCACAGCCTAGTTTTGAAACACAAATACACAAGTTATTGCTTATGTCACCGGTTACCGGTATACCCAGGATAATGCTTACAATAATCATTCTGTGAAATATAATTTGATCATTCACGGAAACAAACAAATATAAGGTGAAATTGTATTTATGTTTCTGTGTATGTAAATATGAAAAAACAAATAAACGGGTTTCTCCATGGCAACTCAAAAATGACAAAAAACAACAAATAAAACAAAAAAACATCCTCTTATTATTCTGGCCCTACTAATTCTACATCTGCTCTCTAACATTATATCACAGTGTCTGCATGAAGGTTGTTATGGAGGGAAACTGCTCAATAGTAAGTCTACATAAGTTAACTGTCCGATTAGCATAGTGGTTAGCACGCTCGCTTCTCACCAATGCAACCCGGGTTCGATCCTCGGACTGGGAAGTATGTGAGATGGTACGGTGGTCGCAAGATCGGACAGGTGGGTTTAGATCGGGTACTCCGGTTTCCTCCCACACGAATGACCACATTTACGCTTTCATCCTAGCCAAGGAGAGTGATTAATATAAGTTGTTAAAACTTGTTTCGCAATCATTGTAAAATAAATAAAGTTTTAACTTAAGTAGGCATACATAAAATAGGAACATCCTCTGTACTAATCCATTCTTCTATATTAAATACATTCCACAATAGCCATAAATACACCTCGATACAATTTACGGTAAGGATTCAAATAAGTTGCAATGAAATGAGTTCTCTTGAGCACAACTTTGAGGAATTATAGAATTTTTTTAATATTATCCTTAAAGCAGCACTATATCGTAATAAAGGATTTTTTTGATAAAATATAAATACTAATGTATATGTGTTTACAAAAATCGATATAGTTCCGATTGTAAACAAGTGCGTGATCGACCGACTCGGAAAGTCCTACTTTCAGTTTCGAGTTTGTTTTATCGCAAAAAACACTGTTTACTAATTGAACATAATTATATAAATTATAATGTAAGAATGCATAGCAGCATTGCTACCCATACATAAAATTTGAATTTTCAAGTTCAAATTAAGGACGCTAAGACATTTTTGATAATCTTCAACCGCTGCCATATTCTTGTAACAATTAGTCTGTGCGGCTTGTAGATCTGTTGCTCCGACTGCACTTGATCAATTAACTTCTGATTTTGCGTTTGCTATGACTCAAAGATACCTTGCTTGAAATAGCTCAATTCGTATCTATTAATCCATAGCATTCCAGTCAGTTCATATCTATAATTCCATTGCATTCCAGTCAATTCCAGTAAAAAATGGATGTGTTTTTATTTCCTCAACTCCGTGTAATCCTGAACCAAGCCGCTCACGAGGGTTGTACACCAACAACTGGAAAGACAAAGTCAAGAAGTATTACCTAAGTGAAGTTCAGAATGGTTCTGTTGACAAACTTACACTCCATGCAACCAAATACAACAAACTGTCTGAACAGTTTAAAGTTAACACCACGGAACATGAAAACGAGTGAAACAACTGCAACTCTAGTTATTCCAATCCATCTACAGGTTCCATTGTATCAATTGTATTTCTGTCAGCCATTTAGCTGTTGGTTATGTTATATTTATGTTATATTTCAGGTTTTACGCCTGCATCAGCACCATTTTGGCTATATCGCCGGCGGGCAGTTTACCTAACAACACCTTTCCTGGGCAGGCTCCAGCGGTTAACCAGTACTTGGGTGCACCAACCTCCGTAAGAAACTGCCAACGTTTTCATATAAATGAGACACGGCCTGAGCGGGGCTCGAACCCGTGACCATCAGTGATGATAGGTTACAGTGGTATACTTAGCTGTTGGTACAATTTCTCTGTTTCATTTCCCAGAACAAAATGAAGACACACAAATTCCAATTCAATTGAAATATGTCATTTAATAATAAATGACGATATGCAATGCATAATAGTATACGTACATAAACATGTAAAACATACGTAATATGCAAAAACCTGTCATTACATCATCAACATAAACATATATATACACTCCCCCACAACATATATAAAAACCTCATTTGTTTATAATTAAAATCTGTATATATATTATGTTAATAATACTATGAAATTATGAGGAATAAAATAAAAATATATGCAAGCATGTATTGTATGACTAAACTATTATGCCTGTTATTGAGAATTATGTAACAAAAATATTGTTAAGTTTAGTTCAAAGATTTACTTTGAAATCAAATGTTGGGCATGAAAAACGGCAAAAACAGCCAAAACAAGATGGGTTTGTGTAAAACAAGATGGGTTTGTGTAAAACAAGATGGGTTTGTGTAAAACAAGATGGGTTTGTGTAAAACAAGATGGGTTTGTGTAAAACAAGATGGGTTTGTGTAAAACAAGATGGGTTTGTGTAAATTTTCTTACATAGTTTTTCAATATGGCGGCTTGGAAATTAAATATACCGGTATACTAATTAGTATATAGTGCTAGAGCCTGGTCAAGCTGGCCATGTGCGTACCTGGTTGTTAAGCCTAGTGCTAGAGACTGGTCAAGCCGGCCATGTCCGTACCTGGTTGTTAAGCCTAGTGCTAGAGACTGGTCAAGCCGGCCATGTCCGTACCTGGCTGTTAAGCCTAGTGCTAGAGACTGGTCAAGCCGGCCATGTCCGTACCTGGTTGTTCTGCCTAGTGCTAGAGACTGGTCAAGCTGGCCATGTGCGTACCTGGTTGTTCTGCCTAGTGCTAGAGACTGGTCAAGCCGGCCATGTCTGTACCTGGTTGTTCTGCCTAGTGCTAGAGACTGGTGAAGCCAGCCATGTCCGTACCTGGTTATTCTGCCTAGTGCTAGACTGGTGAAGCCAGCCATGTCCGTACCTGGTTGTTCTGCCTAGTGCTAGAGACTGGTCAAGCTGGCCATGTGCGTACCTGGTTGTTCTGCCTAGTGCTAGAGACTGGTCAAGCTGGCCATGTCCGTACCTGGTTGTTCTGCCTAGTGCTAGAGACTGGTCAAGCCGGCCATGTCCGTACCTGGTTGTTCTGCCTAGTGCTAGAGACTGGTCAAGCCGGCCATGTCCGTACCTGGTTGTTCTGCCTAGTGCTAGAGACTGGTCAAGCTGGCCATGTCCTTACCTGGTTGTTCTGCCTAGTGCTAGAGACTGGTGAAGCCAGCCATGTCTGTACCTGGTTGTTCTGCCTAGTGCTAGAGACTGGTCAAGCTGGCCATGTGCGTACCTGGTTGTTCTGGCTAGTGCTTGAGACTGGTCAAGCCGGCCATGTTCTTACCTGGTTGTTCTGCCTAGTGCTAGATACTGGTCAAGCCGGCCATGTCCTTACCTGGTTGTTCTGCCTAGTGCTAGAGACTGGTAAAGCCGGCCATGTCCTTACCTGTTTGTTCTACCTAGTGCTAGAGACTGGTGAAGCCGGTCATGTCCTTACCTGGTTGTTCTACCTAGTGCTAGAGACTGGTGAAGCCAGCCATGTCCGTACCTGGTTGTTCTGCCTAGTGCTAGAGACTGGTGAAGCCGGCCATGTCCTTACCTGGTTGTTCTACCTAGTGCTAGAGACTGGTGAAGCCGGCCATGTCCGTACCTGGTTGTTCTGCCTAGTGCTAGAGACTGGTCAAGCTGGCCATGTCCGTACATGGTTGTTCTACCTAGTGCTAGAGACTGGTCAAGCCGGCCATGTCCGTACCTGGTTGTTCTGCCTAGACTCTCTCTATGGTATCAAATGCATTTATTGCTGTATCTGGTTGCACAGGACGACTTAGTTGGCTTTTGGTAGTTATTGAGTTAACTTTAAAGCAGCTTAACAAAGCACGATTTCATCATGGAACAATTCATAGAATACAGTCTATGCCAACTATGCCAACCTGTGCAACTTCATGTTTTTGTTCCTATTACAAATAAATTTATGTAGTCAAAACCGGAAGAGCAAATTAGTGGGGAACCATTTCCATTTTTCAATTTGTCAAATATCGCAAATTTCCTGTAGGTCGTAAAGTAAAATGGACAAGACGTTGCATTGCACTATGGCTAATGGAGAAAATAACTAAATGGTGATTTTTATGCTGGATAATTTTGCATTGAAGGAAATGGGGGGAAATAATAGAATTGAAATCAAAATGAGAAACATTTTTAAATGTTTGTTAGTTCGGGTTTTTACGCCTTCGTCGACACCATTTTAGGTATTACCGGCTGGCAGTTTACCTAACAAGACCTTTACTTGGCAGGCTCCAGCGGATTACCAGTACTTGGTGCACTAACCTCCGTAAGAAACTGCCAACTTTTTAATAAAAACAGACACAGCCTGAGCGGGGCTCGAACCTGTGACCATGAGTGATGATAGGTTACAGTGGTATACAAGTCAGCAAACCTTAACCACAACAACGTGCCTCGGACGAAACATTTTAAAAATAAAAAGAAATGTCACATTACTGCATAAAGGAACCAACCTGCTGTAACAATGATCTAGCTTCCTCAGACAGATGATCTGGGATGTAGAGCTGGGAGTGAGACGTTACGCCCCCGGGATGACACGACAACAACATCTGTAAACCAACACAAAACAGACATTAATACAGAGAGCGAATGTCTAAATAATGATCTGCACCACACCCAAAACAAAGGCTATGCAAATACCGCTGATCCAGTGATTTTCATTGCTTTACACAAGTGATGATTTATTATACATTGACAAACAGAATACCGGTACATAAAGGAAGCAACTGGCGAAAAAATTGGAATAAATGTCTACGTAAAAGAAATTCCTTTTGGCGAAAAACATAAATCAAACAAATTTCAAAATAAAGAATATGTTCCCGCACTATTTATAACTGTGTTCTAAATCTTATCTAGCAGATTGTGAAATGGTGCAAACAATCAATACTAGGTCTACTTGTTTGATGACAAGCAGTAAATATGATAAATGTGGTCAACGACAAGCCGGTAAATATGATAAATGTGGTCAACGACAAGCCGGTAAATATGATAAATGTGGTCAACGACAAGCCGTACATATGATAAATGTGGTCAACGACAAGCCGTATATATGATAAATGTGGTCAACGACAAGCCGGTAAATATGATAAATGTGGTCAACGACAAGCCGTAAATATGATAAATGTGGTCAACGACAAGCCGTAAATATGATAAATGTGGTCAACGACAAGCCGGTAAATATGATAAATGTGGTCAACAACAAGCCGTAAATATGATAAATGTGGTCAACGACAAGCCAGTAAATATGATAAATGTGGTCAGCGACAAGCCATAAATATGATAAATGTGGTCAACGACAAGCCATAAATATGATAAATGTGGTCAACGACAAGCCGTAAATATGATAAATGTGGTCAACGACAAGCCATAAATATGGTCAACGACAAGCCGTAAATATGATAAATGTGGTCAACATGAGCGTGTGAACAACAATGATTAACAGAAGGCTACAATTCGCAATATTAAATTGTTTGTTTATAAGATTACAACCAAGTCCCCAATTAAAGTATGATGGATTGATGTACATGTATAATCAGGTTGTTGATTATATTATTGACTACATCAGCTTGAATATTCTTATAAAGTTATGTAAAATATTAACAACTAATCTGTGAAACAACGACATACATGTGTGTGTGTGTTTTACATTTATTTATCGTCGCTACCGGTTGCCCATATGAGCGACACCTCCTGAAGAGATTAGTCATTTTAGATTTTTGGAGGATAGTGCAATGATACAGACAGAGACCAATTCCAGAGTCTCCTCTGGTTCTTTCACATGCACAGTGTAAAGCATCGACACAAGACCTCGGTTTAAGTCCCAACTGAAAGACTGTTAATTTTATTAGGGTCAGATGGGGGATAAATAAACGTAACACACACACACGAAGAAGGTAGGTGCTTGATGAGGTATCTGGAATCTTACACTCTGGTGCATCTCCTGTGTGTATTTAACGTGTATTTGGTAACAGTTTGGTACATTTGTATCATAAATCAGAGTCATTAATCAGCAACATTGAAACATCTATTTTATAATAACTTGTCCTACACATCACAATGACGCTAGCTAGCACGTGTCGCTTCCCCCCCCCCGACAAACGAGACAAATACACAGTCAATATCACAACTGTTGGCACTTATAAAAGAATCTGTTCATGTCGGTTACATCAAACAGAATTAACTCCCTCACTGTGTTCAGTTATTTTGTGAGTGAGGTAATGGCATTGCTGATCTAAGTGTCTAAGTGAAATCAATATACAAGGGAAGGTTTGTAATCTTCAAAGTCACTTCATTATTTATTACAACAGAACCATTACCACAGTGTTCAGAAACAAGATTAGATTATAAATAGCAACTGATACTTGGTGTGGTCGCCAATTGCTAAAATGACTCCAAAATACTCATTATATTCTAGTGAACCTTCTTTAACCCATTTCATTCTGGATATATTTAAAGGCTTTTGCAAACAACATAGATCCAGATCAGCCGCAGCGTGACGCTGCGTGCTGATCAGGATCTATGTTGTTTGCTGCATAGCCAAGTGTCTTAGCAAGATCATCTGAATAGCAAACAGCATAGAGCCTGATCAGACGGAATGTTCCGTGGCGGTTAATCTGGCTCCTATGTTCTTTGCAAATACCGTTTGAACGGTATCCAGAATGAAATGGGTTAAAAATGTTAAGTTTAAAAATCATCAACTCGTTCATTTCAAGAGTCTTGAAAATATGCAAACACTTGGCTACATGTACGTTACGAATCTGAGGCAAAATTTATGTTCTGTAACGTTTGCATCAAACCACATACAGTCTACATCCGCTATCTCAAAGTCGGTTATGTCAAATTCTCCGGTTATCTCGAAGTCGGATCAAAGTCCCGTTTCAGACACTTATCATTTTACACATAACTGGATCTGTTTATATCATATTTCGTTAAGTCAAACTTCGGTTATGGCGAAGTATTTTGTTCGGTCCGGCGGAATTTGACATAACGGATGTAGACTGCAATTCAAATTCATTAGTCTCTGTGTTAAATTAAAGCTGAATATAATTATGAAATGCAATGGATTGTTTTTAATAGCTTAACTACCGGTATTGAGAAAAAAGTATAAAATTTACATAACATTATATGAACTAGGGAAAAGGTGTTGGAAAATATATATTAATGTTCCTTGTTTCTTTTTCATTGAAGTTTGAATTGAAATAATCCAATTAGATGGTCATACAGTGTGTGTTTTACGTATATTTATCGTCGCTATCGGTTGCCCATATGAGCGACGCCTCCTGAAGAGATTAATCATTTTAGATTTTTGGAGGATACCGGTAGTGCAATGATAGACAGAGACCCATTCCAGAGTCTCCTCTGGTTATTTTATGTGCACGGTGAACAGCACTGACACGAGACCTCGGTTTAAAGTCCCATCGTCATACAAAAGTATCATATCATAAAATCACACATCAAGTTAATATTACTGTTAGAGCCAGATCATATATTCTAAAGGTACATATTCTTTCGGCTGAAGTGGTTAGCGTGCTCGCTTCTCACCAATGCAACCTGGGTTCGATCCTCGGACCTGGAAGAATGTGAGATGGTATGGTGGTCGCCAGATCGGACAGGTGGGTTTTCACCGGGTTCTCCGGTTTCCTCCCACATGAATGACCACATTTACGATTAATATAAGTTGTTAAAACTTGCTTCGCAATCGTTGTAAAATAAATTAAGTTTAAAGGTACATGTACCAACGAAAACTGTAATTATCTTACTAATAGGTAGGAAGTCACCATTTACAATCATAAATTTTAAAAAATCAAATCCAGGAAAACCCCTCCAATAATCTCCCCTCTCGGTCAACAAATTAATTTGGCTACAACCTTTTTTAGGCCAGTGTGGACACTGAAGGAAGGTATTCCACTTTACTTTATTTTCGCTAATTACGAAAACTACATATCTCTTAACAACAAGAAAGGACGAATAAACAAAGAAGACGACTGAAACTGTTCAGAGCTTATCTGATCTTCTGAGCCTGAACACATGATCACAACATAGTCCTAATCATGGCCATTTTGCATTTCAGATCAGAAATAGTATTTTTAAACATAGGTCACCCTGAACCCATGGCGTAGAGTTCAGATCAAATAACACGAGCTATTTTTAAACATAGGTGACCCTGAAGCCATGGCGTAGAGTTCAGATCAAATAACACAAGCTATTTTTAAACATAGGTCACCCTGAAGCCATGGCGTAGAGTTCAGATCAAATAGCACAAGCTATTTTTAAACATAGGTCACCCTGAAGCCATGGCATAGAGTTCAGATCAGAAATAGTCGAGCTATTTTTAAACATAGGTCACTCTGAAGCCATGGCGTAGAGTTCAGATCAGAAATAGTCGAGCTATTTTTAAACATAGGTCACTCTGAAGCCATGGCGTAGAGTTCAGATCAAATAGCACAACGGTTCTAGAGTAGACAAACAATAGATTTTCAAGATGGTTATCACGGTTGGCCATTCCAGATTCAATTTTATTTAAAGCTATGTTTGATCTACTAGTTGTCCCCCGAGTTTCCGTATCAATTTTCATCCAACTTGATTAAGTTGTTCAGGGGTAGTAGGTAGAGGTCAAAAACAAATTTTCCGATTTCGTGATCAAAACAATTTTAGCCCTTTTTAAAACCTTGTTATATTAGCTATATCTCTACGCCAATTAATACTTTCCCTCATAGAAGCACCTCTTGACGCCATTACCAATACGACATACATTGACAATGTAGTAGCCAAACCAATGTTCATAATAAAGTCCAGAATCTCATGTAGTTCCAGTAATATCCATGGAGGTGGGATAGATATGGCCACTACTTATCCACTGTATGATAGTTAAATGACTGTCGTGTGTATGGAGATATAATAGTATATTAACCGAAATCTCTATGAAGGAAAGGGTTAAACGTCTCTTACCTTGCCAACTAACAGTTCATAAATTAGGACACCTAGGCTCCACCAATCACAGCTCTCTGTGTAACCACTAATTGTATTGACCTCTGAAGAAAAGATGGGCGATTTTTCATTTGCTGAATGGAGATAGTAAAGATGTGAATACAATGTCACAAAGAAATATATATGTACAGTCTACATCCATTATGTCAAAGTAGGTTATGTCAAATTCTCCGGTTATCTCGAAGTCGGATCAAAGACCCATTTCAGACACTATCATTTTTAAACTGGATCTGTTTATATCGAAATTTCGTTAAGTCAAACTTCAGTTATATCGAAGTATTTTGTTCGGTCCAATGAAATTCGACATAACGGATGTAGACTGTGTAAGCAATTGAAGCGGTTCATTAGAACTGTTACAGAAACGTCAAGAATTGTTTCGAAAACATAATTTTATATTCCCCAAACTACTGGTCACAACTATTTTTACTTCACAGTCAATGTGACCATGACCTTTAAATCCACTAACCGCAAGATGAATAGGGCTCACAAACATTTCCCAACCAAACATATCAAGAGTTGAGGCTGAATTCTTCTAAAGTTCATCTAGTGGGTCAGCAGTTAGTGTTCAATGTCACTGACATTCATTCTGATAACGCCAAGGTCAATACTGATCGTCGGCAAGCCATGACCAGCCCCCAACCAAAGTTTCATGAATCTAGGTTTAACTATTTCAGAGTTATTTTGAGTGTGTGTTATACGTTTATTTATCGTAGCTACCGGTTGCCCATATGAGCGACGCTTCCTGAAGAGATTAGTCATTTTAGATTTTGGAGTTAGTCATTTTAGATTTTGGAGGATAGTGCAATGAATCTCCTCTGGTTCTTTTATGTGCACGATGTACAGCACCGGCATGAGACCTCAGTTTAAAGTCCCATCTGAAAGACTATTAATTTTATTAGGGTCAGAAGGGGGATCGAACCTGCGATCCCTGGATTATCAGTCCAGCCTGTTACCACTGGACTACAGATCCGTCTGTGTGAGTTATTTTGAGGAAGACAATTTTGAAATTAAAGTTTCCTGTGACTTTGGTTTAAAACACTTACGCATAAAATTAATGTGGGTCATTTGTTGGTCAACTTCCTTACCAAGTTTTATGAATACTCTTAGCTAGTATAGTGACAAGAGATTATCTACTAGGACGGGGTGGGGGTAGGGGGGTTGTATCATGAATGTTTCCAACCTGGTGCAACATATAACTGGTGTACAGCATCAAAGTCAAGACTCTCTGTGACTTGGTTTATCTGGCAGAAGTAGGTCAAGGTTGCATGACCTTGGTCGCCAAGGAGAATGTTGTCAGGTTTCAACTCCCTATAAAATAAATTTAGAAGTCATTAAACATTAGCAAGAAGTAGGTCAAGGTTGCATGTCCTTGGTCGCCAAGGAGAATGTTGTCAGGTTTCAACCCCCTATATGACAAATTAGAAGACTTTTAACATTCGCAAGAAGTAGGTCAAGGTTGCATGTCCTTGGTCGCCAAGGAGAATGTTGTCAGATTTCAACTCCCTATCAAATAAATTTAGAAGTCATTTAACATTAGCAAGAAGTAGGTCAAGGTTGCATGACCTTGGGCACCAACGAGAATGATGACAGGTTTCAACTCCCTATATGACAAATTAGAAGACTTTTGACATTCGCAAGAAGTAGGTCAAGGTTGCATGACCTTGAGCACCAACGAGAATGATGTCAGTTTCCCATGTGCTTAAAGCGACACTACATCTGTGAAAACGCAAATTTCTACAGAATGTAATTTCCTATTATATTTGATAATTTTCCAAATATTTGCCTCAAAAACTGAGTATTTCAACTAATAAACAAACTTCGTATACGCGGTTTGTTGACATAACAAAATAATGTAAATAGGGCCGACATCCATGCGTAATACAACTCATGTATCCTGAATAACACGATTTATGGTACACATTTACTGCTATATCTCACATGTGTGCCTATGCATATTTATTTGTAGACTAATCTTAGTTAAATTATCTCTAAACGACATTACGTCGAGCTTAGTATTGACTCCGATGACAAACAAACGTCAATTCAGTATGGATGACCGTTATATGAAATCCTACTTTCAATTTTGAATGTCTGTAGACCACAAACATACTATTTATTGATTCAATATTTGAGTTTGAATGTATTCGGAAGAATTTGTAGTAGCAATGCATTTATACGTGAACAAAATGCATTTCATTTGATGTTTGCGATGTAATGTCGCTTTAACAATCACAAGTAAGTTTATTACTCAGCTGATAACCAGTACATGTAGATATGTGAAACTGAATTACACTTGGTACCTCAATGTTATGATCTTGAAAACTTCGTTAACAAAAAAGAATACACTTTCTATGTAAATAACAGGAGCAGAAATGGTTTCCATTCAGTTTTATAAGAAATACATCTACATAAAAGATGAAGCGGGCATATCCTACGTGAATATGTTATCATCATAAATATATTATGGGAAATGAACATAATATTGCATATATACTTTATATATATAAAAGCAAATGGCATAATGACTACGGTATTGTAGGATTATCCTTAAAAAGTCAATGATTTTATAAGAAAAACCAGTTATACACAAAGCTTTTATTAATTTACTGAGGTTTGTTTGTTCGGGTTTTATGCCTTAATCAGTACCATTTTGAGCTATATCGCCGATGGTCAGCTTACCGAACACCTTTCCTGGGCAGGCTCAAGCAGTTAACAAGTACTTGGTGCACCAACCTCCGTAAGAACTTTTTCATATAAACAGACACGATCTGAACGGGGCTCGAACTAGTGACCACCTTAACCACTCGACCACGGAGGCAGTCAATTGAGGTAAACATTTACAAAATTTGAATGCAATCAAAGCCAAACGATTACTGTTTTATAGAAACTACGATACTTGCCTACAAATAATCCCCAACGAATGTAATGTTGATAATGCCACAATAATTTCAGCAGCCCAGCGCCTGATGAAGGACTCTGGAATCTTCACTTGATCAGGATGTTGAGTAGACATGTCCAGTTGTTCAAACAAGTGTGATATTGTCTTTTGTCTTGTCTTAGAAGGCGACTTTGACTCATATTCACTCGATGCTGACCTACTAAGCTCAGTGGAATTAATTTGAGTCAATGAAAGCTGTCGGGATAGCTTGGAGACGTCTGAACCACCTCTAGAGCGCGAGCCTGATTCATTTCTTGATCTCTTATCTGTTTCTATATTGTCTTTATCAATCAAGTTGTCTTTTGTGGAGCTAAGAATATCATTTACAATCAAATCACTGTAATCGTTCACATTAATCTCACTAGAGGTTGGCCTACCACTGTCATACTCTTGTGACCGTGAATCTGATTGGCTATCAGACATGTCACCATGGGGATGGAGGTCATATATGCTAGGTTCTTCTGGACTATCAATAGAAGCTGTATCAGAAGTAGTTGTGTTCACCGGAGAATTATTTGAACATCGAGGCACAGGTTTTGCTGACTCTTCTGGAGTTTCATTATCAATCTGAGATAATGTTCTTTCAACAGATCTTAACAATTCTTTTGAATGTTTAATTATACTATCTGCCACTTCCTCCGAATTGTCACTGTCAATATTCGAATCTCTTCTATTTGCATCACAGTTTTGACTAGGATCATTAGAAGTTTGTTCTGTGCTAGAATACATATTTTTGGCATCTACAGAATTTGTATTGTTATCACAATTGAACACATCAGTATCACAGGTATGCTCATTCACTTCATGTATCACCTCTATATGATCGGATACATTACTGTCCATTCTACTAAACCCATCAGCACTGTCGAAACTATTTATACTGAAGTTTTCTAGAGCAGTTTTATTTGTGTTCTTCTCCAATAAATCTTGGAACAGTCCGCCCTGAGAATTTTGTCTGTCAAATGGGGCAGGACTACAGTTTGCACCATCATTCTCATCACCTATATTTTCCTCCGAGGAAAAACTTGTGTATCTATTGTACTGTGTTCTGTTTTCTCTCGTGGTGTCATCCACCTCAATTACATGATCTAATTCTTTGACTGTAGTCTCTTCTAAATCCAACTGAAAATCTTCAATACTTAACTCGTTTACAGTATTTTCCTTAGGTGTACCTATCACTATCTCATTTGCATCCTTGTTGAAACTAACCTTTTCTTCAAGCTTACTGTTTCCTTTCTCCTCATTTTCACTAAAATTGTCAACAACTTCCGATTTAGTGAACGACTTCCTTTGGTTATCATCTGTATGGATTTTGAAGCCTGTATAAACGTTTTGGAAGTTTTGGACAGGATAGCCATCCTCTGCGCCCGAGCCTCCTTCACGAGCATGTTCCTGGGCATACCGGAGATATGCACCAACATAGTCCCAGAGTTTACCACCACTGGCATACTGTAGCAGAAGGTAGATGGTGCTGGCAGTCTCGTAGAAGCGGTGAAGATGTACCATGTATGGACACGAAGTGGGCAGCACATTTCTCTGTTTTCTGTTACCCACGGTTGACTTGTACATTCTCTGCGAAATTAATACTTCTATTACAATACCGGCCTAGCACCAACATCTAAACAGAAACACAGTGAAACCTGCGGTAAAGCCTACCTCCGAGCAAACATCAATATGGGAACAACGACTACCATATCCAACTTTAAAGAATCACTGAACAAGCAGATAACACAACCTGTTTGTTTATTTTTAGGACCAAAGTCGCACCAACAGCTTAGGTCATACGGCGACTCTCCAGCTAGTATTGGTGGAGGAAGACTAGCATCCTTAACCACTCGGCCACGGAGGCCTAACACAACCTGTCTACAAACATTGCTAGTCTCCTCTTTAAAGGGTGGCCAACTTGCACAGTTTTCAGAACAAAGCAAACAACTTCATCAATTGTCTGAATAACAAAGTAGCTATCGATGCGACCCGTTGCTCACCTCAACATTTACATACTAATACAGTCAAAACTGTGAACAAAGACCATCCATGGGAGAGGAGATAGTCGGTGTTTGTAGTGTAAGTGTTTATTATTCACATTCTATGATTCTAGACAGTCTGGCCACAAGGTTATAAAACTTTTAGTTTATACAAATTCATTCGAGGGCCCTAAGGAGGATTAGTTCAAAACTAATTAAGTCACCCTCTATAAATAAAGAAATCTATCTCTCTATCTCTATCTCATTTTAGCTCGATTGCTAAACAAGTTCTTACAACTTATACTAATCACTCGCGAGACCTCATTCCTGATGGAATCCATCGCCACGAGGGAGAGAGAAGAGGCAACATGGAATTTAAATGCCTTGCCTAAGGACACAATCGTAACCGCTCCAGCGGGGCTCGAACTCCGGACCTTTCGCACCTGAAGCGAACGTGCATCCAGTGCACTATCACGACTTCCACTATAAAACATTTTTCAAATCTCAAGCTCAATGTCATGGTTTGTATTGGTTCAGTCGAGACTAAATCTTAGAATCAACCAATCACATCACTTCAGACAGAGTTTGAAATCTGAGAACAGTTTTATAACCTGACACTGGACTGTCTTTATTCAAGGGTTTATCTCTGTTGGGATGTGATATGTAGCTCATGTGTAACCATTAACCTGCCGAATAAATTGACGAAATATGCAAATAGTATAGATCCTGATAAGCAGCGACAAGTGTTTTAGCTCCACTATCAGAATATGCAAACAGCATAGATCCTGATAAGCAGCGACAAGTGTTTTAGCTCCACTATCAGAATATGCAAACAGTATAGATCCTGATAAGCAGCGACAAGTGTTTTAGCTCCACTATCAGAATATGCAAACAGCATAGATCCTGATAAGCAGCGACAAGTGTTTTAGCTCCACTATCAGAATATGCAAACAGTATAGATCCTGATAAGCAGCGACAAGTGTTTTAGCTCCACTATCAGAATATGCAAACAGCATAGATCCTGATAAGCAGCGACAAGTGTTTTAGCTCCACTATCAGAATATGCAAACAGCATAGATCCTGATAAGCAGCGACAAGTGTTTTAGCTCCACTATCAGAATATGCAAACAGCATAGATCCTGATAAGCAGCGACAAGTGTTTTAGCTCCACTATCAGAATATGCAAACAGCATAGATCCTGATAAGCAGCGACAAGTGTTTTAGCTCCACTATCAGAATATGCAAACATAGATCCTGATAAGCAGCGACAAGTGTTTTAGCTCCACTATCAGAATATGCAAACAGCATAGATCCTGATAAGCAGCGACAAGTTTTTAGCTCCACTCTCATAAATATGCAAAACAGCATAGAGCCTGATAAGCAGCGACAAGTGTTTAGCTCCACTATCAGGAATATGCAAACAACACATCATAGATCCTGATAAGCAGCGACAAGTGTTTTTAGCTCCACTATCAGAATATGCAAACAGCATAGATCCTGATAAGCAGCGACAAGTGTTTTAGCTCCACTATCAGAATATGCAAACAGCATAGATCCTGATAAGCAGCGACAAGTGTTTTAGCTCCACTATCAGAATATGCAAACAGCATAGATCCTGATAAGCAGCGACAAGTGTTTTAGCTCCACTATCAGAATTGCAACAGCATAGATCCTGATAAGCAGCGACAAGTGTTTTAGCTCCACTATCAAATATGCAAACAGCATAGATCCTGATAAGCAGCGACAAGTGTTTTAGCCCACTATCAGAATATGCAAACAGCATAGATCCTGATAAGCAGCGCAAGTGTTTTAGCTCCACTATCAGAATATGCAAACAGCATAGACCTGATAACACGACAAGTGTTTTTAGCTCCACTATCAGAATATGCAAACAGCATAGATCCTGATAAGCAGGACAAGTGTTTTTAGCTCCACTATCAGAATGATGCAAACGCATAGATCCTGATAAGGCAGCGACAAGTGTTTTTAGCTCCACTATCAGAATATGCAAACAGCATAGATCCTGATAAGCAGCGACAAGTGTTTTAGCTCCACTATCAGAATATGCAACAGCATAGATCCTGATAAGCAGCGACAAGTGTTTTAGCTCCACTATCAGAATATGCAAACAGCATAGATCCTGATAAGCAGCGACAAGTGTTTTAGCTCCACTATCAGAATATGCAAACAGTATAGATCCTGATAAGCAGCGACAAGTGTTTTAGCTCCACTATCAGAATATGCAAACAGCATAGATCCTGATAAGCAGCGACAAGTGTTTTAGCTCCACTATCAGAATATGCAAACAGCATAGATCCTGATAAGCAGCGACAAGTGTTTTAGCTCCACTATCAGAATATGCAAACAGCATAGATCCTGATAAGCAGCGACAAGTGTTTTAGCTCCACTATCAGAATATGCAAACAGCATAGATCCTGATAAGCAGCGACAAGTGTTTTGGCTCCACTATCAGTTGGGTGTTGATAAGCAGCGACAAGTTGTTTTAGCTCCACTATCAGAATATGCAACAGGGCATAGAGCTGATCAGCACGTTCTGTGCCATCTGATCTGGCTCTATGCTGTTTGCAAAATTATCTTTCCAAATCAATACGTTTTTGTTTGTTAGTTATTGGGGTTTAACCATTCACACCATGTAACTCACATGGACTCCATGATATTCATAAACCAATATGAATCAGAAAATCACATTTGGACAAGTTAATTTATCAAAATGGGTAATTATGTCTAAAAATAGTCATATCACTGGCAAAAAGTGCAGATCCTGATGAGACGTCTCGTCACGGCCGGCTCATCTGGATCTACACTTTTTGTAAGCCTATTTAGAGGTCTGTGGTGTTGAAAGGGTTAAGTCGAACCAGCAGCTGAGGTTATACAGCCACTCTCCAGCTACTGTTTGTGGCGGAAGACCCCGGGTGCACGTCCAATCAGTATTGCATGCAAGGAAGTGCACTCGAGTAGAACCACCGACCTACTGAAAGACAACTGGATAGCTCACATGAAAAGAATTCGTCACCACCAGTGGGATGCGAACAAACAGCAGTGAGGGGCAAGTGATTTTTTTGGATTATTTTATTTTACAACGATTGCGAAGCAAGTTTTAACAACTTATATTAATCACTCTCGTTGGCTCGGATGAAAGCGTCATTCGTGTGGTAGGAAACCGGAGTACCCGGAGAAAACCCACCTGTCTGATCTGGCGACCATCGTACCATCTCAGTGATTTGAAATCAACGACCGATTTCAAAATATCTTCTAGTCTTGGTTTTAGAACACAGGGTCAACATCTTATCTATTTTCCACATAGACATACAAGACGGCCTATCAATTAACATTAATCGTATATAAATTAGAACATTATTCGTCAATATATAATTTCCCCATATGTCTAATCTCCCAATATATCTAGTCTCATCGTATGTCAATTTTTAATTTTTTCTAATTTTCCTAAACTTGGCTTCTTTATGCATTTCTATGTTACCAGTTTTAGTACCTACCTTGTTCTGAGAGGGATACAAGCTTTCTCTTCTTGATGACCCACTGGCCCTCTATGTTACCAGTTGTTGTACCTACCTTGTTCTGAGAGGGATACAAGCTTTCTCTTCTTGATGACCCACTGGCCCTCTATGTTACCAGTTGTTGTACCTACCTTGTTCTGAGAGGGATACAAGCTTTCTCTTCTTGATGGCCCACTGGCCCTCTATGTTACCAGTTGTTGTACCTACCTTGTTCTGAGAGGGATACAAGCTTTCTCTTCTTGATGGACCACTGGCCCTCTATGTTACCAGTTGTAGTACCTACCTTGTTCCGAGAGGGATACAAGCTTTCTCTTCTAGATGACCCACTGGCCCTCTATGT
>CM026390.1:23617290-23714173 GCA_014843695.1 Archivesica marissinica
TGTTTTAGCTCCACTATCAGAATATGCAAACAGCATAGATCCTGATAAGCAGCGACAAGTGTTTTAGCTCCACTATCAGAATATGCAAACAGCATAGATCCTGATAAGCAGCGACAAGTGTTTTAGCTCCACTATCAGAATATGCAAACAGCATAGATCCTGATAAGCAGCGACAAGTGTTTTAGCTCCACTATCAGAATATGCAAACAGCATAGAGCCTGATCAGCACGTTCTGTGCCATCTGATCTGGCTCTATGCTGTTTGCAAAAAATTCTTTCCAAATCAATACGTTTTTTGTTTGTTAGTTATTGGGGTTTAACCCATTCAACACCAAGTAACTCACATGGACTCCATGATATTCATAAACCAATAAATGAATCAGAAAATCACATTTGGACAAGTTCATTTATCAAAATGGGTAATTATGTCTAAAAATAGTCATATCACTGGCAAAAAGTGCAGATCCTGATGAGACGGCTCGTCACGAGCCGGCTCATCTGGATCTACACTTTTTGTAAGCCTATTTAGAGGTCTGTGGTGTTGAAAGGGTTAAGTCGAACCAGCAGCTGAGGTTATACAGCCACTCTCCAGCTACTGTTTGTGGCGGAAGACCCCGGGTGCACGTCCAATCAGTATTGCATGCAAGGAAGTGCACTCGAGTAGAACCACCGACCTACTGAAAGACAACTGGATAGCTCACATGAAAAGAATTCGTCACCACCAGTGGGATGCGAACAAACAGCAGTGAGGGGCAAGTGATTTTTTTGGATTATTTTATTTTACAACGATTGCGAAGCAAGTTTTAACAACTTATATTAATCACTCTCGTTGGCTCGGATGAAAGCGTCATTCGTGTGGTAGGAAACCGGAGTACCCGGAGAAAACCCACCTGTCTGATCTGGCGACCATCGTACCATCTCAGTGATTTGAAATCAACGACCGATTTCAAAATATCTTCTAGTCTTGGTTTTAGAACACAGCGTCAACATCTTATCTATTTTCCACATAGACATACAAGACGGCCTATCAATTAACATTAATCGTATATAAATTAGAACATTATTCGTCAATATATAATTTCCCCATATGTCTAATCTCCCAATATATCTAGTCTCATCGTATGTCAATTTTTAATTTTTTCTAATTTTCCTAAACTTGGCTTCTTTATGCATTTCTATGTTACCAGTTTTAGTACCTACCTTGTTCTGAGAGGGATACAAGCTTTCTCTTCTTGATGACCCACTGGCCCTCTATGTTACCAGTTGTTGTACCTACCTTGTTCTGAGAGGGATACAAGCTTTCTCTTCTTGATGACCCACTGGCCCTCTATGTTACCAGTTGTTGTACCTACCTTGTTCTGAGAGGGATACAAGCTTTCTCTTCTTGATGGCCCACTGGCCCTCTATGTTACCAGTTGTTGTACCTACCTTGTTCTGAGAGGGATACAAGCTTTCTCTTCTTGATGGACCACTGGCCCTCTATGTTACCAGTTGTAGTACCTACCTTGTTCCGAGAGGGATACAAGCTTTCTCTTCTAGATGACCCACTGGCCCTCTATGTTACCAGTTGTAGTACCTACCTTGTTCCGAGAGGGATACAAGCTTTCTCTTCTTGATGACCCACTGGCCCTCTATGTTACCAGTTGTAGTACCTACCTTGTTCTGAGAGGGATACAAGCTTTCTCTTCTAGATGGCCCACTGGCCCTCTATGTTACCAGTTGTTGTACCTACCTTGTTCTGAGAGGGATACAAGCTTTCTCTTCATGATGGCCCACTGTTCCTTTATGTTACGAGTTGTCAACCAGTTGTTAACCCTCCCTGCTACATTTTTGAAAAAACTCGTTATGTCATATGGAACCCTCCCAGATACATTTTTGACAGAACTCGTGCATCTAACCAGTTAGAGCAACTCAAGCTACGATGCCAACGTACAAAGAAATATGGCACTAATGATAAGGCAGCTGAAGCACCACTTTTCCACAATGTCTCAAGTTTACAATATGCATATATTCTGTTACTTTTCCTTGTCATTCCCAGAAGGATAGTCAGTTTATATATTTTGATCATCTTTACGGACTAACAGTAAACAGGTGTCCATTCCTGCCTAATTAAAGTAATCAAGAGATGGTAATTATGGTCGTATTGCATAGGAATTAGTTTCTCAAGATAGAGCATTAATTACTAGACACAACGTACGTCATCTAACTGTAGCACGATAGAGCATTAATTACTAGACACAACGTACGTCATCTAACTGTAGCACGATAGAGCATTAATTACTAGAGACACAACGTACGTCATCTAACTGTAGCACGATTGAGCATTAATTACTAGACACAACGTACGTCATCTAACTGTAGCACGATTGAGCATTAATTACTAGACACAACGTACGTCATCTAACTGTAGCACGATAGAACATTAATTACTAGACACAACGTACGCCATCTAACTGTAGCACGATAGAGCATTAATTACTAGACACAACGTACGTCATCTAACTGTAGCACGATAGAGCATTAATTACTAGAGACACAACGTCATCTAACTGTAGCACGATAGAGCATTAATTACTAGAGACACAACGTACGTCATCTAACTGTAGCACGATAGAGCATTAATTACTAGACACAACGTACGTCATCTAACTGTAGCACGATAGAGCATTAATTACTAGACACAACGTACGTCATCTAACTGTAGCACGATAGAGCATTAATTACTAGACACAGCGTACGTCATCTAACTGTAGCACGATTGAGCATTAATTACTAGACACAACGTACGCCATCTAACTGTAGCACGATAGAGCATTAATTACTAGACACAACGTACGTCATCTAACTGTAGCACGATAGAGCATTAATTACTAGACACAACGTACGTCATCTAACTGTAGCACGATAGAGCATTAATTACTAGAGACACAACGTCATCTAACTGTAGCACGACAGAGTATTAATTACTAGAGACACAACGTACGTCATCTAACTGTAGCACGATAGAGCATTACTTACTAGAGACAACGTACGTCATCTAACTGTAGCACGATAGAGCATTAATTACTAGAGACAACGTATGTCATCTAACTGTAGCACGATAGAGCATTAATTACTAGAGACACAACGTACGTCATCTAACTGTAGCACGATAGAGCATTAATTACTAGAGACAACGTACGTCATCTAACTGTAGCACGATAGAGCATTAATTACTAGACACAACGTACGTCATCTAACTGTAGCACGATAGAGCATTAATTACTAGACACAACGTACGTCATCTAACTGTAGCACGATAGAGCATTAATTACTAGACACAACGTACGTCATCTAACTGTAGCACGATAGAGCATTAATTACTAGACACAACGTACGTCATCTAACTGTAGCACGATAGAGCATTAATTACTAGACACAACGTACGTCATCTAACTGTAGCACGATAGAGCATTAATTACTAGACACAACGTACGTCATCTAACTGTAGCACGATAGAGCATTAATTACTAGACACAACGTACGTCATCTAACTGTAGCACGATAGAGCATTAATTACTAGACACAACGTACGTCATCTAACTGTAGCACGATAGAGCATTAATTACTAGACACAACGTACGTCATCTAACTGTAGCACGATAGAGCATTAATTACTAGACACAACGTACGTCATCTAACTGTAGCACGATAGAGCATTAATTACTAGACACAACGTACGTCATCTAACTGTAGCACGATAGAGCATTAATTACTAGACACAACGTACGTCATCTAACTGTAGCACGATAGAGCATTAATTACTAGACACAGCGTACGTCATCTAACTGTAGCACGATAGAGCATTAATTACTAGACACAGCGTACGTCATCTAACTGTAGCACGATAGAGCATTAATTACTAGACACAACATACGTCATCTAACTGTAGCACGATAGAGCATTAATTACTAGAGACAACGTACGTCATCTAACTGTAGCACGATAGAGCATTAATTACTAGAGACAACGTACGTCATCTAACTGTAGCACGATAGAGCATTAATTACTAGACACAACGTACGTCATCTAACTGTAGCACGATAGAGCATTAATTACTAGACACAACGTACGTCATCTAACTGTAGCACGATAGAGCATTAATTACTAGACACAACGTACGTCATCTAACTGTAGCACGATAGAGCATTAATTACTAGACACAACGTACGTCATCTAACTGTAGCACGATAGAGCATTAATTACTAGACACAACGTACGTCATCTAACTGTAGCACGATAGAGCATTAATTACTAGACACAATGTACGTCATCTAACTGTAGCACGATAGAGCATTAATTACTAGACACAACGTACGTCATCTAACTGTAGCACGATAGAGCATTAATTACTAGACACAATGTACGTCATCTAACTGTAGCACGATAAACCTGGATAGAAGACGGTCATTTTGTATGGATAAAAAATATAGAATTTTGTTAACTCGTAACTTTGCCGAATAAAGTGAGCGGAATGTGTAAACTACTTAGATTCGGTTCAGCCACGCCACGTTGTGTGCTATTCAAACAAGTGTTTTACTTCCACTATCCGAATGGCTTATTAATGTGACTTAAAGTGACTTCAGTTGTGAGTGGCAGGTTAAAGGATAATACTAATATGGGATTTATTTGTACTAGAAGATGAAAATAAAGGTACTAAATGCAACTTCGGCCATTTTCAAAAGGTTTTTGCTTGAATTCACCTATAGTTCTTCATGACAGGTATTTCTGGTCATAATATGTTTATTGGTGGTGCTTGTTTAGCATTTAACAGAGACAAAGGATTAAATAAACTTGCTGTCATGTCTCTAATTGTTTAGTTTCTAATTGTTTATCTTCCATTTTCAAATTGAGCATAGTCCTTTAATTCATCTACTATTTCACGGTCAAATTTAAATACAATAGATTTCACTTGTTTTCATTGTTATGTATATATATATATTGTTATGTATATATATATGCTTTGTATGCGATGAGTCGTGGGCAAACACTTCTATAGCAACCAGCGCGTGACGTGACGTCATGACCATATGCCAAAGTTGTGCTTACGTCAAGTAACTGGCCTAATTAGATGATTCATGCAGCAATGTATGAAATAGTTTTGGTAAAGAATGACAACAACATAACATGGAGGTGTATATTGTGTGTCTGTCAAATAGTCTTGACTTTATGTCGTGGATTCTGATAGGTTCTAAAGTGGCTGCTGTAAACCCTGTAAAAATTAACACAGGTATTAAGCCACTAAATTTTATTTTCAGGTTGAGCTTCAATAAAGAAATGTATGTGTATAACATTAAAAATAATTGATATGAAATACATCCAAATAGTCTGCTAATTTATCATGTAGCGAAGTTACTGTCTAATTATTTTAACAGCAGTGGGGGCAGTGGAACTCAGCATTTCTCCTAACAACCCTCTCTGTAGTGCAGAATTTCAAATGGCACCAATGGCCACACAGGTCACACTGTGCCCATTTAATGAATGACACTGTGAAACAGTTGCTAAAGTCCGGAGGAGTAAAACTCTTACAGACACAACACAGATCTTTGTCTTCTACATAATCATATGCATCTGAATCAGAATCCTCCTGGAATATTATTTGTTTTCTTGCAGTTGAAATTCCACTTGTGGATGGCTTGGTACTGGTTGGAATTTTAGCTTTTTTTGAACAAAATTCTGTTTGTTTTGAATTCTTGTTTGTCTTAGTGTCTCTCTTCTTTTTCTTAGTGTCGTTTTTGTCCTTTTTAGCATGTTGATATTGTTCAATTTGTTCAACTATTAAATCTTCAGTTATGCATTTTCCACTCAGTCTTGGTTTTTTTACATTTTGTTTTTCAGAATCTTCGGTTTGTTTCACTGGTGTGTTCTCTTTGGGTGGTTTAGGGGCTGAGTCTTCCATCTTCTTGGCAAGTAACTCTTCCATCGAGTTGGATGTTTGTGGTTGCAGTTTTTTTGTTTTCTTTGGGAAGCTTTTTGCTGGCAGGAATCTCTCTATGGGGACAGCCTGTCCATTGAACGGGTATATTCCACATTTGCGAAATGAGGAGATGATGTTTGTTGGAGTCATTGTCTTCAGGTATGCCTTACTGGAGATGGACGCAATGTCATATTTGGTAATTATCTTTCCCCTTTCCCGTCCCATAAACAAGTTACATTCCCTGTAATATATGTTCTTAAAAGGCTCAAAGCAGCCAACATCAAGTGGCTGAACCACATGTGATGAGTGACTTGGTAACACAAACAGAGACACATTGTGTGATTTTGCCCAGTTTATCACATCAATGGTTGTGTGAGTAGTATGTCCGTCATATATAAGTAAAATTCTTTCACCGTCTACGGCCCCTGTCTGAACATACTTAAGAAAGTGTTCATTTAGATACCTCATTAGCACAAGACCTTTTGACCACCCACTGTCTGACATATCATAGCCTGTATTTGGTGCAGCTCCTTTAATCAAATTATCATTGCGCAGTTTCCCTTTGAATACATAATAAGGGGGCAAAGTTGTCCCAGCAGCATTGCAGCAAGCAATTAGGGTTGTGAGACCTGAATTAGGGGAAGTAATTGCCTGAGTATAGTTATTGTCCCTGGCCGTGATGACTTTAGAAGGTTTATGCTCAGGGCTAAGTCCCGTTTCATCTAAGTTGTAGATCAGGTGCGGCTTCTCCTTGAAGTTATATTTTTCTAATATATCACTCAAGTCACTAAAGTATTCACCAATGACTTCTTGGGTAACTGATGCAGCTCTTAGTGATGAAAGAGCTCTTGGTTTTATTACTTTTAGCTTGTTGTCCCATCGCTTCAGAAAGCTGTAGTACCATCTATCAAACAGTTTCTTTTCTTCAGCTATTTTCCCCAAGTTTCACGGCCATTTCTGTTGCTAATATGTTGAGTTGTGATCTGTTGAGGCTGTATCCAACACTAGCCATCTCAGTAATGTGCTGCACTAAGACCACTTCTTCATCATATGTAAAAAGGGTGTCCTTGCCCCAATGACCATTAACATTCACTTTCCTTAGTATTCTGTCCCTAAGTGTCTGAGATGGTACTCCATACAGTCTTGCAGCCCTGTCTACTGGTAATTTCTCCTCTTTGACTGCCTTATACGCACTATCCATTGCCTCCTTAGTATATCTTTTCAGGCTTTTAGACACCCTTCTTGGATGAGTCTGAAATGAAAATAATTATTCTATTCTGTTACGTCATTTTAGCATGTTTACAGCACAGGTGAGAGAAATGTATGTCTACACAGGTTAGTTGATATCACAACAAAAACAGTGGACGCACATATTCTTATATTTTAGCGAAAATATTCATATATGTCAGATATTTAACAGAAATATGCATATGAGAACAATGATTTAACATAATATCACCCATTTACCTGCTTTTTTCGCATTTTAACGGCACCAGCTTGGCTCTACTGTCATAAAATGGCGTCCAAGATAGAATGTATGCTCGTTCGGACATTCGTTGTGTAGATATTCCCGCAAAAAACCGAATCCACGAGTCACGGAGGACCCACGACACAAAGCAAAAGAACCATATATATTATTCTCCTGCCTATTGTATATCAATCAATTGATAGGGAGAAGAACTCTATAAGTTTTCTTTCGTTCTAATCCCTTTCAGTATTCTGGTGTGAAATGTTCATTTCTTGATTACAAATAAATAAAAAATAGTAAGTTAATTACTGTGTACATACCTTGATCACATAGGTTAATTACTGTGTACATACCTTGATCACATAAGTTAATTACTGTGTACATACCATGATCACATAAGTTAATTACTGTGTACATACCTTGATCACATAAGTTAATTACTGTGTACATACCTTGATCACATAAGTTAATTACTGTGTACATACCTTAATCATCTAAGTTAATTACTGTGTACATACCTTGATCACCAAAGTTAATTAATGTGTACATACCATGATCACATAAGTTAATTACTGTGTACATACCATGATCACATAAGTTAATTACTGTGTACATACCATGATCACATAAGTTAATTACTGCGTACATACCATGATCACATAAGTTAATTACTGTGTACAAACCATGATCACATAAGTTAATTACAGTGTACATACCTTGATCACATAGGTTAATTAGTGTGTACATACCTTGATCACATAAGTTAATTACTGCGTACATACCTTGATCACATAAGTTAATTACTGCGTACATACCATGATCACATAAGTTAATTACTGTGTACATACCTTGATCACATAAGTTAATTACTGCGTACATACCATGATCACATAAGTTAATTACTGTGTACATACCTTGATCACATAAGTTAATTACTGCGTACATACCTTGATCACATAAGTCTCTTCTGTAGCTCTGTCTAGAACGAGTATTACTTTGTCTATGGTTCCTAGCACCTTAAACTTCTTCAAGTCACAGACCGGGCCTCGGATAAATGTAAGAGAGGGATCTACGTCTGTTGAAGGGCTCAGTGTATTGTCCATCTGAAGAATAAAACTTGCGTTTACACACATTTGCTATCACATATAAACCTATATATACTTGTACTTCAAACTGTAAATAAATTATCGGCATAACGCAACAACTTTAACACATGGGCTTGAGCTTCCAGGTGATGAACTATGCACAGCTGATGGGCGCCTACCCTATGTAGGGCGGTAGTGGGTACTAGGGGGGGGGGGTGCTACTGTGCTGCTCGTGTAAGGCCTCAAGTGCCAATCTGCTTCCTGCCGAGATGAGATGCAGAGGGTTTCCCATCAAGTCAGCATGGAGAATGTTCACGGTCCAAAAGTTACCGGAATATGTGAGCAACGCTAGAAGATGTGAGCAACGCTGGTGAAAAGTATGTAGCTGCCTATGGTACACTAATAGCAGAGTTGGCCATAGTGACTGGTCAATGCAGTAGGCCAGTCATACCAGACTGATTTAGGTCATTAAGACTGATTTAGGTCATAAAATTGAGGAAGCCCTCAATGACTGAACACCTCAACCACTCTTTGCCTACAGCCCCTAGCAGACCGCACAATTACAGCTCTCCCAGTCAACACAAACCTCTTTGCCTACAGCCCCTAGCAGACCGCACAATTACAGCTCTCCCAGTCAACACAAACCTCTTTGCCTACAGCCCCTAGCAGACTGCACAATTACAGCTCTCCCAGTCAACACAAACCTCTTTGCCTACAGCCCCTAGCAGACCGCACAATTACAGCTCTCCCAGTAAACACAAACCTCTTTGCCTACAGCCCCTAGCAGACCGCACAATTACAGCTCTCCCAGTCAACACAAACCTCTTTGCCTACAGCACCCTAGAAGACCGCACAATTACAGCTCTCCCAGTAAACACAACCCTCTTTGCCTACAGCCCCTAGCAGACCGCACAATTACAGCTCTCCCAGTAAACACAACCCTCTTTGCCTACAGCCCCTAGCAGACCGCACAATTACAGCTCTCCCAGTCAACACAACCCTCTTTGCCTACAGCCCCTAGCAGACCGCACAATTACAGCTCTCCTAGTAAACACAAATCTCTTTGCATACAGCCCCTAGCAGACAGCACAATTACAGCTCTCCCAGTAAACACAACCCTTCTTTGCCTACAGCCCCTAGCAGACCGCACAATTACAGCTCTCCTAGTAAACACAAATCTCTTTGCATACAGCCCCTAGCAGACCGCACAATTACAGCTCTCCTAGTAAACACAACCCTTCTTTGCCTACAGCCCCTAGCAGACCGCACAATTACAGCTCTCCCAGTAAACACAAATCTCTTTGCCTACAGCCCCTAGCAGACCGCACAATTACAGCTCTCCGAGTCAACACAAACCTCTTTGCCTACAGCCCCTAGCAGACCGCACAATTACAGCTCTCCCAGTAAACACAACCCCTCTTTGCCTACAGCCCCTAGCAGACCGCACAATTACAGCTCTCCTAGTAAACACAAATCTCTTTGCATACAGCCCCTAGCAGACAGCACAATTACAGCTCTCCCAGTAAACACAACCCTTCTTTGCCTACAGCCCCTAGCAGACTGCACAATTACAGCTCTCCCAGTCAACACAAACCTCTTTGCCTACAGCCCCTAGTAGACCGCACAATTACAGCTCTCCTAGTAAACACAAACCTTTGCCTATAGCCCCTAGCAGACCGCACAATTACAGCTCTCCCAGTAAACACAAACCTGTTGCATACAGCCCCTAGCAGACCGCACAATTACAGCTCTCCCAAACACAAACCTGTTGCATACAGCCCCTAGCAGACCGTACAATTACAGCTCTCCCAGTAAACACAAACCTGTTGCCTACAGCCCATAGCAGACCGCACAATTACAGCTCTCCCAGTAAACACAAACCACTTTGCCTATAGCCCCTAGCAGACCACACAATTACAGCTCTCCCAGTAAACACAAACCTCTTTGCCTACAGCCCCTAGCAGACCGCACAATTACAGCTCTCCCAGTCAACACAAACCTCTTTGCATACAGCCCTTAGCAGACCGCACAATTACAGCTCTCCCAGTAAACACAAACCTCTTTGCCTACAGCCCCTAGCAGACCGCACAATTACAGCTCTCCCAGTAAACACAACCCCTCTTTGCCTACAGCCCCTAACAGACCGCACAATTACAGCTCTCCCAGTAAACACAACCCCTCTTTGCCTACAGCCCCTAGCAGACCGCACAATTACAGCTCTCCCAGTAAACACAAACCTGTTGCATACAGCCCCTAGCAGACCGCACAATTACAACTCTCCCAGTAAACACAAACCTGTTGCATACAGCCCCTAGCAGACCGTACAATTACAGCTCTCCCAGTAAACACAACCCTGTTGCATACAGCCCCTAGCAGACCGCACAATTACAGCTCTCCCAGTAAACACAAACCTGTTGCCTACAGCCCCTAGCAGACCGCACAATTACAGCTCTCCCAGTAAACACAAACCTGTTGCATACAGCCCCTAGCAGACCGCACAATTACAGCTCTCCCAGTCAACACAAACCACTTTGCCTACAGCCCCTAGCAGACTGCACAATTACAGCTCTCCCAGTAAACACAAACCTCTTTGCTTACAGCCCCTAGCAGACCACACAATTACAGCTCTCCCAGTCAACACAAACCTCTTTGCCTACAGCCCCTAGTAGACCGCACAATTACAGCTCTCCCAGTCAACACAAACC
Source organism: Archivesica marissinica (assembly GCA_014843695.1). NCBI lineage: Eukaryota > Metazoa > Mollusca > Bivalvia > Venerida > Vesicomyidae > Archivesica > Archivesica marissinica. Next base: position 23,628,504 of record CM026390.1, read on the forward strand.
ACTTTGCCTATAGCCCCTAGCAGACTGCACAATTACAGCTCTCCCAGTAAACACAAACCTCTTTGCCTACAGCCCCTAGCAGACCGCACAATTACTGCTCTCCCAGTCAACACAAACCTCTTTGCATACAGCCCCTAGCAGACCGCACAATTACAGCTCTCCCAGTAAACACAAACCTCTTTGCCTACAGCCCCTAGCAGACCGCACAATTACAGCTCTCCTAAACACAAACCTCTTTGCCTACAGCCCCTAGCAGACCGCACAATTACAGCTCTCCCAGTAACACAATTTTGTGTGGCCGCACAATTACGCTCTCCCAGTCAACACAAACCTCTTTGCCTACAGCCCCTAGCAGACCGCACAATTACAGCTCTCCCAGTAAACACAAACCTCTTTGCCTACAGCCCCTAGCAGACCGCACAATTACAGCTCTCCCAGTAAACACAAACTCTTTGCCTACAGCCCCTAGCAGACCGCACAATTACAGCTCTCCCAGTAACACAAACCTCTTTGCCTACAGCCCCTGCAGACCGCACAATTACAGCTCTCCCAAACACAAACCTGTTGCATACAGCCCCTAGCAGACCGCACAATTACAGCTCTCCCAGTCAACACAAACCTCTTTGCCTACAGCCCCTAGTAGACCGCACAATTACAGCTCTCCCAGTCAACACAAACCTCTTTGCCTACAGCCACTAGCAGACCGCACAATTACAGCTCTCCGAGTCAACACAAACCTCTTTGCCTACAGCCCCTAGCAGACCGCACAATTACAGCTCTCCCAGTAAACACAAACCTGTTGCATACAGCCCCTAGCAGACCGCACAATTACAGCTCTCCCAGTCAACACAACCCCTCTTTGCATACAGCCCCTAGCAGACAGCACAATTACAGCTCTCTCAGTCAACACAACCCCTCTTTGTATACAGCCCCTAGCAGACCGTACAACTACAGCTCTCCCACTCTTTGCATACAGCCCCCTATAACTACAGACCCACAAGTCAATGTTGCCTACCGTCCCAGACAGAACCTATCACGACAGCCCACCAGTCACACAACTCTCTTTGCGTCCAACCATTACCACTACAGCTCCCCTACTCCACACAACCCCCTGTGCCTACAGTCCATGCAGACCCCACACACCCACTCTATTGACACATACACACTATATACACACATCCAACTCTCTAAGCCGGTCCAACGAAAATTCACAAGTACATTTCACTCTGCATTTTCATATTGATAATACAAATATATTATATATTGCACGATATACAAGCAACAGATTATCTGACAATGTAATAGTGTTATCGTGGGGAAACATGACTGATGAACATACCGCCCATCTATACTCATCCGAGGACTCCTTGGCTAGGTGTCTGTTGTACAAGTCCTCCGCTTTCATCAAATACTGTGCTGTCTTCCTCCGTACAGCATCTCGACGACTCTTATTCGAATCTCCTGATAAGCAAACACAAAAGCACATTCATTAACAATTGTAGTTGTTGTTAATCTGTCTGCCTGGCCGAAGGCACACATAGAGGCTTGACGCCGGCACCTACCTGCAGGAATATTTCGTAATCTTTCTTCTCTATAACTTCTTTTTTATCAGACGATAGGATAAATAGAATATCAGATTACTGTATTATAAATTTAATTTATTTAGGCTCATCTCTGAAACAATACAAGGCTCGGTAACAAGGCTCTCGCCTTGTATATTTTCCCCAACTCGCCTAATAAATTATAATTTATAAGACAGTAACTTAATATTCTCTATATACAAGAGTCTTTATAAGATGAACACTGAATGGTGGATAGATAAACACTGAATGGTGGATAGATGAACACTGAATGGTGGATAGATGAACACTGAATGGTGGATAGATGAACGGTGGATAGATGAACACTGAATGGTTGATAGATGAACACTGAATGGTGGATAGATGAACACTGAATGGTGGATAGATGAATACTGAATGGTGGATAGATGAACACTGAATGGTTGAATGTTGGATAGATGAACACTGAATGGTGGATAGATGAACACTGAATGGTTGATAGATGAACACTGAATGGTGGATAGATGAACACTGAATGGTGGATAGATGAACACTGAATGGTGGATAGATGAACGGTGGATAGATGAACACTGAATGGTTGATAGATGAACACTGAATGGTGGATAGATGAACGGTGGATAGATGAACACTGAATGGTTGATAGATGAACACTGAATGGTGGATAGATGAACACTGAATGGTGGATAGATGAACACTGAATGGTGGATAGATGAATGTTGGATAGATGAACACTGAATGGTGGATAGATGAACTGAATGGTTGATAGATGAACACTGAATGGTTGATAGATGAACGCTGAATGGTGGATAGATGAACACTGAATGGTGGATAGATGAACACTGAATGGTTGATAGATGAATACTGAATGGTGGATAGATGAACACTGAATGGTGGATAGATGAACACTGAATGGTTGATAGATGAATGGTGGATAGATGAACACTGAATGGTGGATAGATGAACGCTGAATGGTTGATAGATGAATGGTGGATAGATGAACACTGAATGGTTGATAGATGAATGGTGGATAGATGAACACTGAATGGTTGATAGATGAACGCTGAATGGTGGATAGATGAACGCTGAATGGTTGATAGATGAATGGTGGATAGATTAACACTGAATGGTTGATAGATGAATGGTGGATAGATGAACACTGAATGGTGGATAGATGAACACTGAATGGTGGATAGATGAACACTGAATGGTTGATAGATGAACGCTGAATGGTGGATAGATGAACACTGAATGGTGGATAGATGAACTGAATGGTGGATAGATGAACACTGAATGGTGGATAGATGAACACTGAATGGTGGATAGATGAACACTGAATGGTGGATAGATGAACACTGAATGGTTGAGGATAGATGAATACTGAATGGTGGATAGATGAACACTGAATGGTGGATAGATGAACACTGAATGGTGGATAGATGAACACTGAATGGTGGATAGATGAACACTGAATGGTGGATAGATGAACACTGAATGGTGGATAGATGAACACTGAATGGTGGATAGATGAACACTGAATGGTGGATAGATGAATACTGAATGGTGGATAGATGAACGCTGAATGGTGGATAGATGAACACTGAATGGTGGATAGATGAACACTGAATGGTGGATAGATGAACACTGAATGGTGGATAGATGAACGCTGAATGGTGGATAGATGAACACTGAATGGTTGAATGGTGGATAGATGAACACTGAATGGTTGAAGGATAGATGAACACTGAATGGTGGATAGATGAACGCTGAATGGTGGATAGATGAACACTGAATGGTGGATAGATGAACACTGAATGGTGGATAGATGAACACTGAATGGTGGATAGATGAACACTGAATGGTGGATAGATGAACGCTGAATGGTGGATAGATGAATACTGAATGGTGGATAGATGAACACTGAATGAGGTGGATAGATGAACACTGAATGGTTGAGGATAGATGAACACTGAATGGTGGATAGATGAACACTGAATGGTGGATAGATGAATACTGAATGGTGGATAGATGAACACTGAATGGTTGAATGGTGGATAGATGAACACTGAATGGTGGATAGAGAAACACTGAATGGTGGATAGATAAACACTGAATGGTTGATAGATGAACGCTGAATGGTGGATAGATGAACACTGAATGGTGGATAGATGAACGCTGAATGGTGGATAGATGAACAATGAATGGTGGATAGATGAACACTGAATAGTGGATAGATGAATGGTGGATAGATGAACACTGAACGGTGGATAAATGAATGGTGGATAGATGAACGCTGAATGGTGGATAGATGAACACTGAATGGTTGAATGGTGGATAGATGAACACTGAATGGTGGATAGATGAACACTGAATGTTGGATAGATGAACACTGAATGATGGAAAGATGAACACTGAATGGTGGATAGATGAACACTGAATGGTTGATAGATGAATAGTGGATAGATGAACACTGAATGATGGAAAGATGAACACTGAATGATGGATAGATGAACACTGAATGGTTGATAGATGAATGGTGGATAGATGAACACTGAATGATGGAAAGATGAACACTGAATGATGGATAGATGAACACTGAATGGTGGATAGATGAATACTGAATGGTGGAAAGATGAACACTGAATGGTGGAAAGATGAACACTGAATGGTTGATAGATGAATGGTGGATAGATGAATGGTGGATAGATGAACGCTGAATGGTGGATAGATGAACGCTGAATGGTTGATAGATGAACGCTGAATGGTGGATAGATGAACACTGAATGGTGGATAGATGAACGCTGAATGGTGGATAGATGAACACTGAATGGTTGATAGATGAACGCTGAATGGTGGATAGATGAACACTGAATGGTGGATAGATGAACACTGAATGGTGGATAGATGAACACTGAATGGTGGATAGATGAACGCTGAATGGTGGATAGATGAATACTGAATGGTGGATAGATGACCACTGAATGGTTGAATGGTGGATAGATGAACACTGAATGGTTGAATTGTGGATAGATGAACACTGAATGGTGGATAGATGAATACTGAATGGTGGATAGATGAACACTGAATGGTTGAATGGTGGATAGATGAACACTGAATGGTGGATAGAGAAACACTGAATGGTGGATAGATAAACACTGAATGGTGGATAGATGAACACTGAATGGTTGATAGATGAACGCTGAATGGTGGATAGATGAACACTGAATGGTGGATAGATGAACGCTGAATGGTGGATAGATGAACAATGAATGGTGGATAGATGAACACTGAATGGTGGATAGATGAATGGTGGATAGATGAACACTGAATGGTGGATAGATGAATGGTGGATAGATGAACACTGAATGGTGGATAGATGAACACTGAATGGTGGATAGATGAACACTGAATGGTGGATAGATGAACGCTGAATGGTGGATAGATGAACACTGAATGGTGGATAGATGAACACTGAATGGTGGATAGATGAACACTGAATGGTGGATAGATGAACGCTGAATGGTGGATAGATGAATACTGAATGGTGGATAGATGACCACTGAATGGTTGAATGGTGGATAGATGAACACTGAATGGTTGAATTGTGGATAGATGAACACTGAATGGTGGATAGATGAACACTGAATGGTGGATAGATGAATACTGAATGGTGGATAGATGAACACTGAATGGTTGAATGGTGGATAGATGAACACTGAATGGTGGATAGAGAAACACTGAATGGTGGATAGATAAACACTGAATGGTTGATAGATGAACGCTGAATGGTGGATAGATGAACACTGAATGGTGGATAGATGAACACTGAATGGTGGATAGATGAACGCTGAATGGTGGATAGATGAACAATGAATGGTGGATAGATGCTGAATGGTGGATATGAATGGTGGATAGATGAACACTGAATGGTGGATAGATGAACACTGAATGGTGGATAGATGAACACTGAATGGTGGATAGATGAATACTGAATGGTGGATAGATGAACACTGAATGGTGGATAGATGAACACTGAATGGTTGATAGATGAATGGTGGATAGATGAACACTGAGTGGTGGATAGATGAATGGTGGATAGATGAACACTGAATGGTTGAATGGTGGATAGATGAACACTGAATGGTGGATAGATGAACACTGAATGTTGGATAGATGAACACTGAATGTTGGATAGATGAACACTGAATGATGGAAAGATGAACACTGAATGGTGGATAGATGAACACTGAATGTTGGATAGATGAATAGTGGATAGATGAACACTGAATGATGGAAAGATGAACACTGAATGATGGATAGATGAACACTGAATGGTGGATAGATGAACACTGAATGGTGGATAGATGAACACTGAATGATGGAAAGATGAACACTGAATGGTGGATAGATGAACACTGAATGGTTGATAGATGAATAGTGGATAGATGAACACTGAATGATGGAAAGATGAACACTGAATGATGGATAGATGAACACTGAATGGTTGATAGATGAATGGTGGATAGATGAACACTGAATGATGGAAAGATGAACACTGAATGATGGATAGATGAACACTGAATGATGGATAGATGAATACTGAATGGTGGAAAGATGAACACTGAATGGTGGAAAGATGAACACTGAATGGTTGATAGATGAATGGTGGATAGATGAACACTGAATGGTGGATAGATGAACGCTGAATGGTGGACAGATGAACGCTGAATGGTTGATAGATGAACGCTGAATGGTGGATAGATGAACACTGAATGGTGGATAGATGAACGCTGAATGGTGGATAGATGAACACTGAATGGTGGATAGATGAACACTGAATGGTGGATAGATGAACACTGAATGGTGGATAGATGAATGGTGGATAGATGAACACTGAATGGTTGATAGATGAACACTGAATGGTTGATAGATGAACGCTGAATGGTGGATAGATGAACACTGAATGGTTGCTAGATGAAAGGTGGATAGATGAACACTGAATGGTTGATAGATGAACACTGAATGGTGGATAGATGAACACTGAATGGTGGAAAGATGAACACTGAATTGTGAATACCAGCGAAACTTGTGCCATAATCAATTTCATCAAGATTATCAAATTTATCAGTTTGTTTGTTTTTTGGTTCAAATGTTGCTAAATAGCTGGGGATATACAGCGACATTCCAACTCTGCGTGGTGGAAGATATATGGTGCCACTACGAATAGTATTTAAGACAAGAACTGGCACACAGATAAAACCACAGACCTTCCACAAACCAGCTGAACAAATCCCTCACAAGGAATAATTAATTCGAACAGAGTTGAGGGACAAGTGATTTTGACAGTCAAATGTTACCAGCAATTTCATTATCTGAGTCATAGCAATAGTACAAAATATAATATAGCAGAAATATGCATTTGTTAACATTATTCTTAAAGCTTAGCATATCTATGACAACATCTGGAAGATACCCACACTCTGTGGAAGTCGTGATGGCGCAGTATTAGCGAGTTCGCTCCTGGTTCGCTTCAGGAGCGAACGGTTTGGAGTTTGCGCCCAGCTGTAGCTGTTACGATTGTGCCCTTAGGCAAGGCATTTTAAATTACACAATGCCTAGTGGCGATGGATTATTTTATACGTTGTAGGAAATTGTTTCGCAATTGCGCTAAAATAAATTTGTACAAACTAACACTCTGAGAGCAGAAAATTAACACAAATTTTTCCATAAAAGGGGGCAATAATAATGTCCCTTTTTTACATTGCAGGGATAAAATGCACAAACGTAATTAATTACCTTGAACACCTTGCAATAGGATACCAACACAGCTCTTATAAGTAGCAAAGGCAAGTTCATAGTCTGTGTTCACCTCGTACTCCTGCGCACGACAGATTTGGTTGGCTGCCCGGAATATGTAGTCCTCCTTGCTTCCCAGGTCCATTGTCGAAACGCTCTCCTTCGTCATACTTCTTTGTCTCAGTGGAGATTTAGTCTTGTGGTTTGCACCACTAGCTAACTGCAAACATAAGGAAATAATTTGAAATAATTGATAGAGGTGAGTTGGTTTGCCAGAGCTAACTGTAAACACATGGAAATCGTTTGAAATAACTGATAGATGTGAGTTGAAGCAGTTTCTATCGACATTTACCAGTATGTTGGTCGAACTTCACACACTGTTTGTTTTTGGGGTTCAAGGTTGAAACAACAGCTTAGGTCATATAGAGACTCTCCAACTATTATTGGTATAGGAAGACCCCAGGTGCCGCTTCGAGCAGTACGTCGGGTGCGAGCGGGCAACAGGGTAGAACCACCGACCCCGAGATCTCGGTTTAACGTCCCATCTGAAAGACTGTTAATTTTATTAGTCAGACGGGGGATCGAACCTGCGATCCCTGGATTACCAGTCCAGCGTGTTACCACTGGACTACAGATCCGTCTGTAACTTACATTGCACTACTTTATTGCCAAATATATATTTCAATTCAGTAACATTTGCAACAGCTTGCATTAATTTATTCCGGGAATACTCATAGATGCAAATCAAATACATTTTTACCTTAAGGGGGCATTCATTCCCGATCTCTTTGCAACTCAATTTCCATTATAAATTATGATAAAACATCGTAAATTCAGAATCTATGTCACACATATTTCATTCATCTTGCATGTAGTTTACACAAATATATTAGTTTGATTGCGAAACAAGTTCTTACAACATTAGTTTAATCGCTCATCCGGCATGTAAGAGTAAACCTACAGCTATTGCTGGTTTATCAAGCTTGTGCCATTTAATGATAATCTTGTAATCTTGTCACATACACTACTTGTATATGAAGTACACATCAATTATACATGTCTTAACCCTTTCCTTCATAGAGATTTAGGTTAATATACGATTATATCTCCATACAAACAAAAGCCATTTAGCTATCATGCAGTGGATAAGTAGTGGCCATATCTATCCCACCTCCATAGATATTACTGGGACTAAACGAGAATGTGGCTTTCATTATGAACATTGGTTTGACTACTACATTGTCAATGTATGTCGTATTGGTAATGGCATCAAGAGGTGCTTCTATGAGGGAGAGGGTTAACTTGATACCCACCCGTGTCTGATCATGAGAAATAGCCATTATCAGATATTTGTCTCGTATCGTACATCAAAGAAAAATTTGAGGAGAAGAATTATATAAGACTTGTCTTTCATTCTAATCCCTTTTCTGTATTTTGATATGTGTAATGTATGCATTGTTCAATATGTATTAGATTGGGAAATAACATATGTTTAAACCAAAGAAATGTAGTGTTTGATACAAATTGTCTGCTGCAAGTTTCATTTAAAACAGATGCATTGAGCAGCAGAAGTAGTCCGGACATACTGTTTATAACGGAAATCTTCAAACGGCTATAACTGTGTGGAAAATGTAAGGAGCAGAAAGCCAGGATGATATACACACCTAGGATTGGCACTGATTATTGATTTATTCGTGTGGAGTTTGGTGAAAGGCCAGGAGTCTGGAAGATCTTGTCTAGACAACGTGTTTTCTTTAAAATTGTGGAAAGGGCCATAACTCTGTAAATATTGAATCCAGCGAAGATGATATGCAGCAAATTATGTTTGGTACTGTTAATTATATGAGAGTATCATTGAAATCTGGCTACCGATATAGATTTTAGTAGGATTTACAGGAAGAAACATTGCTAGACTACAGAATGAATTACCTTATGTCTTGGAGTAGAAACATTGCTAGACTATAGAATGAATTACCTTATGTCTTGGAGTAGAAACATTGCTGGACTATAGAATGAATTACCTTATGTCTTGGAGTAGAAACATTGCTGGACTATAGAATGAATTACCTTATGTCTTGGAGTAGAAACATTGCTAGACTATAGAATGAATTACATTATGTCTTGAGAGTGGAAACATTGCTGGACTATAGAATGAATTACCTTATGTCTTGGAGTAGAAACATTGCTAGACTATAGAATGAATTACCTTATGTCTTGGAGTAGAAACATTGCTCGACTATAGAATGAATTACATTATGTCTTGGAGTGGAAACATTGCTGGACTATAGAATGAATTACCTTATGTCTTGGAGTAGAAACATTGCTGGACTATAGAATGAATTACCTTATGTCTTGGAGTAGATACATTGCTGGACTATAGAATGAATTACCTTATGTCTTGGAGTAGAAACATTGCTGGACTATAGAATGAATTACCTTATGTCTTGGAGTAGAAACATTGCTGGACTATAGAATGAATTACCTTATGTCTTGGAGTAGAAACATTGCTGGACTATAGAATGAATTACCTTATGTCTTGGAGTAGATACATTGCTGGACTATAGAATGAATTACCTTATGTCTTGGAGTAGATACATTGCTGGACTATAGAATGAATTACCTTATGTCTTGGAGTAGATACATTGCTCGAGGATGAATCAAGACTAGTAGAACTGCCAGAGTTAAATCCACAGGTCAGCTGTGAAATGTCAAGGTCACCTTTTCCGATCACGACCTTTGGCCCGTCACTTCCTATACTCTGCGTAAGAGGGTCAAACTCACTGAGATCCAAGGTGGTAGTAGAGTTTGTACGAGATGACGACTGGGTTAGAGTGTCAGAGATCGAGTCGGTAAATTTATCTGGACCATCGGTAACTGCCATCTGAAAGAACGTTTGCACTTTGTTTGATCTCGAATTTTCAGCTGCAGCAAAAGCGCATGTACTATTGCGATTTACAAGCAGATGCACTTGAGGGTGATTGAAGCGATTAGTGATCTCCTTGGGCAGCTTCACGTCTCCCTAGTTTTACCTCAGGGGTTGGGCAGCTTCACGTCTCCCTAGTTTTACCTCAGGGGTTGGGCAGCTTCACGTCTCCCTAGTTTTACCTCAGGGAGAAATGTTCTCCAATAGGATATATAGAGGACAGACACATGGTTGAGCCCAAAACATTTCCAGTTTATACCTGAAATGTTTCCATACTTTGAAGGTCTAGATAAGCCATGCACGGGTTAGCAGCCAGGTAGAACAACATACACTCTGCAAACTTCCTCCCATGAAAGACTCGGACACTAGTAGGGGCAAATGGTTAATGACATTAACCACTCAGCCATGGTGGCCCGCCCCAAAGGTTGCATATATTACAATGTTCATGAAAACTCTCAAATATGTCCAGATTGGAGATAGGAACATGGAAGAACCACAAACCCACTGCAGGTTACTTAGATAGCTACCTCACTTGAATTAATCTGACTTTTGCCAAGCTTGAACCTGCATGTTGAGAGAAACAAACGGCATTTAAGTTTATTTAACATCGCTACCGGTTGCCCATTTGAGCAACGGGCAGTTTACCTAACAACACCTTTCCTGGGCAGGCTCCAGCAGTTAACCAGTACTTGGTGCACCAACCTCCATAAGAAACTGCCAACTTTTTCATATAAAATGAGACACGGTCTGAACGGGGCCCAAACCTGTGACAGCTACCTTGACCACTCGACCGCGGAGACGGACTCATCAGAAATCCTGTTTCTCAGAGATAGTCTACCTGTAATCCAGTATCTGTACTATCTCCTTGTTCCATTGAATCTGGCACTGACTGGTTCTCTGTCTCTAACTCTGAAGTAGGTGAAATAATGTGACAAGGGCCAGGAATAAGTGAATGTTAACATAGTTATATGTGAGTACATCTGAAAAATGGGACCAAATGTGATCAAATAAATGTTGAAATATAGTGCTTGAAAACACACGAGACAAAATAAATGTTGAAATATAGTGCTTGAAAACACACGAGACAAAATAAATGTTGAAATATAGTGCTTGAAAACACACGAGACAAAATAAATGTTGAAATATAGTGCTTGAAAACACACGAGACAAAATAAATGTTGAAATATAGTGCTTGAAAACACACGAGACAAAATAAATGTTGAAATATAGTGCTTGAAAACACACGAGACAAAATAAAGGTTGAAATATAGTGCTTGAAAACACACGAGACAAAATAAAGGTTGAAATATAGTGCTTGAAAACACACGAGACAAAATAAATGTTGAAATATAGTGCTTGAAAACACACGAGACAAAATAAATGTTGAAATATAGTGCTTGAAAACACACGAGACAAAATAAATGTTGAAATATAGTGCTTGAAAACACACGAGACAAAATAAATGATTACACTAACTACTGCAATTGGTGTGTATGTTATTACATATTTATTACGGATGGCAACGAATAGCGATTTTACTATTCAAATATTCGGTCGGGAAGGTATTCGAATATTCGATATAATTCTATCCAAAACTCAAAATCACTCAAATTGGCATTTTTGTGGACAATATAATATAAGTCGTACTTTAAATACCGTATTTTCTCGACTATAAGTCGCCCTCGCCTATAAGACGCACCCCCCTATTCCGGTGGTCAAAATGGTGGATTTTACCGAGACCCTCGTATAAGACGCAGTCAAATTTTCGGTCAGGAAGCTATTTTGAAGAACCAAACAATTAAAAATATTTTTTTAGTAAATTAATATCCAAAACAAGTGGGCCTCGTAATTGCTCAGAATGTTTGCGTCAAACAAAATTAATATAGATCAGCGTAACTTTTTATCACACTGAAATTTGGATCATTAAAATTATAATAATCGTTCTTTATCGTCGGGGAAATGATCCCCGAGAGCAACAGTCATCAAAGCCACACTTGCCAGAATACACAAGCTGCAGGATTTTATTCCGACCATGACACTGATTTTGCGTGCGTAATAGAGATTATTTACGCATGCTATGTCACAGGTAAATATGACAATTAAAACTGTTATGGGGAGTAAAACCAGAATGTTACCGTGATGTAAAACTACGATACCAACCATTTAAAATAACATTGCTTAGTACATTTATGCATCGCCGTCTTATTCACCCGAAACGGCCAGTACACAACATGTTTATAGACAGACCTTCGGTAAAAGTTTCTACCGTACTTGCTTGTAATGACTCGATAATGTAGTTTAACATTCACGATACATTTGGCTATTACACGGATGTGGGACAATCTTGGTGTCGATAAACACAGGCATACACCAATCAATTTTAACCATACATGAATGCCTCAGTTGTCTTGGCTGTCAATCTAAATTATCTCGGGTACGGTTACTGGCGATAATTAGTCTATCACAGCCTGTCTGTGTTTTCATTTCAATTCTTATTGTTCTATTCATCTTCTAAAGTCGCCAATTACAGGTACATATGGTTAGGGGTATGTATAAAATAAAACACCAATTAAATATCTTAAGAGGCCGACTGTATTGGAAACTTCTCAGTTTTGTAGCTTTGAATAGGTCAAGGGGCTAATTGTTCTACTCAATTACTGATTAGACAGACTGTCGATGCCGACCGGAGTCGTTAACAATAAACTCTGGCTCGGTAGTAAATAATAATAAAACAATAGATAATAATCGAAAGTCTATAAACTATATTAAGTTTAAATATTATATGTGAACATTATTCACAGGGCACGAGTAGTCAATCTAATTATGGTGTACCGTATACCGGAATTGAATAAGGCCGATTCAATTACATATTCAAAATGGTGGCACAACAAATAAAACGGTCTTGAAACATAAATAAAAATGTCACAACGTATCAATTTAAAAGTATTTATTGATATTTTACACATATTTGAAGGTGTTGTCGTTTTTGAACGATCCAAACAGCAACTTAATGATTGTGCATCACAGACGCAAATATGGAATCTGTTGACGACTGCAGAAGTGACGGTCGGAAATATGACCATTAAAATGGTGTCTCTATCGTTTCGGGTTCGATTTTCGGAGGTGATGGACAGATATTTTTCTAATTTTTTTTGTATACCTCGCTTATAAGACGCATCCCCTTCTTAGAAGTTGATTTTTGAGTCAAAAATCTGCGTCATATAGTCGAGAAAATACGGTAGTACTTTTTGGTAATATTGAGCAGTTACTGTAATTAAAGGGCAGACCTTTATAAACTAGAACGTGTCCGCCCTTTGACCGATATGTACTGCCCTACTGCCTCTTTGATCATGCATAATTAGCCGTCAATCACTGTAAACTAGCAACATTTTAGAGGGCAACCCCCACATACCCCCTCCTGTACCTTCACCTTCATGGTTCAAAATGCACCCTGCCTCTTATCTGACCCACCCTGCCCCTTTTCCCACTCTAGAATAAACCATATACCTGCACATGTATTGACGGCTTCCATGATCCAGCTCTTGCTGGTATGAAGTGTTCCCGGTCCGCTTTCCATCTTTTCAGACAACGGATCAAAGAATGCCATTTCAGATTCTGGGAGGGGGGTTCCGAGGGTGGAGTCAACATCTGTATCCTCATCGTAGGAATTGAGGCTGATGTTGTCCGGTACTTGAGGAAACTTCCATACTCCCTCAAGTAGAGGCTCTGTACTACCACTACAAAGTACAAGCATATTATCGTTACATACAACAAACATGTTACCTCCTAGGTCAGAAAGTTTGGGAAAAGTGAGAAATCGTGCAATTGCTTTCTTAAAATGGTACTATTTAATAAATGTCAACACAACATGGTTGAAATATACAAGATGACTATTCAATACAACATTCGAATAGATATAGTGGCCAGTGTACCCTACTGGACAAAATTTTGTATGAAAATTGTAAAATAAAATATTTTTTAATTTTTTGTTTTCATTGGGAGAATTGTGGGCCCCCAGGTTGGGGAAGTCAGGGTCCCTAGGCCGGCTATTTTGTCTATGTCACTGAATAAGCCCTGGTCCCGATATTTGTCAGAACAGCTGATATCAAAAATGTTTAAACAAAAAGGGGCATAACTCAAAACACATTTTTGTTACTTTATTGATTGTTTAAAACTTTTCTGTTTAAGGTAGATGGTGAAACCCTGCACAATGGGTCACAATAACTTAAACACCAGAGTTGTCCGTCAATAAAGCCAAGATATTTCTATTTAATATCATTATAATATATATATACAGATACGTCCAAGAACGAAGTTTATGATGTTATTCATCAAGTATGCATTTACCAAATGCATTTAGAGCACCACCTGTGTTCGCATACAATAAACTCAAGGACGTATGCACAATAGAAATACTGTCGCACACATAAACGTATGCAAACAATGTATATCTAGTGCATTCCTCATATCAAATTATCGGTAATTAACCAAGACAGAAATAATACAAGCTCCAAAAATTACAGGGACTTGCTTATTCATGGGTTTGTTTGGGAGACAACGCTAATACAACGCTAGTATTTGTGTATTTGGTTATTGTGATCCATGTGTAGCATGGTTATTGTGATCCACGTGTAGCATGGTTATTGTGATCCATGTGTAGCACGGTTATTGTGATCCACGTGTAGCATGGTTATTGTGATCCACGTGTAGCACGGTTATTGTGATCCACGTGTAGCATGATCCATGTGTAGCATGGTTATTGTGATCCACGTGTAGCATGGTTATTGTGATCCATGTGTAGCATGGTTATTGTGATCCATGTGTAGCATGGTTATTGTGATCCATGTGTAGCAGGTTATTGTGATCAGGTACTGTTGTGTAGCATGGTTATTGTGATCACGTTAGCATGGTTATTGTGATCATGTGTAGCTGGTTATTGTGATCCATGTGTAGCATGGTTATTGTGATCCATGTGTAGTGGTTATTGTGATCCACGTGTAACATGGTTATTGTGATCCACATGTAGCATGGTTATTGTGATCCACGTGTAGCATGGTTATTGTTATCCATGTGTAGCATGGTTATTGTGATCCACGTGTAGCATGGTTATTGTGATCCACGTGTAGCATGGTTATTGTGATCCATGTGTAGCACGGTTATTGTGATCCACGTGTAGCATGATCCACGTGTAGCATGGTTATTGTGATCCACGTGTAGCACGGTTATTGTGATCCATGTGTAGCACGTTTATTGTGATCCACGTGTAGCACGGTTATTGTAATCCATGTGTAGCACGGTTATTGTGATCCACGTGTAGCATGGTTATTGTGATCCATGTGTAGCATGGTTATTGTGATCCATGTGTAGCATGGTTATTGTGATCCATGTGTAGCATGGTTACTGTGATCCACGTGTAGCATGGTTATTGTGATCCATGTGTAGCATGGTTATTGTGATCCATGTGTAGCACGGTTATTGTGATCCATGTGTAGCACGGTTATTGTGATCCACGTGTAGCATGGTTATTGTGATCCACGTGTAGCATGGTTATTGTGATCCATGTGTAGCACGGTTATTGTGATCCACGTGTAGCATGGTTATTGTGATCCATGTGTAGCACGGTTATTGTGATCCATGTGTAGCATGATCCATGTGTAGCACGGTTATCAACATTAATCAGTACTATTCTTACTTTTTCTGGTTATTTTCGTTATCTGGTACAACTGGTATGTTCGGGTCAGTGCTATCATCAGTTGCCATAGTGACTGGCGACTGACTAGATTCAAGCACTGGTTGTATGACCGGTTCAGGATTCGCACTCAAGATGTCCAGTCTCGATGGTGTTAACACATTACCAGACAAACCTTCTATTACTTTACCTCCCTGAAATAACACAAAACAACGTAAATTGCTAAACACATTTGAGGTTACTAAAGTTACTCGAGCAGGACTTCTGTATCAAATTACTGAAACTGGATTCAAACAAATTTTTTTATATAAAAGTATACCTTTTTGCTGTTATCAAATTACTGAAGCTATATTTTAATTTTTTTTTTAAATATACCTTTTTTCTTTCTTTTTTTAAATTTTGAGGCCCCTTTTCGGGTAACCCGGTTTATTTCTTCCTTGTATATACATAAAAAGCATTTACACAATTTTATAACATAAATCTTCTAATAAGACTTTTGCCTTTCATATACATAAGATTTATTTACGGATAAGTAGCCCTAGTTTGAAAAATAAATTTTAAAGCAAAAAGAGAAGGGGCATATGGGTGATCGTTTCCATTTATTTACTTTCAATTACACAAGAAAATACAAATAGAGGAATTAATTGATTATATAAACGCTACCCACTTGGAGTTGTATTTTTCTAATTTGTCTGTTTGTAAAGCAATTTCGCATTCTAAATTAATTTTAATATTTAGATAACTTTTAAAGCACTCAAAACGTGGCAATTCTGTTCTACACTTCATTCTATATATAAAAGATTTACATAGCATAATTACGAAATTAATTGTATTGTTTATTACTGAGTTGTTTATTTTACCAAAACAAATTACTTCAAAATTTATATCCACATCAATATGTTTTGTTTTTAGAAATATGCTTAGTTGTTTCCACATGTGTTGTACACATGGGCATTCCCAAAACAAATGTTCAATATTTTCGACATTCATATTACAGAAATCACAAAGACTTGTCAAAACTATTTTGCATTTTAATAAATGTGTATTAGTCGGTAGAATATGTTTCAAGAAGTTGTATTGAAAATTTCTTAACTTTGTATCTATTGTCGCAAAATACAAAACTGAATAAATACGTTTCCATTTAAAATCTTGTTTACCTAGTATGATATTCCATTTATTTTCTGATTTACTTCCTTCAATATCTGAATTGTCCATTTGTGTTTTATATAGTAGTTGATTGGGGCTTTTTGGGGTTTTTAGTTTGTCAATTAACGTTTCTGTTCTTGTTTCTGCAAGGAGTCGTTGGTTCATTATATTTACGTATGATTGTGGTATATTGTTTTTTAGTTTATGATAAGTTAAGAAATCCTTTTCATTTAAATTAAATAAAATATACCTTTTTGGTCGTCAAGCACATGTTAGCAGTCACCTCTATTACTAGTCAGTGTTATCAAATTAATAAAGTTATATTCAAACATTTTTTTAAAAAATATATACCTTTTTGGCAGTCAAGCATATGTTAGCAGTCACTTCTATTACTAGTCAGTGTTTCCAATAGGGAATATAATACATGTATATACATGTCGGGCCAAACACGATCTCAATTACCGGTATCACATCTATTTCCGACATGCTTATTTACCAGCTTCATCATTTAATTATCACAGCGACATTTCCAATCAACAACCTAAGATACATGTACAACAATTTAGTGAAAATGATGGTAAACAAATGAATAGGATACCGTGCTTGGTAGTAGGTAGCGGACCTAACAATCTGGAAAAGAGTCATCATACTTAACCCATTCAACACCAAGTAACTGACATGGAATGGTGCATGATATTGTTAGACCAATAAATTAATAAGAAAATTACATTTGGACCAGTTCATATAACAAAATGAGTAATTTTGTCTAAAAATAGTAATATTATTACTGGCAAAAAGTGCAGATCCTGATGAGTTCATTTAAAAAATGGGTAATTTTATCTAAAAATAGTAATATTATTACTGGCAAAAAGTGCAGATCCTGATGAGACGGCTCATCTGAATCTACACTTTTTGTAAGCCTATTTAGAGGTATGTGGTGTTGCAAGTGTTAATTAACCTACGGCAGTCAAGATTATGACCTATTTCATATTAGGGATTAAAATTAACGATTAACGCTGCGTTTTCAACAACATGTATGCCGGCAGATATCTTCTAGTCGTAAATTAATTTCTTATAACTTTGGGGTTTTATTGTTTGTTTTTTGAGGTTTAAAGTCGCACCAATAAGCTTAGGTCATACGGCGACTTTCCAACTATTATTGGTGAAGGAAGACCCTGGGTGCCCTTCGAGCACCCAGACAGAACCATGGACCTAACGCAACCAAGCTGGATAGCTTCCTCACAAATGTGACATGAAATAAATTGACCCCCCCCCAATGGGATTCGAACCTAGTGGTGGGGCAAGTGACTTTAAACAACTCAGCAACCTTGCTCATAATTAAACTTAGCATACTGTACATGAAAGTTCATTATGTGTCGCTAGTCAATGTTAGTGTATCAAACAATCTACATATTCAGTCGTTCATCGATTGCTATAATTCCGCAGAATGCAACATGTTAAATATATGGTGTGTGCATTGAATGATTTTGGTACAATGCTTTACCTGAATTATACGAGTGTGTTGTGTACATATACCAATGTGTAGTACAAGAGCAAATTGAGTGAACAGCAACTTAAAGAGGGAGGAGGGAGGCAGGAAGGGTGAGGGAGGACCAGGAAGTGAGGGTCAGGATGGGAGAGTGAGGGTCAGGAAGGGTGAGGGAGGGCCAGGGAGGGTGAGGAAGGGCCAGGGAGGGAGATGTACTCCACCTATAATGGCTTTACCTCGAAGAATTTGATATAATATCTGAGATCTATAGAGGTGAGATTGTTGGCCTATGAAGTTGAGCAGTTCCAGACAGCCACTTAAAGAGGGAGATGGAGAGTGAGGGTGAGCCAGGAAAGGGTGAGGGAGAGCCATAGAGGGGGTGTACTTCATCTATAATGGCTTTACCTCGAGGAATTTGATAAATATCTGAGATCTATAGAGGTGAGATTGTTGGCCTATGAAGTTGAGCAGTTCCAGAGCGCTTGTACGTCTTTCTTCTATGACTAGTTCATGAAACCTCCCTGTAAATATACAGAATGTAAACAACCTACAGTGCACATGCCATCACTTGTAAATATACAGAATGTAAACAACCTACAGTGCACATGCCAACACTTGTAAATATACAGAATGTAAACAACCTACAGTGCACATGCCAACACTTGTAAATATACAAAATGTAGACAACCTACAGTGCACATGCCAACACTTGTAAATATACAGAATGTAAACAACCTACAGTGCACATGCCAACACTTGTAAATATACAGAATGTAGACAACCTACAGTGTACATGCCAACACATGTAAATATACAGAATGTAGACAACCTACAGTGACATGCCAACACATGTAAATATACAGAATGTAGACAACCTACAGGTACATGCCACACTGTAAATATACAAATGTAGACAACCTACAGTGACATGCCAACACATGTAAATATACAGAATGTAGACAACCTACAGTGTACATGCCAACACATGTAAATATACAGAATGTAGACAACCTACAGTGTACATGCCAACACATGTTTGTGTGTTTGTGTGTGTGTCCATCGCCACGAGGGAGAGAGAAGAGGCAACGTGGAATTTAAATGCCTTGCCTAAGGGCTCCAGCGGGGCTCGAACTCCGAACTTTTCGCACCTGAAGCGAACGCGCATCCACTGCGCTATCACAACATCCACTGCGCTATCACAACATCCACTGCGCTATCACAACATCCACTGCGCTATCACAACATCCACCTATCACGACTTATTTAAGTAAATCTTTTGGAAAGAAAAGACAAAATAAAATGTTCAAGATGATTATTATCAATAATCTTGTGTGTGTGTTTTACGTTTATTTATCGTCGCCACCGGTTGCCTATATGAGCGCCGTCTCCTAAAGAGATTACCGATCATACTCGCCTATAAGTCGAGAATTTAATACCAATATTTTGGTCTTAGAATTGGGGACCCGTCTTACAAGCGGATGTTAACCCAAAATTACTGATGTCAAAATTAGCTGTTCGGCATTAAATTGCCGACTAGCTTTATTTTTTTTGTGTGTTTTACGTTTATTTATCGTCGCCACCAGTTGCCCATATGAGCGACGCCTCCTGAAAAGATTAGTCATTTCAAATTTTTGGAGGATAGTACAATGATACAGACAGAGACCCATTCCAGAGTCTCCTCTGGTTCTTTTACGTGCACAGTGTAAAACACCGACACCAGACCTCGTTTTAAAGTCACATCGGAAAGACTGTTCATTTTATTAGAGTCAGACGGGGGGATCGAACCTGCGATCCCTGGATTACCAGTCCAGCGTGTTACCACTGAACTACAGATCCATCAGTACCCAATATTAGTAGCTCACTCTGTCCTATTAACAAGGGTGCATGTAAATGCTGTTGTGTTTAAATAATGAATATCAATGTAAGTAACAAAATGAAAGAAATGAAAGTTCTTCCTTCTATGTATCAACTTGCACAGACAGTTTACGCTTAGCAAAAGTAGGAAATCCACCTATATGTGCAGGGACAGTCACTTACCAAACAGTTTAGGCTTAGCAAAAGTAGGAAATCCACCTTTATGTACAGGGACAGTCACTTACCAAACAGTTTAGACTTAGCAAAAGTAGGAAATCCACCTTTCTGTGCAGGGACAGTCACTTACCGAACAGTTTAGGCTTTGCAAAAGTAGGAAATTCCACCCTTCTGTGCAGGGACTTGTGAAGGTTGCTCATAGCTATGTATAGGTGTTTGAAATCATTGTATCTCTTCCATAAGACAACCTGTAGACAGATGCAAAGGTATATGTATACATGTATATATATGTATAAGTGCATCACTTGTATATTGATAATTTATTATATACTGAGTCAAAAAAGAAACGATACCAAACTAAAAATGACGTAAAACGGATAAAACCCTAGAAAGGTTTAATATATTATTACGTATCAGTACCGGGTATCTTATTGCAACGTCAGCCAACCATAAACACAGGTAAATAAACACCCGATAATCCTGGAACGCCGAATTTCCGATTTGCACGTGCTCCTCAACAAAGACAACTTCCTACACATGTACAAATCGGAAAACCGGTTTATTGTACTGGTATTGCATTATCATCGAGGAAAAACACCTTACATACCCATTGTTACCTCTAACAAAATGCCTAGGCTAAACCGCAATCAGAGAATGCGTGCCATTGGCATGATTGACGGCGGTTTACGTCAGCGTGACGTCGCAAATCGACTCGGGGTTACGCGGATCACGATAACACGTCTACTTCGACGTTATCGAACACATGGATCGGTGGACGACCGTCCAAGATCTGGTCGACCACGTGTGACGACGCGTGAACAGGACCGTCACATTCGGACGTCACATTTACGTGACCGGTTCCTACCTGCTACGCACACAGCTGCCGTTACTCCTGGGATGACCAACAATCGCATCAGTGCACAAACAGTCAGGAACCGGCTCGGTGAACGTGGCATTCGTGCCTATCGGCCATACGTTGGACCCATCCTGACACGACGTCACCGTGACGTACGGCGGGAATGGACGACGGAACGTGCTCGCTGGACTCGGTTACAGTGGAATTCGGTGATGTTTAGCGATGAATCGCGGTTCTGTTTGCGTCGAGCGGATGGCAGAGAGCGGGTATATCGCAGACGCGGTGAACGTTACGCCGACGCATGTGTACGTCAGGTCGATCTGTTCGGGGGCGGAAGCGTTATGGCGTGGGGCGGTATCACCTTCGGCAGTCGCACTGAACTGTTAGTGGTGGACGGGAACCTAAACGCCCAGCGGTACTGTGATGAGATCCTTGCGCCAGTTGTTGTGCCGTTCTTTAACGCCAACAGAAACGTCACACTGTTCCAACAGGACAACGCCAGGTGTCATACTGCTCGGATTTCCACCACATTATTGGAGCAGAACAATATTGAAACCCTGCCGTGGCCTGCTTTGTCACCAGACTTGTCACCCATAGAACATTTGTGGGATACGTTAGACCGCCGCGTCAGACGACGTCAGCCGGTAACGTTAAACCAACTGAGGGATGTTTTGCGTCAGGAGTGGACAAATATTGACCAGCAAGAGATTCAGACACTCTTCCGTTCGATGCGACGGCGGTGCATTGCAGTGAGAGACGCAAATGGTGCCCATACTCGGTATTGACGTCGTGAAAACTCCATTAGACCCCTGTCCGACGAATTACGTCATCACGCAGCAGACAGTTTCGGAGGCTCATTATGCTTTATGTGCTCCTCTTTCAAACATGTTGGACTATCATCTTATGAATTTTCAAAGAATTTTCTTAATAAATGTTGAAATTATAGACACATAAACACCAGGTATCGTTTCTTTTTTGACTCAGTATATATTATGAATACCTGTTATATCATATCATAATATCATATACAATGGTGTTGGCAAAACACAGAGTGAGTTTTATGTTATGTTATATTTCGGGTTTTACGCCTGCATCAGCACAATTTCGGTCTATATCGCCGGTGGGCAGTTTACCTAACACCTTTCCTAGACAGGCTCCAGTGGTTAGTTAACCAGTACTTGGGTGCACCAACCTCCGTAAGAAAATGCCAACTTTTTCATATAAATGAGACACGGCCTGAACGTGGCTCGAACCCGTGACCATCAGTGATGATAGGTTACAGTGGTATACAAGTCAGCGACCTTAACCACTCGACCACAGAGGCGGACCAAAGTGAGTTTTAGACAAAATAAACTTTGGAATTAAATTTTAAAAATGAAAATAAAGTTTTATGTCTGAACACAATATTATGAGTAACAACTACCGTACACAATACATGTATGTACACCTTAGATTTATTAATATTACGGTACTATACAGTGAAAACACTCTAAACCGAACGGCTTCCGGACAAGAGGTGGTAAAGTTTAGAGGTTTTCGGTTTAGAGGGGTTTACGCAGTAATTTTCCCTAAATTACAAAATCAACTCTCCAGTGCTTAGAAGGAGGCTGAGACATGTTAATAACTTAATAGTCTGGCAGTTTGTAAAGAACGGATTAATTTTAAGTGTAAAATGCATTATTCTGAAAACAGTAAACAGTTGTACTTGTATGTTTAATAGAATACTTGTATGTTTAATAGAATACTTGTATGTTTAATAGAATACTTGTATGTTTAATAGAATACTTGTATGTTTAATAGAATATAGTCAGTTTCATATTTGATCAAGACATGTTATGGTTCGGTTTACAGGGGTAAACTACAGTTGAAAATCACATGCTTTTAATCAATCTGTTCAGTATTCGGAAAAGGGGGGTTCCAGTTTGGTTCCGGTTTACAGAGGTTTTGCTACAATGAACAAAGAAGGAAAAAATTCGGGACCAAGAAATTTGATCGGTTTGGCGGGATTTCCAGCTTTGAGGGGTTTAGGTTATGATGGTTTTTAATGTACCGGTACATACATACATTCCACATGTATGTTGGTGACAAAGCAGTGAAACATTATTCAACTTACTTCAGTTAAACTCTCTGGTGCATGAACTGGAAACACCTGCAAATACAAAGTATCAGATCATTCAGATTCATCATGAAACTCAATAACTTTCAATTAGAAACAGTGTTACATCATAGCGCTGAAAAAGTCTACACAGCTGACGGCTGTGTTTACAAGCCCACAAAAACCCAGATGACTGAAGAATCACCTACAATGCAGACATTTGACAACATATTGGATAAATTGTGTGTAATGTTTCACAGCTGGCTAATTTGCAAGGTGCCGCCGACCAATCAAGTGATGGGTGTCATCTCACTAAAATTCGGGTCGGTAATAAATTCAGAATGAAATCGCGGAATCATAATCCCAGAAACGAAATTCCTAATTCGCGATGCGGTCGAATCGCGGTGAATCGTATACAGTCTACATACTAATCTGAAGTGACCAAGCAAAGAAAGAGCAGAACAGCTCATGACACGATGTGAGGTTCGAAGCCATGACCTCCAGAACAGCAGTCTCTACAGAGAGCTCTACAAACTGAGCTAGCCAGGCAGATGTTCTTACCCACACCGAAATATACAACACACTTCTCTCTTTCATTCTTTAGGAGTCACACTCCGACACCTTTGCCAGCATGCATCCAGATATCGTCAACGCCAGAAGAGACTAAGCAAATAAAAAGTGAAAAAGTTGACGCAGGACTTGAACCTAGTCCAAATATTTAGACTTGGAAAATGTGACATTTTACTATCCAGGCATTTTTCACAAAATCTAAACGCTAAACCTCAATTACGCGAAGCATATTTTATATTCTAAAGTCGTTTTTATAAATTAAAATTGTTAACAAGATCAACACACATACCGTTATTTGAATTCTGCACAGTCTATAACGTCTCTTGACACAATATTATATATGAAATCAACGACCATTTTGAATATTTGATTATTGCGAAAAACAAAAATAGAACTCGAAATAGACGAAAATGTTTATCTCCGTGCCATTACGGTGAACCAAATAAGATTTCGTTTAATATCCAATTGTTCATACGCATGAAATGTACTAAATAATAAATCATTTGGATTTCTTTTGTGAAGACTGAAAAAATGGGAGAATTTCACCTGTCGACTTCAAACAGCTAAATGACATGCACAACGGTAAAACAATATATTTTTAACGTTCTTAATATATAGTCGTTTCTTAACATACCGCTGGTCGTAACATACCGAGGCATCCACACTTTTTCAGAACGAGGTAAAATAACGCCACCTATCATTCTTTCCATTGGATCAGTGTTGACCCAGAAATGTTAACATGTGTTGATAAACAAGAAATCATAAACTGTCAACGTAAGTGGTTCGAAAATTACTGATGCAAGATGCTTACCTGAATATCAAGATCTATGCAAAATTACCCCACCCCTTTATCTGATAAAATGCTCCAAATGTCCATAATATATATTTATGTTCATTCCAACTTTGTAAAATGGCAGTCTGCTACCTGGTATTTATGAATGAAGCTGTTTTGATCACGTGTTTAGGTTACTACGTAATTCCCGTATTACCAAATGTGGGCATAATTTTAAGGTCCGAGACACGCTTTTTCTATTGAATGATTATTTTTCAAAACAGTTCCTCCCCTCAAATGTAGTATTTTTTATTAAAAACAAGTTGATGTTCATATCTATTGAACGTTCTTCCATGATGTAAATCTATTGACATGTGGTGATATAGCCAGATTCCCGCATTTTATTATTAATAAAAAGTACGCCCATCATGGGCTGTTTGTTGTTTTCTGGTGGGAGATTAAAAAGATATTCATGTTTTATGTTAAAATGACAAATTTACTGCTAGACTTACATATTATACAGATTAAGGTCTCTATCAAATACTCACATAATTTTATTATGACTACCTTTGTATAAACACCCAAATCAGGGCCTCAGCCATTTGCCGCGGTATACTCGGAACTATTGACTACGTATTATTATTATTATTATTATTATACCATATTTATATAGCGCCTTTATCATATAAAAATTATACGTTCAAAAGCGCTTACCATGTTCATGTAACAATTAACACATATAGAATAAAAAGTACAAAAATAGAAGTCAAGTGGTAAAAGTACAGATAAACCTTATACTTAAAATAATGATTGCAATTTACAGATAAAGTTTAAGAACAAATACAAAAGGACATACTAATAAAACAAAAAGTATTTCAACATTACAATATGAAGTAAAATAAATCTATTATACATAGATAAACAAAAGACATTTTAGCAGTGATACAAAACATGTATATCCGAAATTAAATAAGTGGAGTTACAAATCCAAAATAATTAATAATATGTTATATACACACAGTCACTTTATGCACGTCCAGAGTATTGTCGAACATTAATCTCCATGTGCTTGCACAAAAAAGTGAGTTTTCAATGATCTTTTGAATGAACACAATGTCTCAGAGTCTCTTATTCCTGGTGGTAGCGCATTCCATAATTTCGACGCAGCTGTTCCGAAACTCCTGTCTCCGTATGTTACTGTTCGACTTTTTGGTGTCACGAGTCGAAGTGAGCTATTCTTTGATCTTAAGTTTCGTGTTGGTTGATATACATGCAGGAGGTTAGTGATATACTCCGGTGCCTGATGATGTAGTGCTTTGTAGGTCAGAGTAAGGATCTTATACTGGACCCTATATTGTATTGGCAGCCAATGGAGCTCCTTCAGGATTGGAGACACGTGATTGTATCGGTACGTAACTGCTGACACGATGGCATCAAAAAAATGATAAACACAAGTGATTCCCAATAGTATTTCTTCTTTGTGTATTTGTAATGTTGAAGTGGAGAAGTCATAGAATGAAGCAAAATGAGGTTTAAATTCAGGTACATAATAGTATATCTGTAATTTGGTTTTTAATAGCTAGTACCGCGATATACCCATAATGCATCCTATATATTTAGGATTATTCTTAACACCAATGCACACATTTATAACCGTTCATGTCCGAAAAGCTTCACAATATTGGTCAGAAATACCGCCATTGGATCAGGGTGGAAAGTGCTATGCGAAAATGAGGTTTAACGATAAGACCTCGAAATAACAGAATTTTTTTTTTTATGTAGAGGTCTTATTTATAGGACTAGACTTGATACGAATTGCGGCTGATTCGGACCATGGCTGATTCGGACCAGATCAGTGGCTGATTCGGACCAGATAGTGACTTATTCGGACCACTTGAAAAACTTCTAATTTTGTTATAAAATTTGCATTGATTTCATACTTATCCAAACATCAGTGGCTGATTCGGACCAGATAAGTGGCCGATTCGGACCAGATTTTCATATTCGTATATTAATGAAATATTAACCTCGGACATCAGTGGCTGATTCGGACCAGATTTTGAATAATGGGAAATGGTGGCGGAGATACCTGATTCATTTACAACTAAAAAATAATCACAACACGTAGGACATTTTGTTTTATTTTTTAATGATAGCACATTTGGCCAATGGCCAGTCTAGCACATGAGCATCATATATAACACAACAAGGTACATTTTTATTATCATATTTTTATTAGAAAATAGTCTAATTTTTTATATGTCGTCCGAATCAGCCACCGATCTGGTCCGAGTCAGCAGCTTAATATACAAATATATGAAAATCTGGTCCGAATCAGCCACTGATCTGGTCCGAGTTAAATATTTCATTAATATGCAAATATGAAAATATGGTCCGAATCGGCCACTGATCTGGTCCGAGTTAAATATTTCATTAATATGCAAATATGGTCCGAATCACCCACTGGCACTGATCTGGTCTGAATCAGGCACTGATGTCTGAGTTAAATATTGAAGTTTTTCGAATGGTCCGAATCAGCCATTAATCTGGTCCGAATCAGCCATTAATCTGGTCCGAATCAGCCACTGATATCTGAGTTAAATATTTCATTAATATACAAATATTTACATCCTTTTATCGTCTAAATGCAAACAAAACCAGTTTTCTAAGTCTACATATCTGGATAAGTATGAAATCAATGCTAATTTTATAACAAAATTAGAAGTTTTTCGAGTGGTCCGAATCATCCACTGATCTGGTCCGAGTCAGCCTGGTCCGAATCAGCCAAGTACCATTGATACTATGCCCTCCCACAGGCACCAGACACAAAATATTTTTTTTATTTTTGGCCTATGGTCATATAGTAAGTAATATATACTATATGACCATAGGCCAAAAATAAAAAAAATATTATGTGTCTGGTGCCTGTGTGCCCTCCCAAACATTAGTCGGAAAACTCTACAAGTATCGATACCAACTTCAAGCTAGCCACAATGATATGCATGTACACTAGATAACATACAAATACCCCTGGTATACAATGTCATATTGACTTCAAACATAAATGGAATGCAAACATGCTTATATCCTGCGAGTTAAAATCATTCAATTTAAACAAATTCTTGAAATTGGGTTCGAGTTGGATAGGATACGAATTGAATGGACCACGACAATTATCTTATACAGCAAAATACAAAGAATTGTATGACAAAAATTATATCCACCGGCATTACCTTCGCTGTAATTTTGTAAATTGTGAAACCTTTTGGGTGGTTTGTAGGATCTGTAACTTCAAAATACCAAATGCTATCTTGTGAAGAGGAGGAAGCAGCCATTTTGCTGCAATTGATTTATTACAAACAACACTCATAGTCACCCAAGAGCCATTTTGGGTACACTGAACATGTATAAATAATTTACCTGTACCCCGTAGTTATATGGCCCACTTGTTCCATCGCCGAGCGGCTTGGTATCCATAACCACCCGTGTGTTCTCTTTAGGAAGTTGTCAAATTGGTACTTGAAGCTGTTGGTGCTAGGCGCTGATACTATGTCTTCTGGAAGCTCGTTCCAATATTGAACATACGGATATACATGTTGTCCAGTGGTAACACGCTGGACTGGTAATCCAGGGATCGCAGGTTCGATCCCCCGCCTGACCCTAATAAAATTAACAGTCTTTCAGATGGGACGTTAAACCGAGGTCTCGTGTCGGTGCTTTACATCGTGCACGTAAAAGAACCAGACGAGACTCTGGAATGGGTCTCTGTCTGTATCATGCACTATCCTCCAAAATCTAAAATAACTAATCTCTTCAGGAGGCGTCGCTCATATGGGCAACCGGTAGCGACGATAAATAAACGTAAAACACGCTCCAATATTGAACCGTTCTTTGAGAAAAGAAGTATTTGCGATGTATGTTAGGTCAGACTATATTGCATTTCAAAATGCATGTACAATAATTATACCTCTGATATCACATTAATATACGCAAGGCAACACCTCAATACGATATCGTACACACACGTGTGATCATTTGGAATGTTTATAATATAATCTTCTCCATCTTCTTCATCTTTGCGTACATATCCCAATAGTGTTAGTTTAAACATTAGTTCTTTCAGTATTTGTACATGTAATCAAGAAATGAACATTTAGCATATAATTTAACAGCAGTAGACTGAAAGGGATTAGAACGAAAGAAAACTTATATAGTTCTTCTCCCTATCAATTGATTGATATACAATAGGCAGGAAAATAATATATATAACAATGAAAATACGTGAAATCTATTCTAGGTATATGCTAAAGAATTTCAGAACTTAATAATTAATGTATTAGTGAATCAATAGTTTTTGATGTAAAAAAGAAAATGGTTAATATTTAAAGAATATAACAAATAGTGTTGATGGTGTATCCGGTTGTATCCCGTATATAGTCTCTTACAGGTCATGGCTTCATTACTATTAACAGAGGCAGACATTGATGCGAAGAACACAATGAACCATGTGCAGATCGCAACACTAGATAGCCAAAGAGCTTTTGACGTGGTCCACAACCACATTCTGATGAATACACTATATCACAAATGTATCAACAGTCGCCTCTGGTCAGTGATTCAATCAATGCACAATAGCCTCACAGACAGAATAAAATGGTCCCAGGATGTGAGCGTTGCCTTCAAGATCCAGCAAGGAATAAAATGTACTGCTCATTGCGAATGCTCCTGCTGAACTACAGTCCATGCTTCATCTTGAACATTCATATTCCAGTGACCACTGATATATACCATATACATCCATAGAAGAGATGCATAATTCGAAGAGTCACCAACAACAAATTGCAACATAAGGAAATTATATCAGACTGGCACATTTGTAGCACAGAAATAACAATACAGCCAATCATTACCCACAATTGTCTCACACGTACAGTCTCCTCAGGACGAATCTGCAACAAATATCGTCGAAAGAATCAAACTGGTTAGACGGACAGTGTATGTCCTGATGAGAACTGGCGTCCATGGAACAAACGGGATACCCCCCCCCCCAAAGCATATATAAAATCTCCCAAACATGTGTAATCCTAAGATTACTGTTTCGAAACACCAACGCTTACTGCCGCTCAAATGAACCAGCTAGAACGAGTACATGTACATACTAAGACATTGAAAACCCTACACTCTCTACCATTAAGAACAACAATAAATAAATAAACTAAGAACAGCAATTTCAGCAGTACTCCTCCTGATTGGCGCATTACCAATAGAACCAGAACTCCACAACATAGAGTTTGATCTACTCGATAGTACACTAAACACACAAAACTCTCCGCACTAATGGAACGTCGGTTAATCGTGAATGATAAAACCACCATTTTCTTCACAACTGTTACAACTACGATTGCACATTATACTTTGCCAACTATATCTATAATATGCAACTTCACAAAACCACAGTGGAAATACACCACAGCATCGGCCATAGAGCTGTACTGGACAGACATACTAAGGACCGATGCTAAAAAACGTACCTCATTGGAATTGTGTAATATTTCCATCCTCAGGATAGGTCAAGTCCACCCGGTATTGGGTACGGTAACTTCAACTATGTACATCTGACGTGAGAAGAGGTATAACCAAAGCAAGAATCATCAAGGGTACATACCTGCTACAGACAAACAAGGCACAGTTCAACAATCATGATGTCGTTAACACCTGCCCCTTATGTAGATTGGAAGCTGAGAACCAGGTACACTTAATCACGATATGCACTGCTCTCACCTGTGCGAGAACGAAGGTGCCACACGAGATCAAACTTGTAATTAGGCGTAATCGTGGAGATCAGTCATGGAACAACTCTGCTCAAAACGAGTCCTAACATCACTCATTATCGACTGTACTTACCTGACTAAACAACAGTAGCTAACAGACGAGCCAAATACACTGAGGAAGATAGAGGTACTATCATGAAAACAATGTCACCAACTACATATCAGAATGGTAGAAGAACTAACCAAATCGTGCTAGGACCTTAATTCTTGCATGGGTGTCTTCGTTGTTTGGCAATAATTTCAGCCACACCAGGACATCTACGATGACGGACGTCGATACGGATCTGTATGAGTTGGGCCCATACACAGAATCACAGTTGATCAATTATAATGAGATTACTGCTTTTGATGAGTCTCGTTCTGGGGAGGCTGAGAGCGGGACATCTTGTGACCATGTGTGTTCCAAGCCTTCTGGCTCAATTCTGCAGAGTGGACATGTAACATCTACTTCTCTGTCATTCAATTTGACCCTATTAGTTTGGAGAATATAGGTCCCTGTGAGAAGGCTTGCCTTTGTTATGAATTGTTTGACGTTCGTTGCCTTTGTTTCTACGGTAATCCACATTGGGTAAGTGTTCTCTATTTGAAGATGCGATACGTTGCAGTAAGTTAGTGTTGAGCGATGTTCTGAAAGCCGTCTTGCCGATATACACGTTTCTATCGCCTATCTAGTTATAGCAGTCACCCACAATCGAATTAAGCATGAAGAAATATATACGTTGGGTTAACAGTATTAAAGCAGCTCGACATAACAAATATATGGACTGGTATGATCAATACAGCAAGTATCCGTATTGAATTTCTCTATGGTAGGGACATGAGCAGTGTCCGGGTTGATATGGTTCCGATGATAAATGGTTCTTGGATTAAGAAACAACGTGTTATAGTCTGTAGTTGCTGTAATTAACGTATAGCCTAAGGAGTGATAGTGGGGTACGAGAAAGCGGAACTAGGTCGTTCTCAATGGGGATAGCAACCAGATCAATATGAGTTTTATACCTAAGGGATAACCTATTGTCAATACGCCGTATATTTGCTCTATGGTAGATGCAATAGTTCGAGTAATTCATGTATGTTCCATTTATGTCAAACCCATTGCGGGGACCTAGCCATATTTTCCTAGGTAGGCCTAAGCGGTTAACCAGTACTAATCAATGTGTGTGAGGTGCCTTGCCCATTGCCACTACATGCGTGCCCCTGCCGAGTATCGAATCCGGGACCCATCGACCACTCTACCACGGACGCCAAGGATGCAACCCATGTGAGATTGTGATATTAATTGAGCTAGACGTTTAGAACTACAAGTGTGCAAAGTTGATCTGTTGTTGTTTTATATGTTGTGATATCTTTTTATTCGATTACCACACTTGCAGTCGTGGTTGGCCTCAATCTCGGCGGTATACATTTCGTACTTTGAGTTATGTCAAAAATTCCAATCAAACATATTCAACCTCCGCAACTGAAGAGCAGTAAACAAGTCATTGTTTGACTTGACTCCCTTCATCATCTGGTAGTGTCTTTGGAACAGATATGGGTCTTCTTACAATACTAAAGAAGATGAAGCAAAAGGAAAAAGAAGTCAGACTTCTCATGTTGTATCCTTATTGATTTATTTGGGTGCAGGTTATTTCGTACCCTTGACGTTTCGTATCCTCGACATTCCGTACCCAGTTTGACGTTTCGTAGTCGTACTCGTACACAATATTAGACAGTAGAGACGTTTCGTACCCAATGTCTGAGACGATTCATATACAAGTCTGGACAGTTTGTACCCTAGGATTATGGGTTAGAGACAACATCCGCAAGTTTAGGCAGTTCGTACAATGATATTGATCGACCAAATGTTTTTTTTGTCCTGCGGTTTTCGCATTTATCGTCAATCGCCATATTTCGAGATAGCACCTGTTTTCAAATATCTTTGCAATTAGTAGCAGGTACTATTATATGTTAGAACTTAGAAGCTAATATCGCCAAACCCGTAATTCTAGGATACAAACTATCGAGATTTGGGTTTGAAAAGTCTCTAACCCGTAATCCTAGGCCACTGCCATTCCTTAAGTTAAGCTATAGGTTAATTACAGCAACTACTGACTACTACAAGTTTTCCTTTTTTCCAAGGACAATCTACCACTGGAACCATCTCCCTCCTGACATTGTCCAACTCCCTACCATAGAGCAATTCAATACGGCAGTTTGCTGTATTGATCATACCAGACCCTAGTTGTTCTGCGCAGCTGCTTTTAAACTTTTACCACAACTTATTTTTCATTACTTTCTTATATTTATGCTTTTATCTACTCATTCTTTTAACTTTGCGGTTTTTGACTCACAACATGTCTACATCCCCGCGAGGGGTTCGACATTAGAGGAAGATAGATAGGGCTAGGGTACAAACTGACCAGACTTGGGTGCGAAACGTCTCTAACCCTAACCATTAATTCTAGGGTTCGAACTGTCCAGATTTGGGTATGAAACGTCTCTAAACCTAACCCTTAATCCTAGGGTACAGTGTCGAGACTTGGGTATGACATGTTAGACATTAGGTACGAAACGTCTCTGACATTGGGTATGAAACATCCAAACTGGGTGCGGAATGTCCAGTGAGCAGGAATATAACTCAGTGTCTCCCCTCGTCAGATAGAGGAAAGACAAACTCACAGATAGAATATTTTGTAGATTTTAAACTGAACTTTTGTTAAATCGGTGGATGAGAACTCTCCGCCCCCCCCCCCTCCTCCCTAGCCATTCCACAATAGCAAAGTAACTTAGATAAGTGGAATTTCTGTGGAAATTATGCCTTTGATAGAGTTTTACAATATGGAGACATATCCTTAACACATCTATAGAGGTTTGGATAATGCAGGAAAGACAACCATACTTAAAAAATTTAATGGTGAAGACATTGACACCATTTCACCAACTTTAGGATTCAATATCAAGACACTGGAACATAGAGGGTATGTAGAACAAAGAGTAATGATTGTACATGTAACTGGCAGGCTATACATGTAACTGGCAGGCTATACATGTATATATACCTAAAGTATAATGATTATACATGTAACTGGCAGGCTATACATGTATATATACCTAAAGTATAATGATTATACATGTAACTGGCCGGCTATACATGTATATATACCTAAAGTATAATGATTATACATGTAACTGGCAGGCTATACATGTAACTGGCCGGCTATACATGTAACTGGCCGGCTATACATGTAACTGGCAGGCTATACATGTATATATACCTAAAGTATAATGAGTATACATGTAACTGGCCGGCTATACATGTATATATACCTAAAGTATAATGATTATACATGTAACTGGCAGGCTATACATGTAACTGGCCGGCTATACATGTAACTGGCCGGCTATACATGTAACTGGCAGGCTATACATGTATATATACCTAAAGTATAATGATTATACATGTAACTGGCAGGCTATACATGTATATATACCTAAAGTATAATGATTATACATGTAACTGGCCGGCTATACATGTATATATACCTAAAGTATAATGATTATACATGTAACTGGCAGGCTATACATGTAACTGGCCGGCTATACATGTAACTGGCCGGCTATACATGTAACTGGCAGGCTATACATGTATATATACCTAAAGTATAATGATTATACATGTAACTGGCAGGCTATACATGTATATATACCTAAAGTATAATGATTATACATGTAACTGGCCGGCTATACATGTATATATACCTAAAGTATAATGATTATACATGTAACTGGCAGGCTATACATGTAACTGGCCGGCTATACATGTAACTGGCGGCTATACATGTAACTGGCAGGCTATACATGTATATATACCTAAGTATAATGAGTATACATGTAACTGGCCGGCTATACATGTATATATACCTAAAGTATAATGATTATACATGTAACTGGCAGGCTATACATGTAACTGGCCGGCTATACATGTAATGGCGGCTATACATGTAACTGGCAGGCTATACATGTATATATACCTAAAGTATAATGATTATACATGTAACTGGCAGGCTATACATGTATATATACCTAAAGTATAATGATTATACATGTAACTGGCCGGCTATACATGTATATATACCTAAAGTATAATGATTATACATGTAACTGGCAGGCTATACATGTAACTGGCAGGCTTTACATGTAACTGGCCGGCTATACATGTAACTGGCAGGCTATACATGTATATATACCTAAAGTATAATGAGTATACATGTAACTGGCCGGCTATACATGTATATATACCTAAAGTATAATAATTATACATGTAACTAGCAGGCTATACATGTAACTGGCCGGCTATACATGTAACTGGCCGGCTATACATGTAACTGGCAGGCTATACATGTATATATACCTAAAGTATAATGATTATACATGTAACTGGCAGGCTATACATGTATATATACCTAAAGTATAATGATTATACATGTAACTGGCCGGCTATACATGTATATATACCTAAAGTATAATGATTATACATGTAACTGGCAGGCTATACATGTAACTGGCGGCTATACATGTAACTGGCCGGCTATACATGTAACTGGCAGGCTATACATGTATATATACCTAAAGTATAATGAGTATACATGTAACTGGCCGGCTATACATGTATATATACCTAAAGTATAATGATTATACATGTAATGGCAGGCTATACATGTAACTGGCCGGCTATACATGTAACTGGCCGGCTATACATGTAACTGGCAGGCTATACATGTATATACCTAAAGTATAATGATTATACATGTAACTGGCCGGCTATACATGTAACTGGCCGGCTATACATGTATATATACCTAAAGTATAATGATTATACATGTAACTGGCCGGCTATACATGTATATATACCTAAAGTATAATGATTATACATGTAACTGGCCGGCTATACATGTATATATACCTAAAGTATAATGATTATACATGTAACTGGCCGGCTATACATGTATATATACCTAAAGTATAATGATTATACATGTAACTGGCCGGCTATACATGTATATATACCTAAAGTATAATGATTATACATGTAACTGGCCGGCTATACATGTATATATACCTAAAGTATAATGATTATACATGTAACTGGCCGGCTATACATGTATATATACCTAAAGTATAATGATTATACATGTAACTGGCCGGCTATACATGTATATATACCTAAAGTATAATGATTATACATGTAACTGGCCGGCTATACATGTATATATACCTAAAGTATAATGATTATACATGTAACTGGCCGGCTATACATGTATATATACCTAAAGTATAATGATTATACATGTAACTGGCCGGCTATACATGTATATATACCTAAAGTATAATGATTATACATGTACCTGGCCGGCTATACATGTATATATATCTAAAGTAATTTCTAGCTTTTTATTTTTAAAATACTCTGGAAGTTTTAGTATTTGGATATTTAGTGTGTATATGGTGTAAAATAATGGTGTAAAATACAAATAAAGTGAGGATATTTTTTTGTTTTAGTTTATGATCAAATTATATTTTACTGTACATTGGAAGATACTATTATCATGAGTGAAATATTATTCGGTCATTCACTTAAAAAAACAAACAAACCAGTCTTTTTATTTAGGCTGATGAATGTTATTATGATAGAAAACGATCTCTATCTACATTAAATACTAAATAGTATTGCCACATGTAGGTTTGAAATGATTCCACCTGTGTTTATAGAGCGTGGGGTGCTTGATGACCCTAGAGTGATTATTTTTGGATTGAGATGTTGAGCCAGGGATATTTGTGAAGACCAGAATGTTTAGGTTGGAGTGCTTGTTGAACCCGAGGCTAATTGTACATACAGTCAGAGTGCTTAATGGACCAGGTGGATCTATTTCAGGTGTTAACTTTAGAGTCGAGGGGATTCTTATAGTGTCTGGCTCACTACTTGTATTATATTTACAGATGGATCTGTAGTCCAGTGGTAACATGCTGGACCGGTAATCCAGGGATCGCAGGTTCGATCCCCCGTCTGACCATAATAAAATTAACAGTCTTTCAGATGGGACGTTAAACCGAGGTCTCGTGTCAGTGCTGTACACCGTGCACGTAAAAGAACCAGAGGAAACTCTGGAAGGGGTCTCTGTTTGTATCATTGCACTATCCTCCAAAAATCTAAAATGACTAATCTCTTCAGGAGGTGTCGCTCATATGGGCAACCGGTAGCGACGATAAATAAACGTTAAAACACACACTTGTGTAATAGGAAATGCTTTGTATTGCAGGTTCAAATTGAATGTATGGGATGTTGGGGGTCAGAAATCTCTGCGGTCTTACTGGAGGAATTACTTTGAGAGTACAGATGGCCTCATCTGGGTAGTAGACAGTGCTGATAGGATGCGCTTGCAGGATTGTAAACAAGAATTACACAAACTTCTTGTGGAGGAGGTAAACAAACACATAACCGTACACTAATCTAACAGACATAACTGCATGACAAAGTATCAAACATTAATGCATACCGATGTAACGGACATTTCTGTGTGTCAGGTTTGACTGTAGTTATGTCAGTTACACTGTGTTAAGCAGCCAGCCAAGGGAGTGGCTGCTTAGCACAGGTGGCTGCTTAATAGAGGTCAAATGTATAGTAAGACAACATATAGGGAATCTTGAAACTGGCTGCTTAATAGAGGTGACCACTAACACAGGTTTGACTGTACATGTACCGGTATTAGGTTTGAGCGCTACTTCCTGGCTTGGCATTTCCCAGGTACCCATATTTCCCGCTCCTGGAATTAAGCTGACAAAACTTACATTCCTATATATATATACGTTTGTATGTAAATAAATCTGTATGTCAAGATAATAAAGTTGACTATTCAGAATAGTGTAGCATAATGTAGTTATTTATCTCTACTGCTCTGTTTAACCCATTCAACACCAAGTAACTGACATGGACTGGTGCATGATCATTTTAGACCAATAAATTAATAAGAAAATTACATTAGGCCATAATAAAATAAATCCTAGATTTTCATCCAAATTTTTTTGAAAATGGGGGCGGGGGGTGAAATTTTATTTTTTATTTTATATTTTCAGGATATCGATATTTATGCTGATAAAATGGTGTTTTGACAAGATTCAACTTGACAAGATTTTTTTTTTTTTTTTCAAATAGTAATAAAAAAAATCGGGGCGGGCCCTAAAAACGGGTGCGGGCGGGGATGAAAATCTAGGAAATATTTTATTATGGCCTTAGGACCAGTTCATTTATTAAAATGGGTAATTTTGTCTAAAAATAGTAATATAGCTGGCAAAAAGTGCAACCTGATCTGGATCTACACTTTTTGTAAGCCTATTTAGAGGTTTGTGGTGTTGAAAGGGTTAAATACTTAAATGAATGTGTAACTGTACAATACCGTTCAATTTTAAATGACAAAACAATGTTTATTACTTGTATTACAGAGACTAGCAGGTGCCACCTTACTTGTGTTCGCAAACAAACAAGATCTCCCTGGTGCATTGCCCGCATCAGATATCAGAAAAGTAAGCTGTTTCTTTCACACTTGCTGGGACAGGCAAATTGCACCCAATGTAACCGTAATCAACATATCATCTTTGCTATAAAATATTTCAATTTCAATTCAATTCGCACAGCTCTAACTAGATTTAGATGCTCGGCACATAAATTGTTAATAGAAGAAGGAAGACATAGAAATATTGAAAGGGAAAATAGAATTTGTACAAAATGTAACATGAAAGCAGTAGAAAC
The DNA here is from genome assembly GCA_014843695.1 of Archivesica marissinica. Classification (NCBI taxonomy): domain Eukaryota; kingdom Metazoa; phylum Mollusca; class Bivalvia; order Venerida; family Vesicomyidae; genus Archivesica; species Archivesica marissinica. The sequence continues at coordinate 23,667,062 of CM026390.1, forward strand.
AGAGTACCATTTTCTACTCGTTTGTCCATTTTATAGAGAAATTAGGTGCAACTGCTTACCGAATTATTATTGTTCTTGGCCTACTTTACAGAAATTTAAAACTATTATGATATCGAACCAAAAAAGTGTATTAAATAAATTGTCGAGATATATAGTTTTAGCAAATAGTAAACGTGATATTACATGATTATTTTAGTATGTATATAGTATAGAGCACAATTGTCAACAGTAGGGTGTATTGATCTATAGTTTAATGATAAATAATTGTTATTATGTTAAAAACAATTATATATATATATATGTATGTGTGTGTGTGTGTGTGTGTGTGTGTATATGGATATTTATGTGTACGTATATATGTATATATATTTGTTTTAATAATACAATATATTCTAATTACATGTAATTAATAATACACACACTTTTCTCAATTTATAGAATGATGTATGTTAGTTTTATTATAACCGCCATGTTATTTGATTTATGGCGATGAACATGTTATATGTTTATGCCAAATAAAATATATTGAATTGAATATAAAATAATGGAAAAAGAAAATCAAGTTATTAACTAATTGTAATGAAAGTTTGCTGTTGATGTTTTCTAATTGATTTTCGTGCAGCATTCTTAGTACTGTAAGTAGGACATAGGCTGACTTACCGAACCATGTCCTTCTGCTTCAATCTGTATTCCGAAGATGGTGCGGTTGTCGCCAGATTGGACAGATGGGTTTTCTGTTTCTGTTAAAGCTTGTTTCCCAATCTAGCTCCAGCCCCGCTGAGGTTGAACTGTAAATGGGAATACTGATTAATTTAAACTTTATTTATTTTATAATGATTGCGAAACAAGCTTTAACAACTTATGTTAAATCAATGTTGTCATTCGTGTGGGAGGAAGCCGGAGTTCCCGGAGAAAACCCACCTGTCCGATCTGACAACCACCGTACCATCTCGCCAACAAATGCGCTAATTGGACATACATACAAGTATATTTGTTTGCGTCTTTCGCCAAAAGTCAACAAATACCTTTCATCACAATTCTGGATGAGAAGTCGACTTATGGCCGGGAATAGGTCTGAAATTGATTATAGCATGTAATGGAAATGGGATCTTCCATGAACCAGGAATATAACAGGGTTCCCTCTGTCTGAATGTTTGTCTGCGCCACTTCTGTCGCCAATTGAAAAACACTGGAGCCAATTTAAAAATCTTGGAGCCAACTAAGAGCCATATAGTTCACAAATAAATATTTCAAGCCATGTATTTTTTTTAAAAATGTTGCGCCAAATATTTTCCCCAATTCACAAAATTTAGCGTCAATATTTGTATTTTGGCGCCATTGGCGACCGACAGCGGGAACCCTGTATAATACAGAAGATACTAGTATTTAACAATGCTGTACATTACCAAAATACCATTTGTTGTGAAATCAGCATGCTTCAGATTCTACGGCTTACTGTAATTATTTCATTTCAGGGTTTAAATTTGGACGAAATCACCACCCACCATTGGTTGATACAGGACTGCAGTGCTGTCACCGGGGATAATCTGTTAGAAGGCATAGACTGGATTATAGATGATATAGCCTCTAGGATATTTACGATGGACTGATACAGAGACACATTTACAAACTACACATTATTTATCTGTGATAAATCCGGTACATGCCATTGATTGTACTGTCGGATTACTTGTACCGGTATTACAGTTTTTGACCACCAATAGATGAGAGTTGAATATTGTACATGTAGTTCTGGAATGCTAAGAGTAGTTCTAGAGTTAATTTATACGAATTTCTTTTGGCTTGATTGCGACACAAGTTCTTCACTCTCGGGAACTCGTTACTGATGGAATCCATAGCCATGAGGGATAGAAGAGGCAATGTGGATTGGGGGGGGGGGGTTGGTAATATGGATTTAAGTAACTTGCCTGAGGATATCACCACTATGGTTCTGGCGAGACTCAAACTCGTAACCCTCTGTGTTGCTGCATTTATTGTGGATTGGTAGTCTTTCAGTCATGTGCCATTATTGTCAGTCAGCAGTTTTTAGGTTTTACCTTCTATAGGGATCAGGGCTCATTCTAGAGGGCGACATTGGCAAAGTAGTCGCCTTTGGGATCCTGACTATCGTCCCCTGGGGGCATCACTTCTCCCCCCCCCAATTTTTTTTATACAATTTTCAGACAAAATATTGTCCAATAAGATACACTGACCATTGTAAAGCACTCATTCTATTCAAATGTATTTAATGGTCATATTGTGTATTTTAACCCTATTATGTTGAAATATATTAAATAATACCATTAGATGACGCAATTGTGTGCTTTCTCACTTCTCCCAAACATTTAGTCTAGCCTGAGCCCTGGGAATGGCATTGTTGTTCACTCAAGTCTTTGTTTCACAAGATATTGCAATCATTACCACTGATCATATTGTTCCATTTAAGCTTAATTGTTTTTGGGAAGAAACTCCCTCGTTATTGTCCTGTATAGCTTTGTCGTCAACCGTTGGAATGTCCATCTCAAAACTTTAACCTTTTGCTCCATGAACTCCCTACAACACCCTTATCGCTTCCCACATATAGCCGTCTCCGTGGTTAAGATATCCACCTACAGAGCGGGAGGTCGAAGGTTTGATTCTGATATACCGGTTAGTTAAATAATGGTCACTGATTGCCTCTCAGCCAGGTGCCTGTCTTTCAATGATTCGGGAAGTACTGATGTTGATAAGAGGTGTCTCATAAGTCGGAAATTGCTGGCCCTTTCAATAGGGGTGACACTATAATAAACACACACTCTTTCAGACCATGTCTCTTTATATGAAAAAGTTGGCAGTTTCTTACGGAGGTTTGTGCACCAAGTACCGGTTAACCGTTGGAGACTGCTCAGGAAAGATGTTGTTCGGTAAACTGCCCATCGCTCAAATGTGCAACCGGTAGCGACGGTAAATAAACTTAAATTAAAAAATTGTTTTGAGGTTGACCTCCTCTATGACACACACACAGTTTCCAATCCCAATCTATACAAAAGTGTTAAATGGCAGAAACTGAAGTTGCATTCTTGGGTTGTATATATATTCTTAGGCGGGTAATGATATAATTATAGTTGTACACAAAACACTTTACATATGTATCACATACTGCTCCATTATTTTTCGACACAGCAACCAAGCTATTCACATAGGGTCAATTATAAAATGACCTTCTGTACCTACATGTTTGTCTCGCCCACATTTATAGACAGCCGTCATTTTTCTAGAGACGAACGAGACTGTCAAATAATAATTAAAAGACATTCAAATAGAATGCTTTGATAAGTTGCATACTGTTTTTATATCTGTCCGTGCACACTAACATGTTCTACTCCAAAGTGTAACCGTGAACTTGTATTTTATAAATAATGTGGTGATTTATCAAACATTCTCTATGTCCCCAGTAAGTTCACATCCTACCCATGACCTTAAAAATCTGCCAAATAACCATCAATGGTATATCTTTGAAACTCGTAAACATCCTACGACTAATTTTCTACACACACAGTAAGTCCCTACTCTGCCACTGATCTTGAAATTTGGTTAAGCATAATGCAATTTCAGAAATTCTTGTTAAACGAGACAAAAACATATAAACATCATATAGACGTGCCAGAGCAACGATGAGCACCAGCCAATAACATATAAACATCATATAGACGTGCCAGAGCACCAGCCAATAACATATAGACGTGCCAGAGCACCAGCCAATAACATATAAACGTCATATAGACGCGACAGAGCAACTGCCAATAACATAGACACATCATATAGACGTAGCAGAGCAACTACAAAGACCAGCCAATAACATAGATACGTCATATAGACACGACAGAGCAACTGCGAGCACCAGCCAATAACATAGAAACGTAGTATAGACGTTCCAGAGCAACTGCGAGCACCAGCCAATAACATAGAAACGTCGTATAGACGCGCCAGAGCACCAGCCAATAACATATAAACGTCATATAGACGTGCCAGAGCACCAGCCAATAACATATAAACGTCATATAGACGTGCCAGGGCACCAGCCAATAACATATAAACATCATATAGATGCGACAGAGCAACTGCCAATAACATAGAGACATCATATAGACATAGCAGAGCAACTGCGAGCATCAGCCAATAACATATAGACGCGACAGAGCAACTGCGAGCACCAGCCAATAACATAGAAACATCATATAGACGTGCCAGAGCAACTGCGAGCACCAGCCAATAACATAGAAACGTCATATAGACGTAGCAGAGCAACTGCGAGCACCAGCCAATAACATAGAAACGTCATATAGATGCAGCAGAGCAACTCTCGGTATTATCTCCCTTTTGAAACGGTGTAAAATTCCGCTAGAATCCTAAGATTAATAATAATCATGTATGATTTAACCGGCTATGCTAGTATCATTGTGTTAAAATATTGCTAAGCAAATAGTAGCAATATTGACATTGACCAATGTATGTTTTATTTATTGAATATGATTATATGTCTCCCCGGTGTTATTATTTTATATATCCCACTGGCTAGTAAAATGCTTTATAGACAGTATATAAACGTGCTCGATAACACAACAATCGCTGGCTCTCGGCTGATCTGTCCAGAGTAGCTGTCCCTTAACACGTTTCACGTACCGGTGCTCTCGCTGCCTAGCCGCACGATGGAGCACCATCTAAATTGGCCCTCAGTAGCTCTCATTGAGTGTCTGTGTGTGCCGTAGGGTTTATACCGTTTCTGCCTGGCTTCTCAGGTAACTTGGGTTCCAATTTGGGAAGTTTGGGGTTACTCAATGGTTTATGACGCTCCGATACGGCACTGCAATGTGTGCAGTCTGCCATTCTTTTATATATATAATACGTCGTATTTTGGTCGCGACAAAAATACCACCTTGATAGCAACGTCATAAAACGACGTCAGCTACGTAAACACGTTGGGCTTTTGCTAACGACGTCGCAACCACAAAATAACCATTAAGCAACGTCTTTACGACGTCATATGTTTGCTAGGTTAGTGGTAGATGTGTCAGCGATTCTCTATGCTCTTCACTGGCCCGTGGGTGGAACCCTGATTGACAATGTTGAACAAACAAACAACTAGCTAAATTCCTAGTTCGATGGTTTCTATGTACTCTTGAACAATTCAATTTCACCATGCATTGCTTATACTTCATATACGTGTACCTAACGTACGTATCTTATACCTAGTTATCGGTCCTATCTCCCTTGACGCGGTAGAAAACTTAGACAGTGAATGATTAATCAACATTTCAGCTGTGTTGTTAAAATATGTATGAGTTGACCCTATATCATTGTGTTAAAATACGCCACGCATAGAGTATCAACATTACGGTTACAAGACCGTTTAGGTACATGTGTATGAAACTCAAGAATTTTTGGCAGTTTACCTAACAACACCTTTCCTGGGCAGGCTCCAGCGGTTAACCAGTACTTGGTGCACCACTGACCTCCGTAAGAAACTGCCAACTTGTTCATATAAATGAGACACGGTCTGAGCGGGGCTCGAACCCGTGACCATCAGAGATGATAGGTTACAGTGGTATACAAGTCAGCGACCTTAACCACTCGACCACGGAGGCGGTCTACTCAAGAAATGTATGATGAATATGAAATTTATATCTGCCGCCATTTACTTGGGTTCTCGGTATTATCTCCCTTTTGAAACGGTGTAATATTCCGCTAGAATCCTAAGATTAATAATAATCATGTATGATTTAACCGGCTATGCTAGTATCATTGTGTTAAAATATTGCTAAGCAAATAGTAGCAATATTGACATTGACCAATGTATGTTTTATTTATTGAATATGATTATATGTCTCCCCGGTGTTATTATTTTATATATCCCACTGGCTAGTAAAATGCTTTATAGACAGTATATAAACGTGCTCGATAACACAACACTATCGGAGTGTGTGTCCCGGTCGACACATCTGAACATTGATCGCTGGCTCTCGGCTGATCTGTCCAGAGTAGCTGTCCCTTAACACGTTTCACGTACCGGTGCTCTCGCTGCCTAGCCGCACGATGGAGCACCATCTAAATTGGCCCTCATAGCTCTCGATGAGTGTCTGTGTGCGTAGGTTTGATACCGTTTCTCCTGGCTTCTCAAGGTAACTTAGGTTCCAATTTGGGAAGTTTGGGGTTACTCAATGGTTTATGACGCTCCGATACGGCACTGCAATGTGTGCAGTCTGCCATTCTTTTATATATATAATACGTCGTATTTTGGTCGCGACAAAAATACCACCTTGATAGCAACGTCATAAAACGACGTCAGCTACGTAAACACGTTGGGCTTTTGCTAACGACGTCGCAACCACAAAATAACCATTAAGCAACGTCTTTACGACGTCATATGTTTGCTAGGTTAGTGGTAGATGTGTCAGCGATTCTCTATGCTCTTCACTGGCCCGTGGGTGGAACCCTGATTGACAATGTTGAACAAACAAACAACTAGCTAAATTCCTAGTTCGATGGTTTCTATGTACTCTTGAACAATTCAATTTCACCATGCATTGCTTATACTTCATATACGTGTACCCAAACGTACGTATCTTATAACCTAGTTATCGGTCCTATCTCCCTTTGACGCGGTATAAAACTTAGACAGTGAATGATTAATCAACATTTCAGCTGTGTTGTTAAAATATGTATGAGTTGACCCTATATCATTGTGTTAAAATACGCCACGCATAGAGTATCAACATTACGGTTACAAGACCGTTTAGGTACATGTGTATGAAACTCAAGAATTTTTTTTTAATTTAAGTTTATTTAACGTCGCTACCGGTTTCCCATTTGAGCGACGGGCAGTTTACCTAACAACACCTTTCCTGGGCAGGCTCCAGCGGTTAACCAGTACTTGGTGCACCACTGACCTCCGTAAGAAACTGCCAACTTGTTCATATAAATGAGACACGGTCTGAGCGGGGCTCGAATCCGTGACCATCAGAGATGATAGGTTACAGTGGTATACAAGTCAGCGACCTTAACCACTCGACCACGGAGGCGGTCTACTCAAGAAATGTATGATGAATATGAAATTTATATCTGCCGCCATTTACTTGGGTTCTCGGTATTATCTCCCTTTTGAAACGGTGTAATATTCCGCTAGAATCCTAAGATTAATAATAATCATGTATGATTTAACCGGCTATGCTAGTATCATTGTGTTAAAATATTGCTAAGCAAATAGTAGCAATATTGACATTGACCAATGTATGTTTTATTTATTGAATATGATTATATGTTTCCCCGGTGTTATTATTTTATATATCCCACTGGCTAGTAAAATGCTTTATAGACAGTATATAAACGTGCTCGATAACACAACACTATCGGAGTGTGTGTCCCGGTCGACACATCTGAACATTGATCGCTGGCTCTCGGCTGATCTGTCCAGAGTAGCTGTCCCTTAACACGTTTCACGTACCGGTGCTCTCGCTGCCTAGCCGCACGATGGAGCACCATCTAAATTGGCCCTCAGTAGCTCTCATTGAGTGTCTGTGTGTGCCGTAGGGTTTATACCGTTTCTGCCTGGCTTCTCAGGTAACTTAGGTTCCAATTTGGGAAGTTTGGGGTTACTCAATGGTTTATGACGCTCCGATACGGCACTGCAATGTGTGCAGTCTGCCATTCTTTTATATATATAATACGTCGTATTTTGGTCGCGACAAAAATACCACCTTGATAGCAACGTCATAAAACGACGTCAGCTACGTAAACACGTTGGGCTTTTGCTAACGACGTCGCAACCACAAAATAACCATTAAGCAACGTCTTTACGACGTCATATATTTGCTAGGTTAGTGGTAGATGTGTCAGCGATTCTCTATGCTCTTCACTGGCCCGTGGGTGGAACCCTGATTGACAATGTTGAACAAACAACAACTACTAAATTCCTTCGATGGTTTCTATGTACTCTTGACAATTCAATTTCACCATGCATTGCTTTACTTCATATACGTGACCTCAACGTACGTATCTTATAACCTATTATCGTCCTATCTCCCTTGACGCGTATAAAACTAGACGTGATGATTAATCACATTTACAGCTGTGTTGTTAAAATATGTATGAGTTGACCCTATATCATTGTGTTAAAATACGCCACGCATAGAGTATCAACATTACGGTTACAAGACCGTTTAGGTACATGTGTATGAAACTCAAGAATTTTTTTTTAATTTAAGTTTATTTAACGTCGCTACCGGTTTCCCATTTGAGCGACGGGCAGTTTACCTAACAACACCTTTCCTGGGCAGGCTCCAGCGGTTAACCAGTACTTGGTGCACCACTGACCTCCGTAAGAAACTGCCAACTTGTTCATATAAATGAGACACGGTCTGAGCGGGGCTCGAACCCGTGACCATCAGAGATGATAGGTTACAGTGGTATACAAGTCAGCGACCTTAACCACTCGACCACGGAGGCGGTCTACTCAAGAAATGTATGATGAATATGAAATTTATATCTGCCGCCATTTACTTGGGTTCTCGGTATTATCTCCCTTTTGAAACGGTGTAAAATTCCGCTAGAATCCTAAGATTAATAATAATCATGTATGATTTAACCGGCTATGCTAGTATCATTGTGTTAAAATATTGCTAAGCAAATAGTAGCAATATTGACATTGACCAATGTATGTTTTATTTATTGAATATGATTATATGTCTCCCCGGTGTTATTATTTTATATATCCCACTGGCTAGTAAAATGCTTTATAGACAGTATATAAACGTGCTCGATAACACAACACTATCGGCAGCAACATATACCACTTCGGTTCAGCTTGTGATAGGAATAAGTCGTGTAATTTTGAGCTCTAACAAAACAACTATCAAACAATTCAAATTTGGATTTCATATTTAGATTTTTGGATCAAAATAAAGTAAACAATACGAGGATTAAGAATATATAAATAGTGTTACCAACAAAATTAACTTAGTGTATAAAAACTTTAATTAAAAAACAAATATAAGCTATAGAATCTCCATTGTGCTAGAACAGACCATAGATCCAGGATATTGGATTACACCCCATACTGTGATAAAATCGACATTCACAAACACTTGTTAGCTAATCCAGGAAATCACACATACATGTTGATAGCTAACACAGGAAGTCACGGGTTATCAAATTATCATCTGTGGAACCCGAACCATATGCTGGCCAGCATCCATACAAGTGTCCTGCTGAGATTATACAACACCCAGACAAAGGAGAAGTATTTTATAGAATTTTATTTGTTATCTAATAATATACTTAATACATCGCCCAGTAGACTAGAAATCGTAATATATTATAAAAACGCAATATAAAAAATCCCCATAAACACATTTGTCCGAACTGGTTCTTGTTGGTAAATCCATCTTCAAATAATAACAGTGTAGATAAAACAATACAATCTTTATATATATACATAGAGAGAGTGTGTCCGCTTAAACATATATCTATAATGGAGTTGAACCCTATGAGCACACCAATAGTGGGGGTAAAGAGGAAAGATATGGACTCCTCGGCGGGGTCTGAATCGCTTTCCCCACCAAGCAAACTGGTGATAAATGAATCACCAATCCTAGTTCAAATAGATACTCCCAACCATGATGAAACACCTAGGAGAACAGTGAATGCTAGGTCAAAGATCCCACTTCCCTCAAACAATAAAAAAAGGGACAGAGATTGCAGCGGGTTGTCATCACCCGACATAAGTGGATCGGCTCCCGCTCATAAAAGAGCACAGCTAGAGCACGAGGATGATGAATGGGCACTAGTTGGGAGGGGTGGGAAGAAAAATACCTCCCCCAAAACACCCACCCGAGCACCCAGTCATCACCCAATATGTTGGGTGTTTATAACTCTAATGTCTGTAATGGAAAGAGTCCCGGAAAACAAAATGGATGAGGTAGGCAGGAGTTTTGCCTCATTTATTGGACACGCCTTCTGCCATCAGACAACACCAATACATGCAAAATACAAGAATGCTCTAACCTTCAAAATAGCGGAACAAAAAATAACACAGGCAGAACAATTCTCTTATGGAAAATATAACTTCAAAGTAAAAAATGTAAAAACTCAAATAAATAAGCAGGCAAAAGGAATCATCAAATTAACAAATATAGATAATTTCGATAATTTCAAGCATTCTCTAAAACAAAATAACCCGGACATCATCGACATACAGAGGGGATACAGTTATAAAGACAACATAAAAACACCAGCCCCAACAGCAACAATCACCTTCAAATCAGAGGAGGCCCCCATTAAACTAGTAGACCTAAATGAACTTGTCTCTCCAGCACTCCTAAAACCACTCAGATGTAATAACTGCCAAATGCATGGCCATACAACAAATAAATGTAGAAAAACAGTAAAGTGCCCACACTGCGCTGCACCCCACCAACATAATCAATGTAAAAATATACACAAGAAAAAGTGTGCAAACTGTGAACGTCCCCACAGTGCTGCTTTCAAGGGATGCCCCGTGTACTTGAGATATAAACAATCCATAAATATTACCAACAACACCCTAACACAAATGTATAACAACAAATGCCATCAGCTTGGGCTAAACCCAGCACCGCAGGTTATGCCCCACACACAGGACACACTGCCCGTTCAGACCAATACCACCGCACACATAACAACTGACCTAATCAATAAAATAGCCCCACTCCTGGTAAATAAAATTGAGGAGGAAATAAAAACCATCCTTACTGATGTAGTAAAATTAGGAACTACTACACAAACTCACATCTCAAATAAACAGACCTCCCAAAAAGCAACAACCACCCACGTAGCACCAGAGCCAAAGAACAAAGCAACACCCACACAACCACCCACTCAAATACCCAAAACGGCACCCAGGTACATCAATAACTCTAACAGACCGTATAACAATATAAACAGACAGCAATGGAGAGAACCACACTACTTCCCACACAGATTCAATTACGGATTTTATCATCCGCATACGATGACTAATTATCAGAGGGCACACATGGGAATGCCGGTATACAATGGTAATAGATACAGATACTAGGCAAATATCGTCATCATTAAGTATATAATAAGAAATTAAATCATACAAACAAACCAATAATTAATAATGCATAACCATGATATCAGTGGGAACAATAAAAACCAGAAACATCTCAGTGTCATATCGTGGAACATTAGAGGCATGAAAACAAACCATTCCATCAAATGCAATCAACTTCAGAACTTTATAGATAACTAACTCTCCTACAAAATATGATGTAATTTGCATCCAAGAAACAAAGCTATCGGACAAAAAAGAACCATTTAGATTTAAGGGCTATCAAAAACCAATAAACAAGAAAACGATAACTAATGCGGCAGGAGGATTGTGTATTTACGTCAGGAATAATTTACCATTCACAGAAAAACAAATAAACCCGTATAAAGAGGCAGAAGCCATAGCAATCATACTTTTCGGACAAAAAGACCCGATTACAATATATAATTATTATGTAAATAAACACACTGGTAACACCAGAAAAACGTTCGAAACAATATTTAACAACCTGGGAAAGAACACAATTATAACAGGAGACTTTAACCTAAAACACACTCTATGGAACCCCCTAAGCGATCTACGGTGTGACACCGAGGCCTGGGACTTGCTAGATTTCATGCACGAAAATAACCTAAATTGCATAAATGATGGTCAAGTCACAAGATTAAGTGATCATCAATCACAAAGCGATGCTACCTTAGACCTATCAATAATCTCTTCACACCTACACCCATTTGCAGAGTTTAATGTCATAGACAACACACTAGGCAGTGATCATTTACCAATAATTACGACCATAGCAACAAACTATATAGAACAAAGTATAAAAATACCAGAAAAATGGGAAATCAACAAGGCCACACTAGAACAATGGTCACACTTTAAAGAAGTGTGCAAAACTGAATTAAACTACAATATAACAGAACAAACTATAACATATAATTTTGACATGTTCTTAAATAAATTAAATAACATACTAAGCAAAACAATACCAAAAAGTAAACCCAAAACAGTAAAAAGGCGAAAAATACACAACTGGTGGACCCTAACATGCACAAACATCATCAAGAAAAGAGAAAAATTACGCAAGATTTTCAAAAAAGACAAAACCCCAATTAAAAAGGAATTATGGCACCAGGCTAGACAAGATGCAAAAAATATTATACAAAAGGCTAAAAGTGACAGTTGGGTAGACTTTTGTTCAAGCATAACTCACAAAACAAACTCTAAGGAGTTATGGGACTTTGTAAAAAAAATAAAAGGGAGAGCACCAACAACGGCAACGATTTTCAAAGCAAATAACATATGCATGACCGATCATTTAGAACAAGCAAATGTGTTAGCTAAACACTACAAAAAAGTCAGCAGCAACGAGGGATATAGCCCAGAATTCATCACTAGAAAAACAGACATACAATCACAAGTTTATAAAGACTTAGAATCAGAAGACGAACATCAACATCTCCCAATCAACTCAGATTTTACAATGTATGAACTAGAAACAGCATTAAACAAATGTAAAAATGGAGCACCTGGTGAGGACGCAATCCACTATACAATCTTAAAAAACTACCACTAGAAAGTAAAAATACACTACTTCAATTATTTAACCAATCATGGAAAACAAACTCATCACCAGACTCATGGAGTGAAGCTATTATTATACCTATACTTAAACCCAACAAAGATAAAACAGACCCAGCCTCATACAGACCTATCTCATTAACGTCAACATTCACTAAACTAATACAAAAAATGATAAAACCCCGTCTTTGCAATTTCCTAGAAACGAACAATCTAATATCTAAGTATCAATCCGGATGCCGAGCGAACCACTCTTGCGAGGACAATCTAACAAGATTGGAATCTGACTGCAAAAAAGCCCAAGCCAGTCGCAATTATCTAATAGCAATTTTCTTAGACCTAAGCAATGCATTTGATAAATTATGGATAGGGGGATATTAAACTACTTAAAGCATATAGGCATAAGAGGAAGAATACTTAAATGGATAGCAGATTTTCTCAGACACAGAAAAATAAAGGTCAAACAAAATGGCCATCTATCAGAAATAGTGGAAACCATTAATGGCTGCCCCCAAGGTAGCGTATTATCACCTATCCTGTTCAGTCTATTTATGAATACACTTCAAAATGCCATTGACGATTACAACTCTAAACTAAAAAACCCGCATGCAAAAGCAGAATTATCGCAATTTGTCGATGACTCTGCAACATGGGTGTCAGCCCCAAGACCACTAATGGCATTACAACGAGCACAAAATGCATTAGACATTATCGAGGAGTGGAGCAAAACATTTGGGTTTATAATCAATCCTACCAAAACACAAGTACTAATAGTACACCGGAAACGGATAAAAGCACCCGAGGCTGATCCAGGTTTCCCAAGACTCAAATTAGGAGACACTAAGTTGCAATACCACAGCCAAATTCTTAGGAATGTACTTTGATAAGCATCTAAGCTGGAAAACACACATAGATTATCTAGTAAAAAGATGTGAAAAAGATCTTAATGTCATGAGGACCATCAAAGGAAAAAGTTGGGGCACAAACAAAAAATGCCTACTCACAATTTACAAATCACTTATTAATAGCAAAATAGATTATGGGAGCATAATATATGCATCATCAAATGATACGTCATTAAAAAGGCTACAAACTATTCAAAACAAAGCCCTAAAACTAATAACTGGGTGTTTTAGTTACACAAACTCGATACCATTGCTAGTGGAAACAGCGGAAATACCAATTGATTTACGTAGAGAAATGAACATGCTTAAATACTGGGCACGAAGCAATAGACTAGGCAAAGAGCTGCCAATTAACGAAAAGTTAGAATTAGAACCAATATATCAAAGTAGTTACAATAAAACATTCGAAAAAACGCACAAATTACCATATTCGCAAACTATTCTTAAATTATTAGAAGAATATGAATTAAACCAAATCAACATACAGCCACCAAACTATGAACAACTAATAAATATTCAACTGTCAAAACCTGACACTGAATTGACGGAATACATCTCAAGATCAGATCCCATTCCCAACAAATTATTTAAAGCACAAACACACATCGAAGATAACTATAGTAATTGCACAAAATTCTATACTGACGGAAGCAAAAATATAGAAAAAATAATTACAGGTGCGGCTGTAGTAGGGTATGACGAAAACAACAAACATTACTTTACAAAAAAAGTTAAACTAAATGACCACATATCAATCTACACATGCGAATTAATTGCAATCAATATAGCACTCGAGGAGGCACTCAAACAAAATTTCAAAAGAGTAGCAATATTCAGTGATAGCCTAAGCTCACTTCAATCCATAGACACAGGCACATCAAAAAATCGCCCCGAAACACTAAATCAAACACTGTTACTAACAAATAATATACTAAACAACGGCGGAACAGTAAACTTTGTATGGATACCCAGTCACGTGGGCATCCGTGGCAATGAGCATGCAGATTACTGCGCACGAGAAGCAAGTATCAATGGAGATCACATTCCACTAAATCTTAGTGTAACAGAAGCATACAGTCTCATTACCACAAAAATTAAAAACAAATTTCAAAAACAATGGACCGAGTACAACAGCTCAAATTTTCACAACAAACACATATACCCTATAATACCTCCAAGTTTAAAAGTATATAGCACAAATGTGAATTTGGACCAAATATACACGAGATTAAAACTTGGCAATTCTCTATTAAAAGCTGAAAGATATATAGATAACAAAAAGTGCACATATTGCAACGAGTTAGAAACATTTGAACATGTATTCTTTACTTGTAGTAAGCACAAGACACAAAGACAAAAACTTGAAGCCGAGTTGTATAACATAGGTATAATAGTAATTAACAAAGAAACACTGCTTAATCCGCCCTCACCTTTCGAAGATAAGATAAGGAACACCCTATTTACCTACATCAAAGAAACAGGACTCGTAAACAACTTATAAAAAACTCATAAAACTATCTGGAAATCCACCTCATAAGTGTTAAAATAAAAAAATAAAAAAAAATAAAAAAAAGGTTAATCCTATGTGTATGGTTTGTCGTATGTATATCCGCCCTGAGAACGCGTCTTAGGCGTACAAGCGCACATAAACAGGATAAACCGTGGATACCATGTACCTGACTGGCTTAGGCAGCAGGTCCAATAACCACTGGCTTTATACAATATGAACCATACATGTATGTGAACCTAATTCATTGGCGTATACGGCAATACACCCGTATATGTATATCTAAATAATGTATCGGTTACTATGCTGGGATACCTGACCGACTTAGGCGGCAGTACAATCAAATCAACGAGGAAAGTCCTTTTAAATAGGCTATAAAGTCCGCGAGCGGTATAGTTAAAACAAAGGCAAACGCACAGGAGAAAAATGGACCGATTCTTGCAACTGACTAGGGGTACGGAGAAAATTACATAACCGTAGAACAAATCGGTAGCCATTAATAAATCCCCAGTCACGACTACAATGCTTGTAGTTCTTTCTGTGGCATATAATCTAGCTCATACATTAAAATCCATTTCTTAGTAAAACAGGCAGAACATAAAACTTTCAGATGTAACAACAAATTTTTTTTTTTAGATTTTTAGAACTTCAACGATTCGAAATTCGAAAATTAACACAAGTGAATCGATCCCGGACTACAGAGAACAATAATGCGGTCGAAACCCAGGATACACGTCTATAAACATAAAGAAACAAGAGTAGGACCAACGGAAGCACATTACACTGGTTTCATTAACCTTCAGTGCAACCGTCATACTTTGAGATTAAATTATACAAACTTTAGGCATTAAATACACAGCGCCAAAATCAGCTGTTTTTATGAAAATTTATCCCTTTGGTATTACAAAATATATCTTTAAGACGTGAGGGATACACGTCGGGGTCAAGCCTCAACAGGTGAGCATACCTTGTACGCTCACTTACAGTGCCTCCGGGCGGGCAGACCTTCATAAACTCGAAAAACAACAACAGTACTTCGGAAGCCCAGAAAGTTGTAGTTGTGAACTGTGAGCAGTGAGGTTCGACTCACGTCCGGATTGAACAATTATGACGGACTGGAAATGGATATTGTCGAGTGAAATATCACTTTTGACTCAACTGCTTACTTCGATAGCTCTCGGAATGTTCGTATTCTGAGTAAATTCCCGGTTCCTGGGTCTCGTCCATCGCAACCTCGCTGTCGCCCTTTTGGGTGCTAAGGGGTGGACGGGGTAGCCCGGGGACCACAGGTGTGATGCTTTAGGTACCTTGTATTGAACTTGGGTTATCTCTCGCATCGTGCCTGTTGGTCCCTAGGCAAGCAGCTACGAAAGGATCGGGTCTACGTGTGATATCTTGGAATACGAACTGTATGGATGGCTATCGAAGAAAGCGGACCTGAGTCGACGTGACACTTCGCTTTTGACAAAATCTGGATCCGGTACGTACATGATTTTCAGGGACGGGTTTAACTTACGGCTCATTAATCACGAACAACTATCGTGATCACGAGACATATTTCTAAACTTATTTACTGTTTTTACTGCGTTGTTACGGTCGGTTGTTTTAATATACGATCAAACGCAGTCGGAGATTTCATTTGGATCGTTCGTATAATCTAGCGTTGCGCACTCGGAGGTGTTAATTGTTATTGAAATATTCGGTTCACTGGTTGCTGCGAATCTTTAGAGATTTTAACATTCTTCTGCATATTTATATAGTTACCATGGTATTGCTATGCGTGTCGAATGTTGCCGTGTAATGGGAGATAAATAATGGATTAATTTGTGTTTCATTATATATTTATATAAACACTAGTAGATCTAGATGGAACGATTATATCTGTACATATATCACAGGAACTTGAAATTTTATCCATAAGCCACCAAAGGTTAAATTCAATCTGGAATCCAGTCACAGAATGGGTTTCGAACAAGTTATGCACTTAAATAGAATGTGCTGCACACCAATATATTTTGTAAAGAGCAGATTATTTAGATGTTGTGATTATTTCGGTGAACAGTAGAATTTGGAAAATATGGCCACAAACGAACCTGTTGTGAAATTAACCATTGTTAACACACTAGCCAATAACTCTGTAAATGGTGGATTACGAAACTTAATTAACGCTAGGATAAATTTGCATATGAATTATAGTATTTGTTTTTCCACTGAAGAAAATAATGGGCATAAAAATGATAATAGATCTGTGGTAGCCCGTGCCCGGAGTTCGCCATTACGAGTGTGCCCTTAGGCAAGGCATTTAAATTCCACATGCCTCCTCTCTCCCTCGTGGCATGTATTCAATCAGGAATGAGGTCTCGAGAGTGATTAGGCTAATATATATATAAGTTGTAAGAACTTGTTTCTCAATCGAACTAAGATATACTTGTATCGACTAAAAGTAGATATATGAAATCTAGAATAAAGACATTTAAGCATAATAATTAAAGAAAGCAAGCCATTTAGCAGGTTAGCAGTCCTCGTACAATATACTACTTTATCCACACTCACTTCTAGCTTGAAAAGAAATAAATCAAATTGGGCATTGTTCTGTTAAATTCAAGTCAGTAACTGGGTTACTCATTTATACATGTTTGACCCAGAAGATGGCGGCGTGTTGAAAAATGTGCGGTTCAGATGACGTCATGAGCAGCTGCTTTATTGGTTGGCATGTGTCCACACCATGCTTACACATTGTAGTGACCAAGGCAGTGCCACATCTAGGCCAGTCCATGCTTACACATTGTAGTGACCCATCTAGTCCAGTCCATGCTTACACATTGTAGTGACCAGGGCAGTGCCACATCTAGGCCAGTCCATGCCTACACATTGTAGTGACCAGGGCAGTGACCCATCTAGTCTAGTCCATGCCTACACATTGTTGTGGCCAGGGCAGTGACCCATCTAGTCCAGTCCATGCTTACACATTGTAGTGACCCGTCTAGTACATGCCTACACAGTGTAGTGGCCAGGGCAGTGACCATCTAGTCCAGTCCATGCCTACACATTATAGTGGCCAGGGCAGTGATCCATCTAGTCCAGTCCATGCTTACACATTGTAGTGACCAGGGCAGTGACCCATCTAGTCTAGTCCATGCCTACACATTGTAGTGGCCAGGGCAGTGACCTATCTAGTGCAGTCCATGCTTACACATTGAAGTGACCAGGGCAGTGCCACATCTAGGCCAGTCCATGCCTACACATTGTAGTGACCAGGGCAGTGACCCATCTAGTCTAGTCCATGCCTACACATTGTTGTGGCCAGGGCAGTGACCCATCTAGTCCAGTCCATGCTTACACATTGTAGTGACCCGTCTAGTCCATGCCTACACAGTGTAGTGACCAGGGCAGTGCCACATCTAGGCCAGTCCATGCCTACACATTGTAGTGACCAGGGCAGTGACCCATCTAGTCTAGTCCATGCCTACACATTGTTGTGGCCAGGGCAGTGACCCATCTAGTCCAGTCCATGCTTACACATTGTAGTGACCCATCTAGTCTAGTCCATGCCTACACAGTGTAGTGGCCAGGGCAGTGATCCATCTAGTCCAGTCCATGCTTACACATTGTAGTGACCAGGGCAGTGACCCATCTAGTCTAGTCCATGCCTACACATTGTAGTGGCCAGGACAGTGACCCATCTAGTCCAGTCCATGCTTACACATTGTAGTGACCCATCTAGTCCAGTCCATGCTTACACATTGTAGTGACCCATCTAGTCCAGTCCATGCTTACACATTGCAGTGATACATCTAATTCAGTCCATGCCTACACATTGTAGTGGCCAGGGCAGTGACCCATCTAGTCCAGTCCATGCTTACACATTGTAGTGACCCATCTAGTCCAGTCAATGCTTACACATTGTAGTGACACATCTAGTCCAGTCCATACTTACACATTGTAGTGACACATCTAGTCCAGTCCATGCTTACACATTGTAGTGACCCATCCAGTCCAGTCCATGCTTACACATTGTAGTGACACATCTAGTCCAGTCCATGCTTACACATTGTAGTGACCCATCTAGTCCAGTCCATGCTTACACATTGTAGTGACCCATCTAGTCCACTCCATGCTTACACATTGTAGTGACCCATCTAGTCTAGTTCGTGCCTACACATTGTAGTGGACAGGGCAGTGACCCATCTAGTCAAGTCCATGCTTACACACTGTAGTGATCCATCTAGTCTAGTCCATGCCTACACAGTGTAGTGGCCAGGGAAGTGACCCATCTAGTCCAGTCCATGCCTACACATTGTAGTGGCCAGGGCAGTGATCCATCTAGTCCAGTCCATGCTTACACATTGTAGTGACCCATCTAGTCTAGTCCATGCCTACACATTGTAGTGACCCATCTAGTCCAGTCCATGCTTACACATTGTAGTGACACATCTAGTCCAGTCCATGCTTACACATTGTAATGACCCATCTAGTCCAGTCCATGCTTACACATTGCAGTGACACATCTAGTCCAGTCCATGCTTACACATTGCAGTGACACATCTAGTCCAGTCCATGCTTACACATTGTAGTGACCCATCTAGTCCAGTCCATGCTTGCACATTGTAGTGACCCATCTAGTCCAGTCCATGCTTACACATTGCAGTGACACGTCTAGTCCAGTCCATGCTTACACATTGCAGTGACCCGTCCAGTCCATGCTTACACATTGTAGTGACCCGTCTAGTACATGCCTACACAGTGTAGTGGCCAGGGCAGTGACCATCTAGTCCAGTCCATGCCTACACATTATAGTGGCCAGGGCAGTGATCCATCTAGTCCAGTCCATGCTTACACATTGTAGTGACCAGGGCAGTGACCCATCTAGTCTAGTCCATGCCTACACATTGTAGTGGCCAGGGCAGTGACCTATCTAGTGCAGTCCATGCTTACACATTGTAGTGACCAGGGCAGTGCCACATCTAGGCCAGTCCATGCCTACACATTGTAGTGACCAGGGCAGTGACCCATCTAGTCTAGTCCATGCCTACACATTGTTGTGGCCAGGGCAGTGACCCATCTAGTCCAGTCCATGCTTACACATTGTAGTGACCCATCTAGTCAGTCCATGCTACACAGTGTAGTGACCAGGGCAGTGCCACATCTAGTCCAGTCCATGCCTACACATTGTAGTGACCAGGGCAGTGACCCATCTAGTCTAGTCCATGCTTACACATTGTTGTGGCCAGGGCAGTGACCCATCTAGTCCAGTCCATGCTTACACATTGTAGTGACCCATCTAGTCTAGTCCATGCTTACACATTGTAGTGGCCAGGGCAGTGACCCATCTAGTCCAGTCCATGCTTACACATTGTAGTGACCAGGGCAGTGACCCATCTAGTCTAGTCCATGCCTACACATTGTAGTGGCCAGGACAGTGACCCATCTAGTCCAGTCCATGCTTACACATTGTAGTGACCCATCTAGTCCAGTCCATGCTTACACATTGTAGTGACCCATCTAGTCCAGTCCATGCTTACACATTGCAGTGATACATCTAATCAGTCCATGCCTACACATTGTAGTGGCCAGGGCAGTGACCCATCTAGTCCAGTCCATGCTTACACATTGTAGTGACCCATCTAGTCCAGTCAATGCTTACACATTGTAGTGACACATCTAGTCCAGTCCATACTTACACATTGTAGTGACACATCTAGTCCAGTCCATGCTTACACATTGTAGTGACCCATCTAGTCCAGTCCATGCTTACACATTGTAGTGACACATCTAGTCCAGTCCATGCTTACACATTTAGTAGTGACATATCTAGTCCAGTCCATGCTTACACATTGTAGTGACCAGGGCAGTGACACATCTAGTACAGTCCATGCTTACACATTATAGTGACCCATCCAGTCCAGTCCATGTTTACACATTGTAGTGACCAATCTCGTCCAGTCCATGATTACACATTGTAGTGACCCATCTAGTCCAGTCAATACTTACACATTGTAGTGACCAGGACAGTGACACATCTAGTCCAGTCCATACTTACACATTGTAGTGACCAGGGCAGTGACACATCTAGTTCAGTCCATGCTTAAACATTATAGTGACCCATCTAGTCCAGTCCATGTTTACACATTGTAGTGGCCAGGGCAGTGACCCATCTAGTCCAGTCCATGCTTACACATTGTAGTGGCCAGGGCAGTGACCCATCTAGTCCAGTCCATGCATACACATTGTAGTTGCCAGGGCAGTGACCCACTTAGTCCAGTCCATGCTTACACATTATAGTGACCCATCAAGTCCAGTCCATGCTTACACATTGTAGTGACCCATCTAGTCCAGTCCATGCTTACACATTGTAGTGGCCAGGGCAGTGACCCATCTAGTCCAGTCCATGCTTACACATTGTAGTGACCCATCTAGTCCAGTCCATGCTTACACATTGTAGTGACCCATCTAGTCCAGTCCATGCTTACACATTGTAGTGACCCATCTAGTCCAGCCCATGCTTACACATTGTTGTGGCCCATCTAGTCTAGCCCATGCTTACACATTGTAGTGGCACATCTAGTCCAGTCCATACTTTTTTGTGGCCAGGGCAGTGACACATCTAGTCCAGTCCATGCTTACCATGCTTACACATTGTTGTGGCCCATCTAGTCCAGTCCATACTTACACATTTTTGTGGCCAGGGCAGTGACACATCTAGTCCAGTCCATGCTTACCATGCTTACACATTGTTGTGGCCCATCTAGTCCAGTCCATACTTACACATTGTAGTGACCCATCTATTCCAGTCCATACTTACACATTGTAGTGGCCCATCTAGTCCAGTCCATACTTACACATTGTAGTGACTCATCTAGTCCAGTCCATACTTACACATTGTAGTGACTCATCTAGTCCAGTCCATACTTACACATTGTAGTGACTCATCTAGTCCAGTCCATGCTTACACATTGTAGTGACACATCTTGTCCAGTCCATGCTTACACATTGTAGTGACCCATCTAGGCCGGTCCATACTTACACATTGTAGTGACTCATCTAGTCCAGTCCATACTTACACATTATAGTGACCCATCTAGGCCAGTCCATGCTTACAAATTATAGTGACTCATCTAGTCCAGTCCATACTTACACATTGTAGTGGCACATCTAGTCCAGTCCATACTTACACATTGTAGTGATCAGGACAGTGACCCATCTAATCCAGTCCATGCTTACACATTATAGTGGCCAGGGCAGTGACCCATCTAGTCCAGTCCATGCTTATACATTGTAGTGTTTGTCCGACTCTGTGGTCGAGTGGTTAAGGTTGCTGACTTGTATACCGCTGTAACCTATCATCACTGATGGTCACGTGTTCGAGCTACGCTCGGGCCATGTCTCATTTATATGAAAAAGTTGGCAGTTTCTTAGGAGGTTGGTGCACCCAAGTACTGGTTAACCGCTGGAGCCTGCCCAGGAAAGGTGTTGTTAGGTAAACTGCTTACACATTATAGTGGCCAGGGCAGTGACCCATCTAGTCCAGTCCATGCTTACACATTATAGTGGCCAGGGCAGTGACACATCTAGTACAGTCCATGCTTACACATTATAGTGGCCAGGGCAGTGACCCATCTAGTCCAGTCCATGCTTACACATTATAGTGACCCATCTAGTCCAACCCATGCTTACACATTGTAGTGACTCATCTAGTCCAGTCCAGGCTTACACATTGTAGTGACCCATCTAGTCCAGTCCATGTTTACACATTGTAGTGACCCATCTAGTCCAGTCCATGCTTACACATTGTAGTGACCACATCATAGACCAGAGCAGTGACACATCATGTACAATCTAGTCCAGTCCATGTTACTACACATTACGGAAGCCATTATGTCACTTGTCTCAGATAGAGATTCTTCACAAAAACAAAACAAAACAACTACAGGACAATAGTTTAATGTACACTTACTTATACGTAATCACCAAGTTGAACCTTGGCTTGTTCCACACACTATTTAAGCCAACTTTTACAGTATATAATATATATACGCTATATATTTATATTTAGATAACCAATCCAAAAGCACTACATGTATATGTTTACTGAAGAGTTTTCATGAAACAAGCCCTTAGTTTATATACCGTCCACAATGGCATTGTCTAATTTTCAACGACATAACCAAAATTGACCATATTTCCCAGGATAGTTTCTCATAGACAGCAAGCTTATACAGACACATTATTCTAAGATATATTAATCCAACATATAACTATGTAACATATTGGTATAGACTGGTATTCCGGTGTTGGAAGTTTATCCCATGTTTGGAGCAGGACACATCAGGTATTGCTGTAGAAGTTTGTCCCATGTTTGGAGCAGGAGACATCAGGTATTACTGCAGAAGTGTATCCCATGTTTAGAGCAGGACACATCAGGTATTACTGCGGAAGTGTATCCCATGTTTGGAGCAGGACACATCAGGTATTACTGCGGAAGTGTATCCCATGTTTGGAGCAGGACACATCAGGTATTACTGTAGAAGTGTATCCCATGTTTGGAGCAGGACACATCAGGTATTACTGTAGAAGTGTATCCCATGTTTGGAGCAGGACACATCAGGTATTACTGTAGAAGTGTATCCCATGTTTGGAGCAGAACACATCAGGTATTACTGTAGAAGTGTATCCCATGTTTGGAGCAGCACACATCAGGTATTACTGCGGAAATGTATCCCATGTTTGGAGCAGGACACATGAGGTATTACTGTAGAAGTGTATCCCATGTTTAGAGCAGGAAACATCATGTATTACTGCAGAGGTTTATCCCATGCTTGGAGCAGGAGACATTAGGTATTACAGCGGAAGTGTGTCCCATGCTTGGAGCAGGAGACATCAGGTATTACTGCGGAAGTTTATCCCATGTGTGGAGCAGGATACATCAGGTATTACTGCGGAAGTTTATCCCATGTTTAGAGCAGGAGACATCAGGTATTACTGCAGAAGTGTGTCCCATGTTTGGAGCAGGAGAAATCAGGTATTACTGCAGAAGTTTATCCCATGTTTGGAGCAGGAGACATCAGGTATTACTGCGGAAGTGTATCCCATGTTTGGAGCAGGACACATCAGGTATTACTGCGGAAGTGTATCCCATGTTTGGAGCAGGACACATCAGGTATTACTGCAGGAGTTTATCCCATGTTTGGAGCAGGAGACATCAGGTATTACTGCGGAAGTTTATCCCATGTTTAGAGCAGGAGACATCAGGTATTACTGCGGAAGTTTATCCCATGTTTAGAGCAGGACACATTAAGTATTACTGTAGAAGTTTATCCCATGTTTAGAGCAGGACGCATCAGGTATTACTGCGGAAGTTTATCCCATGTTTAGAGCAGGACACATCAGGTATTACTGCGGACGGAAGTTTGTCCCATGTTTGGAGCAGGACACATCAGGTATTACTGCGGAAGTTTATCCCATGCTTAGAGCAGGACACATCAGGTATTACTGCGGAAGTCGGAAGTGTATCCCATGTTTGGAGCAGGAGACATCAGGTATTACTGCGGAAGTGTATCCCATGTTTTGAGCAGGACACATCAGGTATTACTGTGGAAGTTTATCCCATGTTTGGAGCAGGAGACATCAGGTATTACTGCGGAAGTTTATCCCATGTTTGGAGCAGGAGACATCAGGTATTACTGCGGAAGTGTATCCCATGTTTGGTGCTGGACACATCAGGTATTACTGCGGAAGTGTATCCCATGTTTGGTGCTAGACACATCAGGTATTACTGCGGAAGTGTATCCCATGTTTGGAGCAGGACACATCAGGTATTACTGTAGAAGTTTATCCCATGTTTGGAGCAGGAGACATCAGGTATTACTGCGGAAGTCGGAAGTGTATCCCATGTTTAGAGCAGGACACATCAGGTATTACTGCGGAAGTGCATCCCATGTTTGGAGCAGGAGACATCAGGTATTACTGCGGAATTCGGAAGTTTATCCCATGTTTGGAGTAGGAGACATCAGGTATTACTGTGGAAGTGTGTCCCATGTTTGGAGCAGGAGACATCAGGTATTACTGCGGAAGTGTATCCCATGTTTGGAGCAGGAGACATCAGGTATTACTGTAGAAGTGTATCCCATGTTTGGAGCAGGAGACATCAGGTATTACTGTAGAAGTGTATCCCATGTTTGGAGCAGGAGACATCATGTATTACTGTGGAAGTGTATCCAATGTTTGGAGCAGGAGACATCAGGTATTACTGCGGAAGTTTATACCATGTTTGGTGCAGGATACATCAGGTATTACTGCGGAAGTGTATCCCATGTTTGGAGCAGGATACATCAGGTATTACTGCGGAAGTTTATCCCATGTTTGGAGCAGGAGACCTCAGGTATTACTGTAGAAGTTTATCCCATGTTTAGAGCAGGACACATCAGGTATTACTGTGGTAGTTTATCACATGTTTGGTGCAGGACACATCAGGTATTACTGCGGAAGTTTATCCCATGTTTAGAGCAGGACACATCAGGTATTACTGCGGAAGTTATTGACATGTACTGTGTTCGGCGTCATGCGCCTCACATTTCGGCATTACGCCCCTCACACAGTCAAATAGTATGCATATTTTAATAGAGGGGGGTGTCCTAGGATAGAAGTACGAGACCTTTGGTGGCTTATGGATAACATTTCAAGTGCCTGTGGTTCGGCGTCATGCGCCTCACAGTTCGGCGTTACGCTCCTCACACAGTCAAATAGTATGCATATTTTAATAGAGGGGGTTGTCCTAGGATAGAAGTACGAGACCTTTGGTGGCTTATGGATAACATTTCAAGTTCCTGTGGTTCGGCGTCATGCGCCTCACAGTTCGGCGTTACGCTCCTCACACAGTCAAATAGTATGCATATTTTAATAGAGGGGGGTGTCCTAGGATAGAAGTACGATACCTTAAGTGGCTTATGGATAACATTTCAAGTTCCTGTGGTTCGGCGTCATGCGCCTCACAGTTCGGCGTTACGCTCCTCACACAGTCAAATAGTATGCATATTGGATCGTGTTCGGCTGATATCCTATACGTATTTCATCTCTGTAAAATTATAGCAATCGGTATCATTTTGAAAAAGACATCTCTGATAATATCAAAATTTGAATGTGCAAAGCACAACTTGTTGCCCAACCCATTTGCTTAGATGGTACGATGGTCGCCAGATCGGACAGGTGGGTTTTCTCCGGGTACTCCGGTTTCCTCCGACATGAATGAGGAATATACATATACTCTTTCATCCGCGCCAACGAGAGTGATTAATATAAGTTGTTAAAACTTGCTTGTATGTATTCCATTAATGTCAAACCCCTTGCTGGGACCTAGACATGTCCCCAGCTTAGCCGACCTAAGTGGTTAACCAGTACTAAGCAATGTGTGTGAGGCGCCTTGCTCAATGACACTACATATGTGGCCTGCCCGAATATCGAACCCAGGACCGTTCGATTCCAAACACGACGCTCTACCACTGGACCACGGACGCCACACGTCTTTCGTAATCGTTGTAAAATAAATAAAGTTTCAACCCATTTGCTTGTAGATTGCTATTCACAGTGTTCAAGTATACACATAGCATTATAATGGTATCATTTTGTTCATATATGTATCATGTTTATATTTGTAATTGTATTGTATATAAGATATGACTAAACAACATAAAAATGTAAGAATTTGTTTCGCAATCGAGCTAAAATAAAGGTGTATAAACTAACATAAAAATGTGCAACTTCGGCGTTCTGTGGTTCAATGGGTTCCTGGGGAGCATTGCCCCCAGACACCCATCCAGCGCCAACATACTTTCGGTGCTCAATTTATTAGTCGGGCGTATAGGTTCAAATGGCTAGCTACGCCGCTGGAACTATTTTTTACAACAAATGGCCACGAGCCAAGTTACAAGAGCAAGTAGGTGCCTGTTTATCGCGGTGTAGCAATATCGACGTGTTCTATTTAACGACTGTTTATTTGCTGTCGTCAACAACATTTCACAACACGAGATAATCCGATTTTGCTCTATGGTGCAATACATTGATAATAAAGGTATACGACCAATATTTGGTTACTGAAAACAGCCCAAAATGGTGAATGTGTTACGTAGATCAATACTCCCAATTATTGGTCAATTTCAAGTAAGTACTACACTGTTTTATAATTTCAAGAAGCATAAAAGCCTGAACCCCCCCCTCCAGTGTGTTAGACCTTTTAGTGTTTGTAGATGATCATACACGTTATGTATAGTATGTTATGTATAGTATGGAGGCGTGACGGTCGGGCTGGGATAAACGAGTGCTTGTAGATGATCATACATGTTATGTTAGTGTAGTATGGAGGCGTGACGGTCGGGCTGGGATAAACGAGTGCGTGTAGATGATCATACACGTTATGTTAGTATAGTATGGAAGCGTGACGGTCGGGCTGGGATAAACGAGTGCTTGTAGATGATCATACATGTTATGTTAGTGTAGTATGGAGGCGTGACGGTCGGGCTGGGATAAACGAGTGCGTGTAGATGATCATACACGTTATGTTAGTGTAGTATGGAGGCGTGACGGTCGGGCTGGGATAAACGAGTGCTTGTAGATGATCATACACATTATGTTAGTATAGTATGGAGGCGTGACGGTCGGGCTGGGATAAACGAGTGCTTGTAGATGATCACACACGTTATGTTAGAGTAGTATGGAGGTGTGACGGTCGGGCTGGGATAAACGAGTTCTTGTAGATGATCACACACGTTATGTTAGTGTAGTATGGAGGCGTGACGGTCGGGCTGGGATAAATGAGTTTGTAGATGATCATACACGTTATGCCAATATAGTATGGAGGCGTGACGGTCGGGCTTTGATAAGACAGTGTTATAATAGATGATCCAGTTCCTACATGTTATGCCAGTATAGTATGGAGGCCTGACGGTTGGGCTGGGATAAGACATTGTTATTAGATGATCCAGTTCCTACATGTTATGCCAGTATAATATGGAGGCGTGACGGTCGTGCTGGGATAAGATGGTGTTATTAGATGATCCAGTTCCTACATGTTATGCCAGTGTAGTATAGAGGCGTGACGGTCGAGCTGAGATAAGACAGTGGTTCTAGTTGTTCATATTGTTCGCTCCACTATACCATTGAGCGTGACAATAGAATAAGGACAAGACAATGGCCGTAGCTGTTCCTTCACGTTATGTTAGTATCAGGTTAGGATAAGACTGATTCTAGTTGTTCATACACTAGCCCCAGTATCACATGGTGCATTTAGATGATCCTACACGTTATTCCAGTATAGTATGGAGGCGTGACGGTCGGGCTCGGATAAGATAGTGCTATTAGATGATCATACACGTTATGCCAGTATAGTATGGAGGCTTGACGGTCAGGCTGGAATAAGATAGTGCATTTAGATGATCCTACACGTTATGCCAGTATAATATGGAGGCGTGACGGTCGGGCTGGGATCAGAGCGTGTTTCTAGATGTTACTACACGTTTTGCCAGTATATTACGTAGCGTGACGGTCTGTGTAAGATAATACAGCGGTTCTAGTTGTTCATATTGTTCGCCCCATTATCTTATATGGCGTGATGATCGAATTAGGACAAGACAATGGACATAGCTGTTCCTTCATGTTAGTATCTCGTGGGACGTGGCACCCAGGTTAGGGTAAGACACACGGGGCATGGCGATCTGGCTAGGCTTAGTTTCAAATTATTCGACACGTCGTCCCAGTAACTCGGAGCTTTAGTTCACATTGTTTTTAATTTCATAGAGATTAGAAACTTGTTTGTGTTAAAATATAGATACATCAAGGAAATAAACACGCACACCGGTCCTCTACCTTTACAGGCATAAAACATGCTATTATTGGAAAATGACGAAGCGCGACTGGTATATAAACACTCGTTTGCCCTCAGTACTTCGGAAGCCCCAGAAAGTTGTAGTTGTGATCTGTGAGCGGTGAGGTTCGACTCGCGTCCGGATTGAACAATTATGACGGACTGGAAATGGATATTGTCGAGAGTGCAATATCACTTTTGACTCAACTGCTTACTTCGATAGCTCTCGGAATGTTCGTATTCTGAGTAAATTCCCGGTTCCTGGGTCTCGTCCATCGCAACCTCGCTGTCGCCCTTTTGGGTGCTAAGGGGTGGACGGGGTAGCCCGGGGACCACAGATGTGATGCTTTAGGTACCGTGTATCGAATACTTTGGTTATCTCTCGCATTGTGCCTGTTGGTCCCTAGGCAAGCAGCTACGAAAGGATCGGGTCGACGTGTGATATCTTGGAATACGAACTGTATGGATGGCTATCGAAGAAAGCGGACCTGAGTCGACGTGACACTTCGCTTTTGACAAAATCTGGATCCGGTACGTACATGATTTTCAGGGACGGGTTTAGCTTACGGCTCATTAATCACGAACAACTATCGTGATCACGTGACATATTTCTAAACTTATTTACTGTTTGTACTGCGTTGTTACGATCGGGGTCTCGATCCCCCGCACTATCCTCCAAAATAACTAATCTCTTCAGGAGGCGTCGCTCATATGGGCAACCGGTAGCGACGATAAATAAACGTAAATACACACACGTTGCGGTCGGTTGTTTTAATATACGATCAAACGCAGTCAGAGATTTCATTTGGATCGTTCGTATAATCTAGCGTTGCGCACTCAGAGGTGTTAATTGTTATTGAAATATTCGGTTCACTGGTTGCTGCGAATCTTTAGAGATTTTAACATTCTTCTGCATATTTATATAGTTACCATGGTATTGCTATGCGTGTCGAATGTTGCCGTGTAATGGGAGATAAATAATGGATTAATTTGTGTTTCATTATATATTTATATAAACACTAGTAGATCTAAATGGAACGATTATATCTGTACATATATAGAGCTGCTATAAATATAGAGCTTAGAAATGCACACATAGAGCTATCTTCTGTTGTTAAATTCAATCTGGAATCCAGTCACAGAATGGGTTTCGAACAAGTTATGCGCTTAAATAGAATGTGCTGCACACCAATCTATTTGTAAAGAGCAGATTATTTAGATGTTGTGATTATTTCGGTGAATAGTAGGACTAGGTGAACAGTGGAACCTGTTTTTGTGAAATTAACAATTTGTAAATTACCTCCATGTTTATGCGTATGTTTGAACACACTCGCCAATAACTCTGTAAATGGTGGATTACGAAACTTCATTAACGCTATGATACATTTGCATATGAATTATAGTATTGTTTTTCCACTGAAAAAAATAATGGGCATAAAAATGATAATAAATAATAGATCTGTGGGACAGACGGATCTGTAGTCCAGTGGTAACACGTTGGACTGGTAATCCAGTGATCGCAGGTTCGATCCCCCGTCTGACCCTAATAAAATTAAGTCTTTCAGATGGGACGTTAAACCGAGGTCTCGTGTCGGTGCTTTACATCGTGCACGTAAAAGAACCAGAGGAGACTCTGGAATGGGTCTCTGTCTGTATCATGCACTATCCTCCAAAATCTAAATGACTAATGACAACCGGTAGCGACGATAGATAAACGTAAAGCACAGATCTGTGGAAGTCGTGATAGCGCAGTGGTAGCCCGTTCGCTTCAGGCCCGGAGTTCGCCGTTAAGAGTGTGCCCTTAGGCAAGGCGTTTAAATTCCACATGCCTCTTCTTTCCCTCGTAGTATGGATTCCATCAGGAATGAGGTCTCGAGAGTGATTAATATAAGTTGTAAGAACTTGTTTCTCAATCGAACTAAGATAAATTTGTATCAACTAAAAGTAGAATTTTTTTTATATAATTTTATTTAACATCGCTACCGTTTTCCCATTTGAGCGACGGGCAGTTTACCTAACACCTTTCCTGGGCAGGCTCCAGCGGTTAACCAGTAATTGGTGCACCAACCTCCGTAAGAAACTGCCAACTGTTTCATATAAATGAGACACGGTCTGAGCGGGCTCGAACCCGTGACCATCATAGATGATGGGTTAGTGGTATACAAGTCAGCGACCTTAACCACTCGACCACGGACTAAAAATCTAGAATAAAGACATTTAAGCATAATAATTAAAGAAAGCTAGCAGGTTAGCAGTCCTCGTACAATATACTACTTTATCCACACTCACTTCTAGTTTGAAAAGATATTAATCAAATTGGGTATTGTTCTGTTAAATTCAAGTCATTAACTGGATTACTCATTTTTACATGCTTGACCCAGAAGATGGTGGCGTGTTGAAAAATGTGCGGTTCAGATGACGTCATGAGCAGCTGCGTTATTGGTTGGCACGTGTCCACACCATGCTTACACATTATAGTGACCCATCTAGTCCAGTCCATGCTTACACATTGTAGTGACCCATCTAGTCCAGTCCATGCTTACACATTGTAGTGACCCATCTAGTCCAGTCCATGCTTACACATTGTAGTGACCCATCTAGTCCAGTCCATGCTTACACATTGTAGTGACCAGGCAGTGACACATCTAGTCCAGTCCATGCTTACACATTGTAGTGACCAGGCAGTGCACATCTAGTCCAGTCCATGCTTACACATTGTAGTGACCAGGCATGCCATCTAGTCCAGTCCATGCTTACACATTGTAGTGACCAGGCAGTGCCACATCTAGTCCAGTCCATGCTTACACATTGTAGTGACCCATCTAGTCCAGTCCATGCTTACACATTGTAGTGACCCATCTAGTCCAGTCCATGCTTACACATTGTAGTGACCAGGGCAGTGCCACATCTAGTCCAGTCCATGCTTACACATTGTAGTGACCCATCTAGTCCAGTCCATGCTTACACATTGTAGTGACCAGGGCAGTGCCACATCTAGTCCAGTCCATGCTTACACATTGTAGTGACCCATCTAGTCCAGTCCATGTTTACACATTGTAGTGACCCATCTAGTCCAGTCCATGCTTACACATTGTAGTGACCCATCTAGTCCAGGCTTACACATTGTAGTGACCCATCTAGTCCAGTCCATGCTTACACATTGTAGTGACCAGGGCAGTGCCACATCTAGTCCAGTCCATGCATACACATTGTAGTGACCCATCTAGTCCAGTCCATACTTGCACATTGTAGTGACCCATCTAGTCCAGTCCATGCTTACACATTGTAGTGACCCATCTAGTCTAGTCCATGCTTACACATTGTAGTGACCAGGGCAGTGACATATCTAGTCCAGTCCATACTTACACATTGTAGTGACCCATCTAGTCCAGTCCATGCTTACACATTGTAGTGACCCATCTAGTCCAGTCCATGTTTACACATTGTAGTGACCCATCTAGTCCAGTCCATGCTTACACATTGTAGTGACCCATCTAGTCCAGTCCATGCTTACACATTGTAGTGACCCATCTAGTCCAGTCCATGTTTACACATTGTAGTGACCCATCTAGTCCAGTCCATGTTTACACATTGTAGTGACCCATCTAGTCCAGTCCATGCTTACACATTGTAGTGACCAGGGCAGTGCCACATCTAGTCCAGTCCATGCTTACACATTGTAGTGACCCATCTAGTCCAGTCCATACTTGCACATTGTAGTGACCCATCTAGTCCAGTCCATGCTTACACATTGTAGTGACCCATCTAGTCTAGTCCATGCTTACACATTGTAGTGATCAGGGCAGTGACACATCTAGTCCAGTCCATACCTACACATTGTAGTGACCCATCTAGTCCAACCCATGCTTACACAGTGTAGTGACCAGGGCAGTAACCCATTTAGTCCAGTCCATGCTTACACATTGCTGTGATCAGGACAGTGACCCATCTAGTCCAGTCCATGCTTACACATTGTAGTGGCCAGGGCAGTGACCCATCTAGTCCAGTCCATGCTTACACATTGTAGTGGCCACGACAGTGACACATCTAGTCCAGTCCATACTTACATATTGTAGTGACCAGGACAGTGACACATCTAGTCCAGTCCATGCTTACACATTGTAGTGGCCAGGAGAGTGACACATCTAGTCCAGTCCATGCTTACACATTGTAGTGACCAGGGCAGTGACCCATCTAGTCCAGTCCATGCTTACACATTGTAGTGACCCATCTAGTCCAGTCCATACTTACACATTGTAGTGACCAGGGCAGTGACACATCTAGTCCAGTCCATACTTACACATTGTAGTGACCAGGGCAGTGACACATCTAGTCCAGTTCATACTTACACATTGTAGTGACCCATCTAGTCCAGTCCATACTTACACATTGTAGTGACCCATCTAGTCCAGTCCATGCTTACACATTGTAGTGACCCATCTAGTCCAGGTTTACACATTGTAGTGACCCATCTAGTCCAGTCCATGTTTACACATTGTAGTGACCCATCTAGTCCAGTCCATGCTTACACATTGTAGTGACCAGGGCAGTGCCACATCTAGTCCAGTCCATACTTGCACATTGTAGTGACCAATCTAGTCCAGTCCATGCTTACACATTGTAGTGACCCATCTAGTCTAGTCCATGCTTACACATTGTAGTGACCAGGGCAGTGACATATCTAGTCCAGTCCATACTTACACATTGTAGTGACCCATCTAGTCCAACCCATGCTTACACAGTGTAGTGACCAGGGCAGTGACACATCTAGTCCAGTCCATGCTTACACATTGCTGTGATCAGGACAGTGACCCATCTAGTCCAGTCCATGCTTACACATTGTAGTGGCCAGGGCAGTGACCCATCTAGTCCAGTCCATGCTTACACATTGTAGTGGCCAGGACAGTGACACATCTAGTCCAGTCCATACTTACATATTGTAGTGGCCAGGACAGTGACACATCTAGTCCAGTCCATGCTTACACATTGTAGTGGTCAGGAGAGTGACACATCTAGTCCAGTCCATACTTACACATTGTAGTGACCAGGACAGTGACACATCTAGTCCAGTCCATACTTACATTGTAGTGACCCATCTAGTCCAGTCCATGCTTACACATTGTAGTGACCCATCTAGTCCAGTCCATGCTTACACATTCTAGTGACCAGGGCAGTGACACATCTAGTCCAGTGCATACTTGCACATTGTAGTGACCAGGGCAGTGACCCATCTAGTCCAGTCCGTACTTACACATTGTAGTGACCAGAGCAGTGACACATCTAGTCCAGTTCATACTTACACAGTGTAGTGACCCATCTAGTCCAGTCCATACTTACACATTGTAGTGACCCATCTAGTCCAGTCCATGCTTACACATTGTAGTGACCCATCTAGTCCAGTCCATGTTACACATTGTAGTGACCCATCTAGTCAGTCCATGCTTACACATTGTAGTGACCAGGGCAGTGACACATCTAGTCCAGTCCATGCTTACACATTGTAGTGACCCATCTAGTCCAGTCCATCTTACACATTGTAGTGACCAGGGCAGTGACACATCTAGTCCAGTCCATGCTTACACATTGTAGTGACCCATCTAGTCCAGTCCATACTTACACATTGTAGTGACCAGGGCAGTGACACATCTAGTCCAGTCCATACTTACACATTGTAGTGACCAGGGCAGTGACACATCTAGTCCAGTTCATACTTACACATTGTAGTGACCCATCTAGTCCAGTCCATACTTACACATTGTAGTGACCCATCTAGTCCAGTCCATGTTTACACATTGTAGTGACCAGGGCAGTGACACATCTAGTCCAGTCCATGCGAACATAGAGACCAGGGCAGACATATCAAGTACAACCTAGTCCAGTCCATGCTCACACATTACAGTGACCATATCATAAACCAGTGACACATCATGTACAATCTAGTCCAGTCCATGTTTACACATTACGGAAGCCACATTGACCAGGGCAGTGACAAATCATGTACACTCTAGTCCAGTCCATGCTACTACACATTACATTGACCAGGGCAGTGACACATCATGTACACTCTAGTCCAGTCCATGCTACTACACATTACATTGACCAGGGCAGTGACACATCATGTACACTCTAGTCCAGTCCATGCTTACACATTACAGTGACCACATAGACCAGGGCAGTGACACATCATGTACAATCTAGTCCAGTCCATGCTACTACACATTACAGTGACCACATCATAGACCAGGGCAGTGACACATCATGTACAATCTAGTCCAGTCCATGCTACTACACATTACAGTGACCATATCATAGAGCAGGGCAGTGACACATCGTGTACAATCTAGTCCAGTCCAAGTTTACACATTACAGTGACCACATAGACCAGGGCAGTGACACATCATGTACAATCTAGTCCAGTCCATGCTTACACATTACAGTGACCACATAGACCAGGGCAGTGACACATGTACAATCTAGTCCAGTCCATGCTACTACACATTACATTGACCACATAGACAAGGGCAGTGACACATCATGTACAATCTAGTCCAGTCCATGCTTACATATTACAGTGACCACATCATAGACCAGGGCAGTGACACATCATGTACAATCTAATCCAGTCCATGCTACTACACATTACATTGACCAGGGCAGTGACACATCATGTACAATCTAGTCCAGTCCATGCTACTACACATTACATAGACCAGGGCAGTGACACATCATGTACAATCTAGTCCAGTCCATGCTACTACACATTACATTGACCACATAGACCAGGGCAGTGACACATCATGTACAATCTAGTCCAGTCCATGCTTACACATTACATTGACCACATATACCTGGGTAATGACACATCATGTACAATCTAGTCCAGTCCATGCTACTACACATTACATTGACCACATAGACCAGGGCAGTGACACATCATGTACAATCTAGTCCAGTCCATGCTACTACACATTACATTGACCATAGCCAGGGCAGTGACACATCATGTACAATCTAGTCCAGTCCATGCTACTACACATTACAGTGACCAGGGCAGTGACACATCATGTACAATCTAGTCCAGTCCATGCTACTACACATTACAGTGACCACATAGACCAGGGCAGTGACACATTATGTACAATCTAGTCCAGTCCATGCTACTACACATTACATTGACCACATAGACCAGGGCAGTGACACATCATGTACACTCTAGTCCAGTCCATGCTTACACATTACATTGACCAGGGCAGTGACACATCATGTACAATCTAGTCCAGTCCATGCTACTACACATTACAGTGACCACATAGACCAGGGCAGTGACACATCATGTACAATCTAGTCCAGTCCATGCTTACACATTACAGTGACCATATCATAGACCAGGGCAGTGACACATCGTGTACAATCTAGTCCAGTCCATGTTTACACATTACAGTGACCACATCATAGACCAGGGCAGTGACACATCATGTACAATCTAGTCCAGTCCATGCTTACATATTACAGTGACCACATCATAGACCAGGGCAGTGACACATCGTGTACAATCTAGTCCAGTCCATGCTTACACATTACAGTGACCACATCATAGACCAGGGCAGTGACACATCATGTACAATCTAGTCCAGTCCATGCTTACACATTACAGTGACCACATCATAGACCAGGGCAGTGACACATCATGTACAATCTAGTCCAGTCCATGTTTACACATTACGGAAGCCATTATGTCACTTGTCTCAGATAAGAGTTTCTTCACAAAAGCAAAACAAAACATAACTACAGGACAACAGTTTAATGTATACCTACTTATACGTAATCACCAAGTTGAACCGTGGCTTGTTCCACAAACTATTTAAGCCCACTTTTACAGTATATAATATATATACGCTATATATTTATATAACCAATCCAAAAGCACTACATGTATATGTTTACTGAAGAGTATTCATGAAAGCAGCCCTTATTTTATATACCGTCCACAATGGCATTGTCTAATTTTCAACGACATAACCAAAATTGACCATATTTCCTAGGATAGTTTCTCATAGACAGCAAGCTTATACAGACAATATTCTAAGATATATTAATCCAACATATAACTATGTAACATATTGGTATAGACTGGTATTCCGGTGTTGGAAGTTTATCCCATGTTTGGAGCAGGACACATCAGGTATTACTGTGGAAGTTTATCCCATGTTTGGAGCAGGACACATCAGGTATTACTGCGGAAGTCTATCCCATGTTTGGAGCAGGACACATCAGGTATTACTGCGGAAGTCTATCCCATGTTTGGAGCAGGACACATCAGGTATTACTGCGGAAGTCTATCCCATGTTTGGAGCAGGACACATTAGGTATTACTGTAGAAGTTTATCCCATGTTTGGAGCAGGACACATCAGGTATTACTGTGGAAGTTTATCCCATGTTTGGAGCAGGACACATCAGGTATTACTGCGGAAGTCGGAAGTGTATCCCATGGTTGGAGCAGGACGCATCAGGTATTACTGCAGAAGTGTATCCCATGTTTGGAGCAGGACACATCAGGTATTACTGTAGAAGTGTATCCCATGTTTGGAGCAGGACACATCAGGTATTACTGCGGAAGTCGGAAGTGTATCCCATGTTTGGAGCAGGACACATCGGATATTACTGCAGAAGTCGGAAGTGTATCCCATGTTTGGAGCAGGAGACATCAGGTATTACTGCGGAAGTGTATCCCATGTTTGGAGCAGGAGACATCAGGTATTACTGCGGAAGTCGGAAGTGTGTCCCATGTTTGGAGCAGGACACATCAGGTATTACTGCGGGAGTGTGTCCCATGTGTGGAGCAGGACACATCAGGTATTACTGTAGATGTGTGCCCCATGTTTGGAGCAGGACACATCAGGTATTACTGTGGAAGTGTATCCCATGTTTGGAGCAGGACACATCAGGTATTACTGCGGAAGTGTGTCCCATGTTTGGAGCAGGACACATCAGGTATTACTGTGGAAGTGTATCCCATGTTTGGAGCAGGAGACATTAGGTATTACTGCGGGAGTCGGAAGTGTATCCCATGTTTGGAGCAGGAGACATCAGGTATTACTGCGGAAGTGTGTACCATGTTTGGAGCAGGAGACATCAGGTATTACTGCGGAAGTGTATCCCATGTTTGGAGCAGGAGACATCAGGTATTACCGCGGAAGTGTATCCCATGTTTGGAGCAGGAGACATTAGGTATTACTGCGGAAGTCGGAAGTGTATCCCATGTTTGGAGCAGGAGACATCAGGTATTACCGCGGAAGTGTATCCCATGTTTGGAGCAGGAGACATCAGGTATTACTGTAGAAGTGTATCCCATGTTTGGAGCAGGACACATCAGGTATTACTGCAGAAGTCGGAAGTGTATCCCATGTTTGGAGCAGGACACATCAGATATTACTGCGGAAGTCGGAAGTGTATCCCATGTTTGGAGCAGGAGACATCAGGTATTACTGCGGAAGTGTATCCCATGTTTGGAGCAGGAGACATCAGGTATTACTGTAGAAGTGTATCCCATGTTTGGAGCAGGACACATCAGGTATTACCGCGGAAGTGTATCCCATGTTTGGAGCAGGAGACATCAGGTATTACTGCGGAAGTTTATCCCATGTTTGGAGCAGGACACATCAGGTATTACTGCGGGAGTCGAAGAAGTTTCTGATATTCTGAGCACTAGACTTGCCCACAACTGCACTCAGTTCCTGTCAATAAACCAACGGACATGCACATTACTATCAATTAACCCTTTCAACACCACAGACCTCTAAATTGGCTTACAAAAAAGTGTAGATCCATCGTGACGAGCCGTCTCATCAGGATCTGCAATTTTTTCAAGTAATATAACTATTTTTAGAATTTTTTTTACCCATTTTGATAAATGAACTGATCCAAATGTAATTTTGTTATTAATTTATTGGTCTAAAAATATCATGGACCAGTCCATGTCAGTTACTTGGTGTTGAATGGGTTAACTCTATGCTCCATACCAATATAGCTATATAAGACCATTTAAATCAATATCATTATCACTGTATTGGTAATCAATAACCAATACGGAGCAGTTGACCAACTGACATGTGTCATACTGATTATTGGAAAAATTGGGGCCAATTTACACCTGCTTTGTTTGAACTAATATTATTGTTTCAGATCTTACTGAAGGTCTGTGATAGCCAGAAAGAATGATATAATAAAATTTAGTCCACCCTAACACGGTCATGTATTTTGACCATTTAGAACAATATGATGGAGGCAGATGGCACAAACAAATGATGGTGGCAGGACTAGTTATACTTGTTTCATATTATTCTGATGACGGTCAGTATTGGACCGAATCCGATAAATAAATTATAGCCAATTATACCATGGTGTTCGACGTGTAATATTCTTTTCAATATTTTTGAGCACAGT
Source organism: Archivesica marissinica (assembly GCA_014843695.1). NCBI lineage: Eukaryota > Metazoa > Mollusca > Bivalvia > Venerida > Vesicomyidae > Archivesica > Archivesica marissinica. Next base: position 23,706,440 of record CM026390.1, read on the forward strand.
CTTAAGCCAAGGGAGTCAGAGAAAGTGGCTGTCTAGCACAGGTGACTGCTTAATAGAGGTCAAATATATAATAAAACAACCAATTGGGAATCTGGAAACTGGCTGCTTAATACAGGTTGGCTGCTTAATGGAGGTGACCACTAACACAGGTTTGACTGTAGTTCCACACGTTGTTGTCATTCTACGTAAATTAATGTCCTACAAATTAATCCGTCAATAAAAATACAATTTTATTTGTGAAACAAAAATGATATTTTTATTTTATGACATGGTACGAGGGTTGTGATATTGTAGTGACCGTGTGTGGGTGACTACTATCTGAGAGACACTAGTAGTGTATTGTAGTATATAACTCAAGCAACTTACCTCAACAGATGCACCATTGATGGCCAGCAAACCTGAAATCGTCAACAGTACGAATTTATATACATGTAAAACAAAATATATAAATTTTCTAAAAAATGTAGATTCTAGAAATTTTGTGGATATATTTTATGTATGAAAATAATTTCATCTATTTTGAGATATATTGGTAAGAGAGTAAAGGTGAAACTATTTTGTCCGAATAGCGCAGTGGTTTGCAAGTTCGCTTTTCGCCAATGCAACCTGCACGGGAAGTATGTGAGATGGTACACTGGCCACATGATCAGACAGGTGGGTTTTCTTCAGATACTAACTAAGGTTTCCTCCCACATGAACAACCACATTTATGATTTCATCTGTGCCAACACAAGAGTGATTAATATAAGTTGTTGAAGCTTATTTCGCAATCACTAAAAATGAAATAAAGTTTATAAAATATTGTGTGTATGTTTATTTACTCTTGTGACGTCACACAGCGGAGGCATACTAGTACATGTACCAGTAAGAAACTATCAAAAAAATCAGATGTCGCAGGGTTCCCTCTGTCTGAATTTTTGTCTGCGCCATTTCTGTTACCAATTGAAAAACACTGGAGCCAATTTGAAAAACGTGGAGCCAACTAAGAGCCATATAATTCACAGATAAATATTTGAAGCCATGTATTTGACAAAACCTGTTGTGCCAAAAAAGATTTTTCGAAAAATGCGCCAAATATTTTCGCCAATTCACAAAATTTAGTGTCAGTATTGGTTTTTTGTCGCCATTGGCGACCGGCAGTGAGAATGTTCTAACGACAGCCAGAGCCTGATGATAGCAGTGAATTGAGAGTTCTAATGACAGCCAGAGCCTGATGATAGCGATGAATTGAGTTCTAATGACAGCCAGAGCCTGATGATAGCAGTGAATTGAGAGTTCTAATGACAGCCAGAGCCTGACGATAGCGGTGAATTGAGAGTTCTAATGACAGCCAGAGCCTGATGATAGCAGTGAATTGAGAGTTCTAATGACAGCCAGAGCCTGACGATAGCTGTGAATTGAGAGTTATAATGACAGCCAGAGCCTGATGATAGCTGTGAATTGAGAGTTCTAATGACAGCCAGAGCCTGATGATAGCAGTGAATTGAGAGTTCTAATGACAGCCAGAGCCTGACGATAGCGGTGAATTGAGAGTTCTAATGACAGCCAGAGCCTGAGGATAGCTGTGAATTAAGAGTTCTAATGACAGCCAGAGCCTGACGATAGCGGTGAATTGAGAGTTCTAATGACAGCCAGAGCCTGATGATAGCAGTGAATTGAGAGTTCTAATGACAGCCAGAGCCTGGCGATAGCGGTGAATTGAGAGTTCTAATGACAGCCAGAGCCTGATGATAGCAGTGAATTGAGAGTTCTAATGACAGCCAGAGCCTGACGATAGCGGTGAATTGAGAGTTCTAATGACAGCCAGAGCCTGACGATAGCGGTGAATTGAGAGTTCTAATGACAGCCAGAGCCTGATGATAGCTGTGAATTGAGAGTTCTAATGACAGCCAGAGCCTGACGATAGCGGTGAATTGAGAGTTCTAATGACAGCCAGAGCCTGAGGATAGCTGTGAATTAAGAGTTCTAATGACAGCCAGAGCCTGACGATAGCGGTGAATTGAGAGTTCTAATGACAGCCAGAGCCTGATGATAGCAGTGAATTGAGAGTTCTAATGACAGCCAGAGCCTGGCGATAGCGGTGAATTGAGAGTTCTAATGACAGCCAGTGCCTGATGATAGCAGTGAATTGAGAGTTCTAATGACAGCCAGAGCCTGACGATAGCGGTGAATTGAGAGTTCTAATGACAGCCAGAGCCTGATGATAGCTGTGAATTGAGAGTTCTAACGACAGCCAGAGCCTGATGATAGCTGTGAATTAAGAGTTCTAACGACAGCCAGAGCCTGATGATAGCTGTGAATTGAGAGTTCTAACGACAGCCAGAGCCTGATGATAGCTGTGAATTGAGAGTTCTAACGACAGCCAGAGCCTGATGATAGCTGTGAATTGAGAGTTCTAACGACAGCCAGAGCCTGATGATAGCAGTGAATTGAGAGTTCTAACCACAGCCAGAGCCTGATGATAGCAGTGAATTGAGAGTTCTAATGACAGCCAGAGCCTGATGATAGCAGTGAATTGAGAGTTCTAACCACAGCCAGAGCCTGATGATAGCAGTGAATTGAGAGTTCTAACCACAGCCAGAGCCTGATGATAGCAGTGAATTGAGAGTTCTAATGACAGCGTGCTAGACAAATTGGCCACGGAGACTCATAAATCGTCAAACAAGACTTACTATTGAAACTACTTGCTAAATTAGACTGAACTGGCTCAAGTTTGTTCATATCAAGAACATGCCCTTCAAATGAAGATATTTTGTTTTTAAAAATATATTTGAGGCTTGAATACTTTGAAATGGTCTTCGGACATTTTATTTGCCCAAATCAAAACTCACTAGTGGACATTTCTCTCACACATATACAATTGACCTTTCTGCAAACGCTACTTAGGCACGCCCCCCATAGTTACCGGTGTTCGCTGTAACCACGCGAGACAAGCTATCTAACAAAATGGCGTCTAACGCAGTCCTGCATCGAGTTAATCTAGATAAATTCCGTCGAATTTCTCGGTTTTATTTCACCCAGATAAGAATCTCGTTGAAAGCAAAACAGCAATGGTTTAAGTTTTTCAAGTGATGGTTATTTCTCTAAAGTACAGATATATTTAACGGATTGAGGACGTGTTAAGTGTTCGTGGAAAATGCTTTCGCAGTCAACGGAAGAGTGAACAACCATATCGTGTCAACTTTGACATCAAAAGAAATGAAATATGCCACCGTCTTGAGAGACTCGACCCTATGCCTCCTAGAAGACTCGAACATTAGGCCCACAAACTGAACACCAGTACATTCACTGAGCTAATATGGGAATCCCACAGCTCTGCACATGCATGGGTACTATTACTACTATCTGATCCCTAGTCCACCATCCACGACAATATGTATGAACCACATGTATCATTATACTCACATATCTCTTGTGAACAGTAAATCTATAAATGCAGAATATATTTTTTCGAAATATTTTATTATGCATAAATAAATTAATTTCAACATACTTTTGTGCAAATATATCTGTTTGCATTAATTTTGGATGTATTCAGCTGGTCGCTTAATTCACCTTAGACATGTTCAAGATTTGTCTTAGGTTTTGTAACATATTTACATGTATAACCTCATGTGTTCATGCTAACATGAATTGAGAGAAATAAAGGATTTTGACTTGACTTGGAAATGGCACGAATTTAACGTCACCTATCAATCGATCTGGATATCTACTATCACACAGACCGTAACTACATCTTTTCACCATTGTCAATGACAGACAGCATTAATTAATTTGTAATTATTTTTCAAAACATAATTTCAGATCACGATTACTCGTTATCAGATTTGATTAAAACGTTACTAAATAACTTGTTTGTCTGACAGAACGATAAAACAATGATTCGGTGTAGTAATCAATGCTATAATTATGTGCACACATTTTATAATTGACCAATTAGCACAATCGGTGCTAAATTCCGATGTGCAATTTTGATCTTGATAATCCGGCATATTATACAGTCGGCGGTCTCTGTGATGTACCGGTAGTCGATTAGTTACTCCCAATAAACAGTGTGACACGCTTAAATTTGATTGCTGTGTTTGCTAGAAAAGAATGACTATATGGGGTCAGTCGGTGTTTTTATAGATGCATTGTTTTTAAAGCAGCTGTCTGGTATTTTGTGGTTCATATACACACTTTTAGATTTGTCCAAGGATTTTGAAATGGGTTGAATTTAACGTCGATCACCAGGATATAGACTAATATTGTACTATAACTAACCCACACACCAAAGCTACACATTTTCAACATCATTAAAACAATTTTAAACCCGTATTTTCGATCAAATTCACGCCTTTTCAAATTTGTCTACTCGTTACTAGTTTGTCTAATATGCATTGTTTGTCTAACAAGATGGCGGCGATAAGCCGTTGCCGGGGGTGTGCGCAAATGGTGCGATGCGATTGGCTAACGCCAGCTGTCGATCAAAATCGGCAGAAAGGTCAATTAGCTATAAAGTTTATATTTGCATGTGGGATGGCTCAAAATTGTTCAAAATGACTCGAATAAAATCAGATTGAGCACAGTAATTCTCTATTACATCAAATAAGTTAAATAATTACATTATCAATACTATAGCTTCGTTACTGTCTCTAAAATAAACCATATTGTATGTATATTTATTGTCGTTTAAGCTTAACATTAAACAAAACGTTCTTACTATGAAAATGTTCCAGTAGTTTTCTAGCCTTCACTCCACCCAACTTTGGAATACATTGTACAGTGGCCAGCAGGACCTCATCCAGATTGCTAGATTTCCTTTTCTTGCGGAATGGATTACTCTCCAACTTGTTCTCTGTATGAACCTGCCATTTAACGAGAATTCTAACATGACTCGATATTTTGTTTCTATAAACAAAGAACAAATCAGCAATAAACCACGGCTACGGCTGTTGAATTTTGCTCCCCTGTAAAAATAATTATGCACAACTTTCAACAATTTTACATTGGAATTGAATAGTGATTGGGCATGATTTGTAGTGTTAATAACCAGCCACACAGGAAATATAGTGTCGATAGCTGGAGGAGGATTTCCTGTGCCACTGAAATACAGATGTAATTTTACAGGGAGGTATTTTGTAAAGCCATCAGCCAAATAACAGACAAGGAGACAAAATAACGCACACATTTATTCGTTTATAGCATTATATTGGGTCATTTTAGAATGGAAATAATATTTGTCTTGCTGTTGTTTATCGGTGAGTAAACCGTGGTTTGGAGTTCTGATGCGTAGGAATTGACCACACATGCCACATTGCAAGACAAATATTATTTCCTAAATGAAAGTGTGAGTAAAGGAAACATACAACAAGACGGTCCTTGATCACTCCCTTTTTACGGTCAGTCTTTGTAGCATTGCCACCCTACATTAAGAGTACATCGCATTGTTGGGGATATCTGGGTCTTGGGTGTTTCCTGATGGAGAGGAACAGCAGGTGGAATTGTGGGCTGCATTAGTGTTTTCGTTTAACCCATTCAACCCCAAGTAACTGACATGGACTGGTGCGTGATATTTTCAGACCAATAAATTAATAACAAAATTACATTTGGATCAGTTCATTTATCAAAATGGGTAATTTTATCTAAAAATAGTAATAATTATTACTGGCAAAAAAGTGCAGATCCTGATGAGACGGCTCGTCACAAGCTGGCTTATCTGGATCTACACTTTTCATAAGCCTATTTAGAGGCCTGTGGGGTTGAAAGGGTTAATTTATGCATTTTTGAGTTTTTTCCTTTCTTTTCTTGCCATAATCAGTCATTTTGTTTAATTAACATAAATGTGACGTTCTGGAGCTGGCCGTTTTCTAATGGTAAAATTGTTAAAACTTGTGGCCCAAACCATTTGTATTATCACGCTATATTCTTGTACCTAAGTTTTGTATGTTATATCACAATCTATGTGATAAAATATGACTAAACTACATAACTTATGTTTTGTATGTAATAATGTAATATCATAATCTATGTGAGAAACTATGATTAAACTAGATCACTCGCTTGACAAACTTCGTACAGGTTTGTGTGATATTTCAGAGTTCATCATAGGTCAGAATATTTGGGAGAAGTGATAAAACGCATGATTGCGTCCATAATTGCCCAGGAACATTGAGTTTCAGATGCGTCATTAAGACTGGGTACTTTTACTTTACCATGTGTGCAAGCGGTCTATATGCGTCATTAAGACTGGGTACTTTTACTTTACCATGTGTGCAAGCTGTCTATATGCTTCATTAAGACTGGGTACTTTTACTTTACCATGTGTGCAAGCTGTCTATATGCCTCATTCAGACTGGGTACTTTTACTTTACCATGTGTGCAAGCTGTCTATATGCCTCATTCAGACTGGGTACTTTTACTTTACCATGTGTGCAAGCTGTCTATATGCTTCATTCAGACTGGGTACTTTTACTTTACCATGTGTGCAAGCTGTCTATATGCTTCATTCAGACTGGGTACTTTTACTTTACCATGTGTGCAAGCTGTCTATATGCTTCATTAAGACTGGGTACTTTTACTTTACCATGTGTACAAGCTGTCTATATGCCTCATTCAGACTGGGTACTTTTACTTTACCATGTGTGCAAGCTGTCTATATGCCTCATTCAGACTGGGTACTTTTACTTTACCATGTGTGCAAGCTGTCTATATGCTTCATTCAGACTGGGTACTTTTACTTTACCATGTGTGCAAGCTGTCTATATGCTTCATTCAGACTGGGTACTTTTACTTTACCATGTGTGCAAGCTGTCTATATGCCTCATTCAGACTGGTACCTTTACTTTACCATGTGTGCAAGCTGTCTATATGCTTCATTCAGACTGGGTACTTTTACTTTACCATGTGTGCAAGCTGTCTATATGCTTCATTCAGACTGGGTACTTTTACTTTACCATGTGTGCAAGCTGTCTATATGCTTCATTCAGACTGGGTACTTTTACTTTATGTATATATGCTTCATTAAGACTGGGTACTTTTACTTTACCATGAGTGCAAGCTGTCTATATGCTTCATTCAGACTGGGTACTTTTACTTTACCATGTGTGCAAGCTGTCTATATGCTCCATTCAGACTGGGTACTTTTACTTTACCATGTGTGCAAGCGGTCTATAAGCTTCATTTAGACTGGGTACCTTTACTTTACCATGTGTGCAAGCGGTCTATATGCTTCATTAAGACTGGGTACTTTTACTTTACCATGTGTGCAAGCTGTCTATATGCTTCACTAATACTGGGTACTTTTACTTTACCATGTGTGCAAGCGGTCTATATGCTTCATTCAGACTGGGTACTTTTACTTTACCATGTGTGCAAGCAGTCTATATGCTTCATTAAGGCTGGGTACATTTACTTTACCATGTGTGCAAGCTGTCTATATGCTTCATTAAGACTGGGTACTTTTACTTTACCATGTGTGCAAGCTGTCTATATGCTTCACTAATACTGGGTACTTTTACTTTACCATGTGTGCAAGCAGTCTATATGCCTCATTCAGACTGGGTACTTTTACTTTACCATGTGTGCAAGCTGTCTACATGCTTCATTCAGACTGGATACTTTTACTTTACCATGTGTGCAAGCTGTATATATGCTTCATTAAGACTGGGTACTTTTACTTTACCATGTGTGCAAGCTGTCTATATGCTTCATTCAGACTGGGTACTTTTACTTTACCATGTGTGCAGTGCTAAC
>CM026390.1:23715173-23736576 GCA_014843695.1 Archivesica marissinica
ATTGTAGTGACCCATCTAGGCCAGTCCATGCTTACACATTGTAGTGACCCATCTAGTCCAGTCCATGCTTACATTGTAGTGTCCCATCTAGTCCAGTCCATGCTTACACATTGTAGTGACCCATCTAGTCCAGTCCATGTTTACACATTGCTGTGACCCATCTAATCCAGTCCATGTTTACACATTGCTGTGAGCCATCTAGTCCAGTCCATGTTTACACATTGCTGTGACCCATCCAATCCAGTCCATGCTTACGCATTGCAGTGACCCATCTAGTCTATTCCATGCTTACATTGTAGTGACCCATCTAGTCCAGTCCATGCTTAAACATTGTAGTGACCCATCTAGTCCAGTCCATGCTTACACATTGTAGTGACCCATCTAGTCTAGTCCATGCTTACACATTGTAGTGGCCAGGGCAGTGACCCATCTAGGCCAGTCCATGCTTACACATTGTAGTGACCCATCTAGTCCAGTCCATGCTTACATTGTAGTGACCTATCTAGTCCAGTCCATGCTTACAGTGTAGTGACCCATCTAGTCCAGTCCATGCATTACACATTGTAGTGGCCAGGGCAGTGACCCATCTAGTCCAGTCCATGCTTACACATTTTAGTGGCCAGGGACCCATCTAGTCCAGTCCATGCTTACACATTGTTGTGACCAGGGCAGTGACACATATAGTCCAGTCCATGCGAACATAGAGACCAGGGCATACATATCAAGTACAACATAGTCCAGTCCATGCTCACACATTACAGTGACCATAAATGCTAGGGCAGTGACACATCATGTACAATCTAGTCCAGTCCATGCTTACACATTACGGAAGCCACATAGACCAGGGCAGTGACAAATCATGTACACTCTAGTCCAGTCCATGCTCTACACATTACAGTGACCAGGGCAGTGACACATCATGTACAATCTAGTCCAGTCCATGCTACTACACATTACATGACCAGGGCAGTGACACATCATGTACAATCTAGTCCAGTCCATGCTTACACATTACAGTGACCACATAGACCAGGGCAGTGACACATCATGTACAATCTAGTCCAGTCCATGCTACTACACATTACAGTGACCACATAGACCAGGGCAGTGACACATCATGTACAATCTAGTCCAGTCCATGCTACTACACATTACAGTGACCAACATAGACCAGGGCAGTGACACATCATGTACAATCTAGTCCAGTCCATGCTTACACATTACAGTGACCACATAGACCAGGGCAGTGACACATCATGTACAATCTAGTCCAGTCCATGCTTACACATTACAGTGACCACATAGACCAGGGCAGTGACACATGTACAATCTAGTCCAGTCCATGCTACTACACATTACAGTGACCACATAGACCAGGGCAGTGACACATCATGTACAATCTAGTCCAGTCCATGCTTACATATTACAGTGACCACATCATAGACCAGGGCAGTGACACATCATGTACAATCTAGTCCAGTCCATGCTTACACATTACATTGACCAGGGCAGTGACACATCATGTACAATCTAGTCCAGTCCATGCTTACACATTACATAGACCAGGGCAGTGACACATCATGTACAATCTAGTCCAGTCCATGCTTACACATTACAGTGACCACATAGACCAGGGCAGTGACACATCATGTACAATCTAGTCCAGTCCATGCTTACACATTACAGTGACCACATAGACCAGGGCAGTGACACATCATGTACACTCTAGTCCAGTCCATGCTACTACACATTACAGTGACCACATAGACCAGGGCAGTGACACATCATGAACAATCTAGTCCAGTCCATGCTTACACATTACAGTGACCACATAGACCAGGGCAGTGACACATCATGTACAATCTAGTCCAGTCCATGCTACTACACATTACAGTGACCACATAGACCAGGGCAGTGATACATCATGTACAATCTAGTCCAGTCCATGCTACTACACATTACAGTGACCACATAGATCAGGGCAGTGACACATCATGTACAATCTAGTCCAGTCCATGCTTACATATTACATTGACCACATCATAGACCAGGGCAGTGACACATCATGTACACTCTAGTCCAGTCCATGCTTACACATTACATTGACCACATCATAGACCAGGGTAGTGACACATCATTTACAATCTAGTCCAGTCCATGCTTACACATTACATTGACCACATCATAGACCAGGGCAGTGACACATCATGTACAATCTAGTCCAGTGCATGCTTACACATTACAGTGACCACATCATAGACCAGGACAGTGACACATCATGTACAATCTAGTCCAGTCCATGCTACTACACATTACAGTGACCACATCATAGACCAGGGCAGTGACACATCATGTACAATCTAGTCCAGTCCATGCTTACACATTACGGTGACCACATCATAGATCAGGGCAGTGACACATTATGTACAATCTAGTCCAGTCCATGCTACTACACATTACAGTGACCACATAGACCAGGGCAGTGCCACATGTACAATCTAGTCCAGTCCATGATTACACATTACAGTGACCACATAGACCAGGGCAGTGACACATCATGTACAATCCAGTCCAGTCCATGCTACTACACATTACAGTGACCACATAGACCAGGGCAATGACACGTCATGTACACTCTAGTCTAGTCCATGCTTACACATTACAGTGACCACATAGACCAAGGCAGTGACACATCATGTACAATCTAGTCCAGTCCATGCTTACACATTACAGTGACCACATCATAGACCAGGGCAGTGACACATCATGTACAATCTAGTCCAGTCCATGCTTACACATTACAGTGACCCATCTAGTCCAGTCCATGCTTACACATTACAGTGACGCATCTAGTCCAGTCCAGGCTTACACATTACAGTGACCCATCTAGTCCAGTCCATGCTTACACATTACAGTGACCCATATAGTCCAGTCCATGCTTACACATTACAGTGACCACATCATAGACCAGGGCAGTGACAGATCATGTACAATCTAGTCCAGTCCATGTTAACACATTACGGAAGCCATTATGTCACTTGTCTCAGATAGAGATTATTCACAAAAACAAAACAAAACAACTACAGGACAACATTTTAATGTACACCTACTTATACGTAATCACCAAGTTGAACCGTGGCTTGTTCCACAAACTATTTAAGCCCACTTTTACAGTATATAATATATATACGCTATATATTTATATTTAGATAACCAATCCAAAAGCACTACATGTATATGTTTACTGAAGAGTGTTCATGAAACCAGCCCTTATTTTATATACCGTCCACAATGGCATTGTCTAATTTTCAACGACATAACCAAAATTGACCATATTTCCCAGGATGATGTTTCTCATAGACAGCAAGCTTATACAGACAATATTCTAAGATATATTAATCCAACATATAACTATGTAACATATTGGTATAGACTGGTATTCCGGTGTCGGAGGTTTATCCCATGTTTGGAGCAGGACACATCAGGTATTACTGCGGAAGTGTATCCCATGTTTGGAGCAGGAGACATCAGGTATTACTGCAGAAGTGTGTCCCATGTTTGGAGCAGGAGACATCAGGTATTACTGCAGAAATTTATCCCATGTTTGGAGCAGGACACATCAGGTATTACTGCGGAAGTGTATCCCATGTTTGGAGCAGGAGACATCAGGTATTACTGTAGAAGTGTATCCCATGTTTAGAGCAGGAGACATCAGATATTACTGCAGAAGTTTATCCCATGCTTGGAGCAGGAGACATCAGGTATTACTGCGGAAGTGTGTCCCATGCTTGGAGCAGGAGACATCAGGTATTACTGCGGAAGTTTATCCCATGTTTGGAGCAGGACACATCAGGTATTACTGCAGAAGTGTGTCCCATGTTTGGAGCATGACACATCAGGTATTACTATGGAAGTGTATCCCATGTTTGGAGCAGGACACATCAGGTATTACTGCAGAAGTGTGTCCCATGTTTGGAGCAGAACACATCAGGTATTACTGCGGAAGTTTATCCCATGTTTGGAGCAGGACACATCAGGTATTACTGCAGAAGTTTATCCCATGTTTGGAGCAGGAGATATCAGGTATTACTGCAGAAGTGTGTCCCATGTTTGGATCAGGAGACATCAGGTATTACTGCCGAAATTTATCCCATGTTTGGAGCAGGAGACATCAGGTATTACTGCTGAAGTGTATCCCATGTTTGGAGCAGGAGACATCAGGTATTACTGCGGAAGTGTATCCCATGTTTGGAGCAGGACACATCAGGTATTACTGCGGAAGTTTATCCCATGTTTGGAGCAGGACACATCAGGTATTACTGCAGAAGTTTATCCCATGTTTGGAGCAGGACACATCAGGTATTACTGCGGAAGTGTATCCCATGCTTGGAGCAGGACACATCAGGTATTACTGCGGAAGTGTATCCCATGTTTGGAGCAGGACACATCAGGTATTACTGCAGAAGTGTATCCCATGTTTGGAGCAGGACACATCAGGTATTACTGCGGAAGTTTATCCCATGTTTGGAGCAGGACACATCAGGTATTACTGCCTAAGTGTATCCCATGTTTGGAGCAGGACACATCAGGTATTACTGCGGAAGTGTATCCCATGTTTGGAGCCGGACACATCAGGTATTACTGCGGAAGTTTATCCCATGTTTGGAGCAGGAGACATCAGGTATTACTGCGGAAGTATATCCCATGTTTGGTGCTGGACACATCAGGTATTACTGCGGAAGTGTATCCCGTGTTTGGAGCAGGACACATCAGGTATTACTGCGGAAGTGTATCCCATGTTTGGAGCAGGACACATCAGGTATTACTGTAGAAGTTTATCCCATGTTTGGAGCAGGACACATCAGGTATTACTGCAGAAGTCGGAAGTGTATCCCATGTTTAGAGCAGGACACATCAGGTATTACTGCGGAAGTGCATCCCATGTTTGGAGCAGGAGACATCAGTTATTACTGCGGAAGTCGGAAGTCTATCCCATGTTTGGAGCAGGAGACATCAGGTATTACTGCGGAAGTGTGTCCCATGTTTGGAGCAGGAGACATCAGGTATTACTGCGGAAGTGTGCCCATGTTTGGAGCAGGAGACATCAGGTATTACTGCGGAAGTTTATCCCATGTTTGGAGCAGGACACATCAGGTATTACTGCGGAAGTGTATCCCATGTTTGGAGCAGGAGACATCAGGTATTACTGTAGAAGTGTATCCCATGTTTGGAGCAGGAGACATCAGGTATTACTGTAGAAGTGTATCCCATGTTTGGAGCAGGAGACATCAGGTATTACTGCGGAAGTGTATCCCATGTTTGGTGCTGGACACATCAGGTATTACTGCGGAAGTGTATCCCGTGTTTGGAGCAGGACACATCAGGTATTACTGCGGAAGTGTATCCCTTGTTTGGAGCAGGACACATCAGGTATTACTGTAGAAGTTTATCCCATGTTTGGAGCAGGACACATCAGGTATTACTGCAGAAGTCGGAAGTGTATCCCATGTTTAGAGCAGGACACATCAGGTATTACTGCGGAAGTGCATCCCATGTTTGGAGCAGGAGACATCAGGTATTACTGCGGAAGTCGGAAGTCTATCCCATGTTTGGAGCAGGAGACATCAGGTATTACTGCGGAAGTGTGTCCCATGTTTGGAGCAGGAGACATCAGGTATTACTGCGGAAGTGTGCCCATGTTTGGAGCAGGAGACATCAGGTATTACTGCGGAAGTTTATCCCATGTTTGGAGCAGGACACATCAGGTATTACTGCGGAAGTGTATCCCATGTTTGGAGCAGGAAACATCAGGTATTACTGTAGAAGTGTATCCCATGTTTGGAGCAGGAGACATCAGGTATTACTGTAGAAGTGTATCCCATGTTTGGAGCAGGAGACATCAGGTATTACTGTAGAAGTGTATCCCATGTTTGGAGCAGGAGACATAAGGTATTACTGTAGAAGTGTATCCAGTGTTTGGAGCGGGAGACATCAGGTATTACTGTGGAAGTGTATCCCATGTTTGGAGCAGGAGACATCAGGTATTACTGTGGAAGTGTATCCCATGTTTGGAGCAGGACACATCAGGTATTACTGCGGAAGTTTATCCCATGTTTGGAGCAGGAGACATCAGGTATTACTGCGGAAGTGTATCCCATGTTTGGAGCAGGAGACATCAGGTATTACTGCGGAAGTGTATCCCATGTTTGGAGCAGGACACATCAGGCATTACTGTAGAAGTTTATCCCATGTTTGGAGCAGGAGACATCAGGTATTACTGTAGAAGTGTATCCCATGTTTGGAGCAGGAGACATCAGGTATTACTGCGGAAGTTTATCCCATGTTTGGAGCAGGAGACATCAGGTATTACTGCGGAAGTGTGTCCCATGTTTGGAGCAGGACACATCAGGTATTACTGCGGAAGTTTATCCCATGTTTGGAGCAGGAGACATCAGGTATTACTGTGGAAGTTTATCCCATGTTTGGAGCAGGATGCATCAGGTATTACTGCGGAAGTTTATCCCATGTTTGGAGCAGGAGACATCAGGTATTACTGCGGAAGTGTGTCCCATGTTTGGAGCAGGACACATCAGGTATTACTGTAGAAGTTTATCCCATGTTTGGAGCAGGACACATCAGGTATTACTGCGGAAGTCGGAGGTTTATCCCATGGTTGGAGCAGGACACATCAGGTATTACTGCGGAAGTTTATCCCATGTTTGGAGCAGGAGACATCAGGTATTACTGTAGAAGTGTATCCCATGTTTGGAGCAGGAGACATCAGGTATTACTGCGGAAGTTTATCCCATGTTTGGAGCAGGAGACATCAGGTATTACTGCGGAAGTGTGTCCCATGTTTGGAGCAGGACACATCAGGTATTACTGCGGAAGTTTATCCCATGTTTGGAGCAGGAGACATCAGGTATTACTGTGGAAGTTTATCCCATGCTTGGAGCAGAATGCATCAGGTATTACTGCGGAAGTTTATCCCATGTTTGGAGCAGGAGTCATCAGGTATTACTGCGGAAGTGTGTCCCATGTTTGGAGCAGGACACATCAGGTATTACTGTAGAAGTTTATCCCATGTTTGGAGCAGGACACATCAGGTATTACTGCGGAAGTCGGAGGTTTATCCCATGGTTGGAGCAGGACACACCAGGTATTACTGCGGAAGTTTATCCCATGTTTGGAGCAGGAGACATCAGGTATTACTGCGGAAGTTTATCCCATGTTTGGAGCAGGACACATCAGGTATTACTGCGGAAGTGTATCCCATGTTTGGAGCAGGACACATCAGGTATTACTGCGGAAGTGTGTCCCATGTTTGGAGCAGGACACATCAGGTATTACTGTAGAAGTGTATCCCATGTTTGGAGCAGGATGCATCAGGTATTACTGCGGAAGTTTATCCCATGTTTGGAGCAGGAGACATCAGGTATTACTGCGGAAGTGTGTCCCATGTTTGGAGCAGGAGACATCAGGTATTACTGTGGAAGTGTATCCCATGTTTGGAGCAGGACACATCAGGTATTACTGCGGAAGTTTATCCCATGTTTGGAGCAGGAGACATCAGGTATTACTGCGGAAGTGTATCCCATGTTTGGAGCAGGAGACATCAGGTATTACTGCGGAAGTGTATCCCATGTTTGGAGCAGGAGACATCAGGTATTACTGCGGAAGTTTATCCCATGTTTGGAGCAGGAGACATCAGGTATTACTGCAGACGTTTATCCCATGTTTAGAGCAGGATACATCAGGTATTACTGCGGAAGTTATTGACATGTACTCTGTTCACAGAAAAACAGATTTTTTATTTTCAAGACTTGTACATAGTACATCGTCGAAAAGTATACAATATATTATGCATAGTTATTGTCATGTGATGTAAGGATGGTGTATAACAATAGTTAATAGTACAATAATATTAATATAATTTCTATCATTCTAATAAGAAAGTTAATCAGTATATTACTGATTACAATTTACGGTAAAGAGGGTGAACATATAGTATACTAAATAAGAGTTTGGTTATTCAACAACGTGTTTCTTATGGATATTGCTTCTTTAACATATTTGGACAAGTTACATATACCTTTTTTATCAGTTGACTTTATCAATTCTAAATACTTATACATCGATGGTTTAGAATGGTAATATTTATGTAAGTACTTTTTACGTATATTGCTAAAGCATGAACATATACATATAAAATGATATTCGTCTTCTATGTCTAATGTATTACAGCAGTTACAGTGTCTTTGATCTCTCGGTATTCTATTTATTGCGTATCGGCCAGTTTGGATTCTTAAAGGATGAACAGATAATCTCAACCTACTAATAAACAACCTAAGATTTCGTGGCACAACGTCGAGGTATCTCTCATAACAGAGAGTAGTTTTAAACAATCTATAATTATCAAGGACTGAACTTCTATCTAAAGTCCCAAACCATTCCTGTGTGAACGCATCAATGACTCGATGTTTGAATATATAACAAAATACCTTCATATCAATATCACTATTAAAATTTAATTATATATCTACAGTATTATTCGCAAGTTTTCTGTTATATTTTAAATATTTCTCTCTGTGTCAGTGTGTGTTTACCGATATTGATGCTACATAATAATCACAGTGAATGCTATGAGTACATGTATAATATTATAATTATAATCTCTTGAACATACGAGTATTACACATATTCTGCCGATTTCTACAAGATGCCATTGAGTAAAATAACAATGTATGTAACAGATGAGCAGAGAAAAGAATTGCTGACTTTCTTGCATAATAAGAACTGGGACGTAGAGATGGAAATAGAAGAAACAGCCACCGCCATGCCCGTTGCAGAGGCTGCTTACGTACCTCCCCCTATGCCTCAGCATGCTGAAGGTGTTGCTGAGTGTCCACTGTGCTTGTGTTCCCCTTGCATAATAAATGAACAGAACAAACAACTTTGGTGGCCTGCTAATAATCGTCCACCGCATAATCTAAATTCACATGAGAAAAAGCTTCTATACAGGAGGTTTTGGGCAATGCTATATAATTGTGGCGCATGGAAAGATGTCAGATATATAGAGAGAAAAGTAGCGGCTAGAAGAGGAGACTGTACTTGGCATAAGAGGGAACTGATGCCTGAATGTGTGGTACAGCAATGCAGGAACTGGCTGCCTAACCCGCGCAACCAGCCTTATTTGGGCCATAAGTGGAGTTGAATTGTTTATACCAGTTGTAAGTACTATAAAAATACAGAACTTCAATTTCAGCAATTTATAACCTCTGATATGTACGTGGGTCATAATAGATATAAGTGGTGCTCATGTATTAGATGCATACCATGCAGGGCCTCGCATGTGGCAAATACGATGTGCGTCGACCGTCAGATTTGTACCGCTATTCCTCGTGTGTTTAGTGCGTCGACCGTCAGATTTGTACCGCTATTCCTCGTGTGTTTAAGGTCAAATATAGGTCAACCTGCAGGCCTTTAAAGGCCTGCAGTTTGACCCCGTCCAATTGTAAAGATTTATACTTTACTACCTGTTCCATGTGATTAGTGGCTTGTATCAACACTGTAGCAGTACATTCAGTATAATTTGGCGTATGTAGGTATTTTCTAACGGTTAATATGCACGATCACTCTGTGAGCTGAGAATTAGTCAAAATGAGGCCCTGACAATTTAAGTAAACGTATATTATTGATTGTAAAGAAAATTGATAGTTATGAGTATTCAAACTACATAATCCAGATCAGCCCAGGGACATAGATTACATGTTATGTAGGTGCCTCATCAGCCGTAGCGTAATCACTGAGACTGATAATTTGTATGTATGTATATAATATGTATGTATTTATATGAATAAACTATATGTGTTCGTTATATGGTAACCTTCATACTTCATTTAATTATATATCTACAGTATTATTCGCAAGTTTTCTGTTATATTTTAAATATTTCTCTGTGTCAGTGTGTGTTTACCGATATTGATGCTACATAATAATCACAGTGAATGCTATGAGTACATGTATAATATTATAATTATAATCTCTTGAACATACGAGTATTAAACATATTCTGCCGATTTCTACAAGATACCATTGAGTAAAATAACAATGTATGTAACTGATGAGCAGAGAAAAGAATTGCTGACTTTCTTGCAAAATAAGAACTGGGACGTAGAGATGGAAATAGAAGAAACAGCCACCGCCATGCCCGTTGCAGAGGCTGCTTACGTACCTCCCCCTATGCCTCAGCATGCTGAAGGTGTTGCTGAGTGTCCACTGTGCTTGTGTTCCCCTTGCATAATAAATGAACAGAACAAACAACTTTGGTGGCCTGCTAATAATCGTCCACCGCATAATCTAAATTCACATGAGAGAAAGCTTCTATACAGGAGGTTTTGGGCAATGCTATATAATTGTGGCGCATGGAAAGATGTCAGATATATAGAGAGAAAAGTAGCGGCTAGAAGAGGAGACTGTACTTGGCATAAGAGGGAACTGATGCCTGAATGTGTGGTACAGCAATGCAGGAACTGGCTGCCTAACCCGCGCAACCAGCCTTATTTGGGCCATAAGTGGAGTTGAATTGTTTATACCAGTTGTAAGTACTATAAAAATACAGAACTTCAATTTCAGCAATTTATAACCTCTGATATGTACGTGGGTCATAATAGATATAAGTGGTGCTCATGTATTAGATGTATACCATGCAGGGCCTCGCATGTGGCAAATACGATGTGCGTCGACCGTCAGATTTGTACCGCTATTCCTCGTGTGTTTAGTGCGTCGACCGTCAGATTTGTACCGCTATTCCTCGTGTGTTTAAGGTCAAATATAGGTCAACCTGCAGGCCTTTAAGGAAATATCGCTACAAGAATGTGTCTATGATTCATAAAGGAAACATATATCATTGTTACATAGTAAATTTAAAAAGTGATCACTGTCTCTCTTACTACGGGTAAATCCATTAATGTTCCAGGATAGGATGTGAAGTTCACCCCCTGCGTGCTCCTAGTCTCGAACCGGTTTACCGTTCACGTACAGCGTATCGTACGCGATCCACGCCCTGTCCCTACTGCGGAAGTTTATCCCATGTTTAGAGCAGGACACATCAGGTATTACTGCGGAAGTCGGAGGTTTATCCCATGGTTGGAGAAGGACACACCAGGTATTACTGCAGAAGTTTATCCCATGTTTGGAACAGGAGACATCAGGTATTACTGTGGAAGTGTATCCCATGTTTAGAGCAGGGCACATCAGGTATTACTGCAGACGTTTATCCCATGTTTAGAGCAGGATACATCAGGTATTACTGCGGAAGTTATTGACATGTACTGTGTTCGGCGTCATGCGCCTCACAGTTCGGCGTTACGCCCCTCACACAGTCAAATAGTATGCATAATTTAATAGAGGGGGTGTCCTAGGATAGAAGTACGAGACCTTAAGTGGCTTATGGATAACATTTCAAGTTCCTGTGGTTCGGCGTCATGCGCCTCACAGTTCGGCGTTACGCTCCTCACACAGTCAATGTTCGTATTTCATCTCTGTAAAATTATAGCAATCGGTATCATTTTGAAAATGACATCTCTGATAATATCGAAATTTGAATGTGCAAAGCGCAACTTGTTGCCCAACCCATTTGCTTAGATGGTACGATGGTCGCCAGATCGGACAGGTGGGTTTCTCCGGGTACTCCGGTTTCCTCCCACATGAATGATGAATATACATATACTCTTTCATCCGCGCCAACGAGAGTGATTAATATAAGTTGTTAAAACTTGCTTGTATGTATTCCATTAATGTCAAACCCCTTGCGGTGACCTAGACATGTCCCCAGCTTAGCCGACCTAAGTGGTTAACCAGTACTAAGCAATGTGTGTGAGGCGCCTTGCTCAATGACACTACATATGTGGCCTGCCCGAATATCGAACCCAGGACCGTTCGATTCCAAACCTGACGCTCTACCACTGGACCACGGACGCCACACGTCTTTCGTAATCGTTGTAAAATAAATAAAGTTTCAACCCATTTGCTTGTAGATTGCTATTCACAGTGTTCAAGTATACACATAGCATTATAATGGTATCATTTTGTTCATATATGTATCATGTTTATATTTGTAATTGTATTGTATATAAAATATGACTAAACAACATAAAAATGTAAGAATTTGTTTCGCAATCGAGCTAAAATAAAGGTGTATAAACTAACATAAAATGTGCAACTTCGGCGTTCTGTGGTTCAATGGGTTCCTGGGGAGCATTGCCCCCAGACACCCATCCAGCGCCAACGTACTTTCGGTGCTCAATTTATTAGTCGGGCGTATAGGTTCAAATGGCTAGCTACGCCACTGGAACTATTTTTTGCAACAAATGGCCACGAGCCAAGTTACAAGAGCAAGTAGGTGCCTGTTTATCGCGGTGTAGCAATATCAATTGACGTGTTCTATTTAACGACTGTTTATTTGCTGTCGTCAACAACATTTCACAACACGAGATAATCCGATTTTGCTCTATGGTGCAATACATTGATAATAAAGGTATACAACCAATATTTGGTTACTGAAAACAGCCCAAAATGGTGAATGCCCTATGTAGATCAATACTCTCAATTATTGGTCAATTTCAAGTAAGTACTACACTGTTTTATAATTTCAAGAAGCATAAAAGCCTGAACCCCCCCCCAGTGTGTTAGACCTTTTAGTGTTTGTAGATGATCATACACGTTATGTTAGTGTAGTATGGAGGCGTGACGGTCGGGCTGGGATAAACGAGTGCGTGTAGATGATCATACACGTTATGTTAGTGTAGTATGGAGGCGTGACGGTCGGGCTGGGATAAACGAGTGCTTGTAGATGATCATACACGTTATGTTAGTGTAGTATGTAGGCGTGACGGTCAGGCTGGGATAAATGAGTGCTTGTAGATGATCATACACGTTATGTTAGTGTAGTATGGAGGCATGACGGTCGGGCAGGGATAAATGAGTGCTTGTAGATGATCATACACGTTATGTTAGTGTAGTATGGAGGCGTGACGGTCGGGCTTGGATAAATGAGTGCTTGTAGATGATCACACACGTTATGTTAGTGTAGTATGGAGGCGTGACGGTCGGGCTGGGATAAATGAGTGCTTGTAGATGATCATACACGTTATGTTAGTGTAGTATGGAGGCGTGACGGTCGGGCTGGGATAAATGAGTGCTTGTTGATGATCATACACGTTATGTTAGTGTAGTATGGAGGCGTGACGGTCGGGCTGGGATAAACGAGTGCTTGTAGATGATCATACACGTTATGATAGTATAGTATGGAAGCGTGACGGTTGGGATGGTATAAATGAGTTTGTAGATGATCATACACGTTATGCCAATATAGTATGGAGGCGGGACGGTCGGGCTTTGATAAGACATTGTTATAATAGATGATCCAGTTCCTACATGTTATGCTAGTATAGTATGGAGGCCTGACGGTCGGGCTGGGATAAGACATTGTTATTAGATGATCCAGTTCCTACATGTTATGCCAGTATAGTATGGAGGCGTGACGGTCGTGCTGGGATAAGATGGTGTTATTAGATGATCCAGTTCCTACATGTTATGCCAGTGTAGTATAGAGGCGTGACGGTCGAGCCGAGATAAGACAGTGGTTCTAGTTGTTCATATTGTTCGCTCCACTATACCATTGAGCGTGACAATAGAATAAGGACAAGACAATGGCCGTAGCTGTTCCTTCACGTTATGTTAGTATCAGGTTAGGATAAGACTGATTCTAGTTGTTCATACACTAGCCCCAGTATCACATGGTGCATTTAGATGATCCTACACGTTATTCCAGTATAGTATGGAGGCGTGACGGTCGGGCTGGGATAAGATAGTGCTATTAGATGATCATACACGTTATGCCAGTATAGTATGGAGGCTTGACGGTCAGGCTGGAATAAGATAGTGCATTTAGATGATCCTACACGTTATGCCAGTATAATATGGAGGCGTGACGGTCGGGCTGGGATCAGAGCGTGTTTCTAGATGTTACTACACGTTTTGCCAGTATATTACGTAGCGTGACGGTCTGTGTAAGATAATACAGCGGTTCTAGTTGTTCATATTGTTCGCCCCATTATCTTATATGGCGTGATGATCGAATTAGGACAAGACAATGGACATAGCTGTTCCTTCATGTTAGTATCTCGTGGGACGTGGCACCCAGGTTAGGGTAAGACACACGGGGCATGGCGATCTGGCTAGGCTTAGTTTCAAATTATTCGACACGTCGTCCCAGTAACTCGGAGCTTTAGTTCACATTGTTTTTAATTTCATAGAGATTAGAAACTTGTTTGTGTTAAAATATAGATACATCCAGGAAATAAACACGCACACCGGTCCTCTACCTTTACAGGCATAAAACATGCTATTATTGGAAAATGACGAAGCGCGACTGGTATATAAACACTCGTTTGCCCTCAGTACTTCGGAAGCCCCAGAAAGTTGTAGTTGTGATCTGTGAGCGGTGAGGTTCGACTCGCGTCCGGATTGAACAATTATGACGGACTGGAAATGGATATTGTCGAGAGTGAAATATCACTTTTGACTCAACTGCTTACTTCGATAGCTCTCGGAATGTTCGTATTCTGAGTAAATTCCCGGTTCCTGGGTCTCGTCCATCGCAACCTCGCTGTCGCCCTTTTGGGTGCTAAGGGGTGGACGGGGTAGCCCGGGGACCACAGGTGTGATGCTTTAGGTACCGTGTATTGAATACTTGGGTTATCTCTCGCATTGTGCCTGTTGGTCCCTAGGCAAGCAGCTACGAAAGGATCGGGTCGACGTGTGATATCTTGGAATACGAACTGTATGGATGGCTATCGAAGAAAGCGGACCTGAGTCGACGTGACACTTCGCTTTTGACAAAATCTGGATCCGATACGTACATGATTTTCAGGGACGGGTTTAGCTTACGGCTCATTAATCACGAACAACTATCGTGATCACGGGACATATTTCTAAACTTATTTACTGTTTGTACTGCGTTGTTACGATCGGGGTCTCGATCGCCCGCACTATCCTCCAAAATAACTAATCTCTTCAGGAGGCGTCGCTCATATGGGCAACCGGTAGCGACGATAAATAAACGTAAATACACACACGTTGCGGTCGGTTGTTTTAATATACGATCAAACGCAGTCAGAGATTTCATTTGGATCGTTCGTATAATCTAGCGTTGCGCACTCAAAGGTGTTAATTGTTATTGAAATATTCGGTTCACTGGTTGCTGCGAATCTTTAGAGATTTTAACATTCTTCTGCATATTTATATAGTTACCATGGTATTGCTATGCGTGTCGAATGTTGCCGTGTAATGGGAGATAAATAATGGATTAATTTGTGTTTCATTATATATGTATATAAACACTAGTAGATCTAAATGGAACGATTATATATGTACATATATAGAGCTGCTATAAATGTAGAGCTTAGAAATGCACACATAGAGCTATCTTCTGTTGTTAAATTCAATCTGGAATCCAGTCACAGAATGGGTTTCGAACAAGTTATGCGCTTAAATAGAATGTGCTGCACACCAATCTATTTGTAAAGAGCAGATTATTTAGATGTTGTGATTATTTCGGTGAATAGTAGGACTAGGTGAACAGTGGAACCTGTTTTTGTGAAATTAACAATTTGTAAATTACCTCCCTGTATGCGCATGTTTGAACACACTCGCCAATAACTCTGTAAATGGTGGATTACGAAACTTAATTAACGCTATGATAAATTTGCATATGAATTGTATTGTTTTTCCACTGAAAAAAATAATGGGCATAAAAATGATAATAAATAATAGATTTGTGGGACAGACGGATCTGTAGTCCAGTGGTAACACGTTGGACTGGTAATCCAGGGATCGCAGGTTCGATCCCCCGTCTGACCCTAATAAAATTAAGACTTTCAGATGGGACGTTAAACCGAGGTCTCGTGTCGGTGCTTTACATCGTGCACGTAAAAGAACCAGAGGAGACTCTGGAATGGGTCTCTGTCTGTATCATGCACTATCCTCCAAAATCTAAATGACTAATGACAACCGGTAGCGACGATAGATAAACGTAAAACACAGATCTGTGGAAGTCGTGATAGTGCAGTGGTAGCCCGTTCGCTTCAGGCCCGGAGTTCGCCGTTACGATTATGCCCTTTAAATTCCACATGCCTCTTCTTTCCCTCGTGGCATGGATTCCATCAGGAATGAGGTCTCGAGAGTGATTAATATAAGTTGTAAGAACTTGTTTCTCAATCGAACTAAGATCAATTTGTATCAACTAAAAGTAGAATTTTTTTTATTTAACGTCGCTACCGTTTTCCCATTTGAGCGACGGGCAGTTTACCTAACACCTTTCCAGGGCAGGCTCCAGCGGTTAACCAGTAATTGGTGCATCAACCTCCGTAAGAAACTGCCAACTTTTTCATATAAATGAGACACGGTCTGAGCGGGGCTCGAACCCGTGACCATCAGTGATGATAGGTTAGTGGTATACAAGTCAGCGACCTTAACCACTCGACCACGGACTAAAAATCTAGAATAAAGACATTTAAGCATAATAATTAAAGAAAGCAAGCCATTTAGCAGGTTAGCAGTCCTCGTACAATATACTACTTTATCCACACCGACTTCTAGTTTGAAAAGAAATCAAATTGGGTATTGTTCTGTTAAATTCAAGTCAATAACTGGGTTACTCATTTCTACATGTTTGACCCACAAGAGGGCGGCGTGTTGAAAAAGGTGCGGTTCAGATGAGCAGCTGCGTTATTGGTTGACATGTGGCCACACCATGCTTGCACATTGCTGTGACCCATCTAGTCCAGTGCATTCTTACACATTGTAGTGACCAGGGCAGTGTCACATCTAGGCCAGTCCATTCTTACACATTGTAGTGACCAGGGCAATGACCCATCTAGTCCAGTCCATGCTTACACATTGTAGTGACCCATCTAGTCCAGTCCATGCTTACACATTGTAGTGACCAGGACAGTGACACATCTAGTCCAGCCCATGCTTACACATTGTAGTGACCAGGACAGTGACACATCTAGTCAAGTCCATGCTTACACATTGTAGTGACCAGGACAATGACACATCTAGTCCAGTCCATGCTTACACATTGTAGTGACCAGGGCAGTGCCACATCTAGTCCAGTCCATGCTTACACATTGTAGTGACCCATCTAGTCCAGTCCATGCTTACACATTGTAGTGACCCATCTAGTCAAGTCCATGCTTACACATTGTAGTGACCAGGACAGTGACACATCTAGTCCAGTCCATGCTTACACATTGTAGTGACCCATCTAGTCCAGTCCATGCTTACACATTGTAGTGACCAGGACAATGACACATCTAGTCCAGTCCATGCTTACACATTGTAGTGACCCATCTAGTCCAGTCCATGTTTACACATTGTAGTGACCCATCTAGTCCAGTCCATGTTTACACATTGTAGTGACCCATCTAGTCCAGGCTTACACATTGTAGTGACCCATCTAGTCCAGTCCATGCTTACACATTGTAGTGACCAGGGCAGTGCCACATCTAGTCCAGTCCATGCATACACATTGTAGTGACCCATCTAGTCCAGTCCATACTTGCACATTGTAGTGACCCATCTAGTCCAGTCCATGCTTACACATTGTAGTGACCCATCTAGTCTAGTCCATGCTTACACATTGTAGTGACCAGGGCAGTGACATATCTAGTCCAGTCCATACTTACACATTGTAGTGACCCATCTAGTCCAGTCCATGCTTACACATTGTAGTGACCCATCTAGTCCAGTCCATGTTTACACATTGTAGTGACCCATCTAGTCCAGTCCATGCTTACACATTGTAGTGACCCATCTAGTCCAGTCCATGTTTACACATTGTAGTGACCCATCTAGTCCAGTCCATGTTTACACATTGTAGTGACCCATCTAGTCCAGTCCATGTTTACACATTGTAGTGACCCATCTAGTCCAGTCCATGCTTACACATTGTAGTGACCAGGGCAGTGCCACATCTAGTCCAGTCCATGCTTACACATTGTAGTGACCCATCTAGTCCAGTCCATACTTGCACATTGTAGTGACCCATCTAGTCCAGTCCATGCTTACACATTGTAGTGACCCATCTAGTCTAGTCCATGCTTACACATTGTAGTGATCAGGGCAGTGACATATCTAGTCCAGTCCATACCTACACATTGTAGTGACCCATCTAGTCCAACCCATGCTTACACAGTGTAGTGACCAGGGCAGTAACCCATTTAGTCCAGTCCATGCTTACACATTGCTGTGATCAGGACAGTGACCCATCTAGTCCAGTCCATGCTTACACATTGTAGTGGCCAGGGCAGTGACCCATCTAGTCCAGTCCATGCTTACACATTGTAGTGGCCACGACAGTGACACATCTAGTCCAGTCCATACTTACATATTGTAGTGACCAGGACAGTGACACATCTAGTCCAGTCCATGCTTACACATTGTAGTGGCCAGGAGAGTGACACATCTAGTCCAGTCCATGCTTACACATTGTAGTGACCAGGGCAGTGACCCATCTAGTCCAGTCCATGCTTACACATTGTAGTGACCCATCTAGTCCAGTCCATACTTACACATTGTAGTGACCAGGGCAGTGACACATCTAGTCCAGTCCATACTTACACATTGTAGTGACCAGGGCAGTGACACATATAGTCCAGTTCATACTTACACATTGTAGTGACCCATCTAGTCCAGTCCATACTTACACATTGTAGTGACCCATCTAGTCCAGTCCATGCTTACACATTGTAGTGACCCATCTAGTCCAGGTTTACACATTGTAGTGACCCATCTAGTCCAGTCCATGTTTACACATTGTAGTGACCCATCTAGTCCAGTCCATGCTTACACATTGTAGTGACCAGGGCAGTGCCACATCTAGTCCAGTCCATACTTGCACATTGTAGTGACCCATCTAGTCCAGTCCATGCTTACACATTGTAGTGACCCATCTAGTCTAGTCCATGCTTACACATTGTAGTGACCAGGGCAGTGACATATCTAGTCCAGTCCATACTTACACATTGTAGTGACCCATCTAGTCCAACCCATGCTTACACAGTGTAGTGACCAGGGCAGTGACCCATTTAGTCCAGTCCATGCTTACACATTGCTGTGATCAGGACAGTGACCCATCTAGTCCAGTCCATGCTTACACATTGTAGTGGCCAGGGCAGTGACCCATCTAGTCCAGTCCATGCTTACACATTGTAGTGGCCACGACAGTGACACATCTAGTCCAGTCCATACTTACATATTGTAGTGACCAGGACAGTGACACATCTAGTCCAGTCCATGCTTACACATTGTAGTGGCCAGGAGAGTGACACATCTAGTCCAGTCCATACTTACACATTGTAGTGACCAGGACAGTGACACATCTAGTCCAGTCCATACTTACATTGTAGTGACCCATCTAGTCCAGTCCATGCTTACACATTGTAGTGACCCATCTAGTCCAGTCCATGCTTACACATTGTAGTGACCCATCTAGTCCAGTCCATACTTACACATTGTAGTGACCAGGGCAGTGACACATCTAGTCCAGTCCATACTTACACATTGTAGTGACCAGGGCAGTGACACATATAGTCCAGTTCATACTTACACATTGTAGTGACCCATCTAGTCCAGTCCATACTTACACATTGTAGTGACCCATCTAGTCCAGTCCATGCTTACACATTGTAGTGACCCATCTAGTCCAGTCCATGTTTACACATTGTAGTGACCCATCTAGTCAAGTCCATGCTTACACATTGTAGTGACCAGGACAGTGACACATCTAGTCCAGTCCATGCTTACACATTGTAGTGACCCATCTAGTCCAGTCCATGCTTACACATTGTAGTGACCAGGACAGTGACACATCTAGTCCAGTCCATGCTTACACATTGTAGTGACCCATCTAGTCCAGTCCATGCTTACACATTGTAGTGACCAGGACAATGACACATCTAGTCCAGTCCATGCTTACACATTGTAGTGACCCATCTAGTCCAGTCCATGTTTACACATTGTAGTGACCCATCTAGTCCAGTCCATGTTTACACATTGTAGTGACCCATCTAGTCCAGGCTTACACATTGTAGTGACCCATCTAGTCCAGTCCATGCTTACACATTGTAGTGACCAGGGCAGTGCCACATCTAGTCCAGTCCATGCATACACATTGTAGTGACCCATCTAGTCCAGTCCATACTTGCACATTGTAGTGACCCATCTAGTCCAGTCCATGCTTACACATTGTAGTGACCCATCTAGTCTAGTCCATGCTTACACATTGTAGTGACCCATCTAGTCCAGTCCATGCTTACACATTGTAGTGACCCATCTAGTCCAGTCCATGCTTACACATTGTAGTGACCCATCTAGTCCAGTCCATGCTTACACATTGTAGTGACCCATCTAGTCCAGTCCATGCTTACACATTGTAGTGGCCAGGAGAGTGACCCATCTAGTCCAGTCCATGCTTACACATTGTAGTGACCCATCTAGTCCAGTCCATGCTTACACATTGTAGTGACCCATCTAGTCCAGTCCATGCTTACACATTGTAGTGACACATCTAGTCCAGTCCATGCTTACACATTGTAGTGACCCATCTAGTCCAGTCCATGCTTACACATTGTAGTGACCCATCTAGTCCAGTCCATGCTTACACATTGTAGTGACCCATCTAGTCCAGTCCATGCTTACACATTGTAGTGACCAGGGCAGTGCCACATCTAGTCCAGTCCATGCTTACACATTGTAGTGACCCATCTAGTCCAGTCCATACTTGCACATTGTAGTGACCCATCTAGTCCAGTCCATGCTTACACATTGTAGTGACCCATCTAGTCTAGTCCATGCTTACACATTGTAGTGATCAGGGCAGTGACATATCTAGTCCAGTCCATACCTACACATTGTAGTGACCCATCTAGTCCAACCCATGCTTACACAGTGTAGTGACCAGGGCAGTGACCCATCTAGTCCAGTCCATGCTTACACATTGCTGTGATCAGGACAGTGACCCATCTAGTCCAGTCCATGCTTACACATTGTAGTGGCCAGGGCAGTGACCCATCTAGTCCAGTCCATGCTTACACATTGTAGTGGCCAGGACAGTGACACATCTAGTCCAGTCCATACTTACATATTGTAGTGGCCAGGACAGTGACACATCTAGTCCAGTCCATGCTTACACATTGTAGTGGCCAGGAGAGTGACACATCTAGTCCAGTCCATACTTACACATTGTAGTGACCAGGACAGTGACACATCTAGTCCAGTCCATACTTACATTGTAGTGACCCATCTAGTCCAGTCCATGCTTACACATTGTAGTGAC
>CM026390.1:23737576-23896481 GCA_014843695.1 Archivesica marissinica
CCAGTCCATGCTTACACATTGTAGTGACCAGGGCAGTGCCACATCTAGTCCAGTCCATACTTACACATTGTAGTGACCAGGGCAGTGCCACATCTAGTCCAGTCCATGCTTACACATTGTAGTGACCAGGGCAGTGCCACATCTAGTCCAGTCCATGCTTACACATTGTAGTGACCAGGGCAGTGCCACATCTAGTCCAGTCCATGCTTACACATTGTAGTGACCAGGGCAGTGCCACATCTAGTCCAGTCCATGCTTACACATTGTAGTGACCCATCTAGTCCAGTCCATGCTTACACATTGTAGTGACCAGGGCAGTGCCACATCTAGTCCAGTCCATGCTTACATATTGTAGTGACCAGGGCAGTGCCACATCTAGTCCAGTCCATGCTTACACATTGTAGTGACCAGGGCAGTGCCACATCTAGTCCAGTGCATACTTACACATTGTAGTGACCAGGGCAGTGCCACATCTAGTCCAGTCCATGCTTACACATTGTAGTGACCAGGGCAGTGCCACATCTAGTCCAGTGCATACTTACACATTGTAGTGACCAGGGCAGTGCCACATCTAGTCCAGTGCATACTTACACATTGTAGTGACCAGGGCAGTGCCACATCTAGTCCAGTCCATGCCTACACATTGTTGTGGCCAGGGCAGTGCCACATCTAGTCCAGTGCATACTTACACATTGTAGTGACCAGGGCAGTGCCACATCTAGTCCAGTCCATGCTTACACATTGTAGTGACCAGGGCAGTGCCACATCTAGTCCAGTGCATACTTACACATTGTAGTGACCAGGGCAGTGCCACATCTAGTCCAGTGCATACTTACACATTGTAGTGACCAGGGCAGTGCCACATCTAGTCCAGTCCATGCTTACACATTGTAGTGACCAGGGCAGTGCCACATCTAGTCCAGTGCATACTTACACATTGTAGTGACCAGGGCAGTGCCACATCTAGTCCA
The DNA here is from genome assembly GCA_014843695.1 of Archivesica marissinica. Taxonomy (NCBI): domain Eukaryota; kingdom Metazoa; phylum Mollusca; class Bivalvia; order Venerida; family Vesicomyidae; genus Archivesica; species Archivesica marissinica. Next base: position 23,738,548 of record CM026390.1, read on the forward strand.
GTGCATACTTACACATTGTAGTGACCAGGGCAGTGCCACATCTAGTCCAGTGCATACTTACACATTGTAGTGACCAGGGCAGTGCCACATCTAGTCCAGTGCATACTTACACATTGTAGTGACCAGGGCAGTGACCCATCTAGTCTAGTCCATGCCTACACATTGTTGTGGCCAGGGCAGTGCCACATCTAGTCCAGTGCATACTTACATATTGTAGTGACCAGGGCAGTGACCCATCTAGTCTAGTCCATGCCTACACATTGTTGTGGCCAGGGCAGTGCCACATCTAGTCCAGTGCATACTTACATATTGTAGTGACCAGGGCAGTGACCCATCTAGTCTAGTCCATGCCTACACATTGTTGTGGCCAGGGCAGTGCCACATCTAGTCCAGTGCATACTTACACATTGTAGTGACCAGGGCAGTGCCACATCTAGTCCAGTGCATACTTACACATTGTAGTGTCCAGGGCAGTGCCACATCTAGTCCAGTGCATACTTACACATTGTAGTGACCAGGGCAGTGACCCATCTAGTCCAGTGCATACTTACACATTGTAGTGACCAGGGCAGTGCCACATCTAGTCCAGTGCATACTTACACATTGTAGTGACCAGGGCAGTGACCCATCTAGTCCAGTCCATGCTTACACATTGTAGTGACCAGGGCAGTGCCACATCTAGTCCAGTCCATGCTTACACATTGTAGTGACCAGGGCAGTGCCACATCTAGTCCAGTCCATGCTTACATATTGTAGTGACCAGGGCAGTGCCACATCTAGTCCAGTCCATGCTTACACATTGTAGTGACCAGGGCAGTGCCACATCTAGTCCAGTCCATGCTTACACATTGTAGTGACCAGGGCAGTGCCACATCTAGTCCAGTCCATGCTTACATATTGTAGTGACCAGGGCAGTGCCACATCTAGTCCAGTCCGTACTTACACACTGTAGTGGCCAGGGCAGTGCCACATCTAGTCCAGTCCATGCTTACACATTGTAGTGACCAGGGCAGTGCCACATCTAGTCCAGTCCATGCTTACATATTGTAGTGACCAGGGCAGTGCCACATCTAGTCCAGTCCATGCTTACATATTGTAGTGACCAGGGCAGTGCCACATCTGGTCCAGTCCATGCTTACACATTGTAGTGACCCATCTAGTCCAGTCCATGCTTACACATTGTAGTGACCAGGGCAGTGCCACATCTAGTCCAGTCCATGCTTACATATTGTAGTGACCAGGGCAGTGCCACATCTAGGCCAGTCCATGCTTACACATTGTAGTGACCAGGGCAGTGCCACATCTAGTCCAGTGCATACTTACACATTGTAGTGACCAGGGCAGTGCCACATCTAGTCCAGTGCATACTTACACATTGTAGTGACCAGGGCAGTGCCACATCTAGTCCAGTGCATACTTACACATTGTAGTGACCAGGGCAGTGCCACATCTAGTCCAGTGCATACTTACACATTGTAGTGACCAGGGCAGTGCCACATCTAGTCCAGTCCATGCCTACACATTGTTGTGGCCAGGGCAGTGCCACATCTAGTCCAGTGCATACTTACACATTGTAGTGACCAGGGCAGTGCCACATCTAGTCCAGTGCATACTTACACATTGTAGTGACCAGGGCAGTGCCACATCTAGTCCAGTCCATGCCTACACATTGTTGTGGCCAGGGCAGTGCCACATCTAGTCCAGTGCATACTTACACATTGTAGTGACCAGGGCAGTGCCACATCTAGTCCAGTGCATACTTACACATTGTAGTGACCAGGGCAGTGCCACATCTAGTCCAGTCCATGCCTACACATTGTTGTGGCCAGGGCAGTGCCACATCTAGTCCAGTGCATACTTACACATTGTAGTGACCAGGGCAGTGCCACATCTAGTCCAGTGCATACTTACACATTGTAGTGACCAGGGCAGTGCCACATCTAGTCCAGTGCATACTTACACATTGTAGTGACCAGGGCAGTGCCACATCTAGTCCAGTGCATACTTACACATTGTAGTGACCAGGGCAGTGACCCATCTAGTCTAGTCCATGCCTACACATTGTTGTGGCCAGGGCAGTGCCACATCTAGTCCAGTGCATACTTACATATTGTAGTGACCAGGGCAGTGACCCATCTAGTCTAGTCCATGCCTACACATTGTTGTGGCCAGGGCAGTGCCACATCTAGTCCAGTGCATACTTACACATTGTAGTGACCAGGGCAGTGCCACATCTAGTCCAGTGCATACTTACACATTGTAGTGACCAGGGCAGTGACCCATCTAGTCCAGTGCATACTTACACATTGTAGTGACCAGGGCAGTGCCACATCTAGTCCAGTGCATACTTACACATTGTAGTGACCAGGGCAGTGACCCATCTAGTCCAGTCCATGCTTACACATTGTAGTGACCAGGGCAGTGCCACATCTAGTCCAGTCCATGCTTACATATTGTAGTGACCAGGGCAGTGCCACATCTAGTCCAGTCCATGCTTACACATTGTAGTGACCAGGGCAGTGCCACATCTAGTCCAGTCCATGCTTACACATTGTAGTGACCAGGGCAGTGCCACATCTAGTCCAGTCCATACTTACACATTGTAGTGACCAGGGCAGTGCCACATCTAGTCCAGTCCATACTTACACATTGTAGTGACCAGGGCAGTGCCACATCTAGTCCAGTCCATGCTTACACATTGTAGTGACCAGGGCAGTGCCACATCTAGTCCAGTCCATGCTTACATATTGTAGTGACCAGGGCAGTGCCACATCTAGTCCAGTCCATGCTTACATATTGTAGTGACCAGGGCAGTGCCACATCTAGTCCAGTCCATGCTTACACATTGTAGTGACCCATCTAGTCCAGTCCATGCTTACACATTGTAGTGACCAGGGCAGTGCCACATCTAGTCCAGTCCATGCTTACATATTGTAGTGACCAGGGCAGTGCCACATCTAGTCCAGTCCATGCTTACACATTGTAGTGACCAGGGCAGTGCCACATCTAGTCCAGTGCATACTTACACATTGTAGTGACCAGGGCAGTGCCACATCTAGTCCAGTGCATACTTACACATTGTAGTGACCAGGGCAGTGCCACATCTAGTCCAGTGCATACTTACACATTGTAGTGACCAGGGCAGTGCCACATCTAGTCCAGTGCATACTTACACATTGTAGTGACCAGGGCAGTGCCACATCTAGTCCAGTCCATGCCTACACATTGTTGTGGCCAGGGCAGTGCCACATCTAGTCCAGTGCATACTTACACATTGTAGTGACCAGGGCAGTGCCACATCTAGTCCAGTGCATACTTACACATTGTAGTGACCAGGGCAGTGCCACATCTAGTCCAGTCCATGCCTACACATTGTTGTGGCCAGGGCAGTGCCACATCTAGTCCAGTGCATACTTACACATTGTAGTGACCAGGGCAGTGCCACATCTAGTCCAGTGCATACTTACACATTGTAGTGACCAGGGCAGTGCCACATCTAGTCCAGTCCATGTACACATTGTAGTGCCAGGGCAGTGCCACATCTAGTCCAGTGCATACTTACACATTGTAGTGACCAGGGCAGTGCCACATCTAGTCCAGTGCATACTTACACATTGTAGTGACCAGGGCAGTGCCACATCTAGTCCAGTGCATACTTACACATTGTAGTGACCAGGGCAGTGCCACATCTAGTCCAGTGCATACTTACACATTGTAGTGACCAGGGCAGTGACCCATCTAGTCTAGTCCATGCCTACACATTGTTGTGCCAGGGCAGTGCCACATCTAGTCCAGTGCATACTTACACATTGTAGTGACCAGGGCAGTGACCCATCTAGTCTAGTCCATGCCTACACATTGTTGTGGCCAGGGCAGTGCCACATCTAGTCCAGTGCATACTTACACATTGTAGTGACCCATCTAGTCTAGTCCATGCTACACATTGTAGTGGCCAGGGCAGTGCCACATCTAGTCCAGTGCATACTTACATATTGTAGTGACCAGGGCAGTGACCCATCTAGTCTAGTCCATGCCTACACATTGTTGTGGCCAGGGCAGTGCCACATCTAGTCCAGTGCATACTTACACATTGTAGTGACCCATCTAGTCAGTCCATGCTACACATTGTGTGCCAGGGCAGTGCCACATCTAGTCCAGTGCATACTTACACATTGTAGTGACCAGGGCAGTGACCCATCTAGTCTAGTCCATGCCTACACATTGTTGTGGCCAGGGCAGTGCCACATCTAGTCCAGTCCATACTTACACATTGTAGTGACCAGGGCAGTGCCACATCTAGTCCAGTGCATACTTACACATTGTAGTGACCAGGGCAGTGCCACATCTAGTCCAGTGCATACTTACACATTGTAGTGACCAGGGCAGTGCCACATCTAGTCCAGTGCATACTTACACATTGTAGTGACCAGGGCAGTGACCCATCTAGTCCAGTCCATGCTTACACATTGTAGTGACCCATCTAGTCCAGTCCATGCTTACACATTGTAGTGACCAGGGCAGTGCCACATCTAGTCCAGTCCATGCTTACATATTGTAGTGACCCATCTAGTCCAGTCCATGCTTACACATTGTAGTGACTCATCTAGTCCAGTCCATGCTTACACATTGTAGTGACCCATCTAGTCAGTCATGCTTACATTGTAGTGACCCATCTAGTCAGTCCATGCTTACACAGTGCAGTGACCCATCTAGTCCAGTCCATGCTTACACATTGTAGTGACCAGGCAGCAGTGACCCATCTAGTCCAGTCCATGCTTACACATTGTAGTGACCCATCTAGTCCAGTCCATGCTTACACATTGTAGTGACCAGGGCAGTGCCACATCTAGTCCAGTCCATGCTTACACATTGTAGTGACCCATCTAGTCCAGTCCATGCTTACACATTGTAGTGACCAGGGCAGTGACCTACCTAGTCGTCCATACTTACACATTGTAGTGGCCAGGGCAGTGACCCATCTAGTCCAGTCCATGCTTACACATTGTAGTGACCAGGGCAGTGACCCATCTAGTCCAGTCCATGCTTACACATTGTAGTGACCCATCTAGTCCAGTCCATGCTTACACATTGTAGTTACCCATCTAGGCCAGTCCATGCTTACACATTGTAGTGACCCATCTAGACCAGTCCATGCTTACACATTGTAGTGACTAATCTAGTCCAGTACATGCTTACATATTGTAGTGACCCATCTAGTCCAGTCCATGCTTACACATTGTAGTGACCCATCTAGTCTAGTCCATGCTTACACATTGTAGTGACTCATCTAGTCCAGTCCATGCTTACATATTGTAGAGACCCATCTAGTCCAGTCCATGCTTACACATTGTAGTGACCCATCTAGTCCAGTCTGCTTCAGAGTGACCCATCTAGTCTAGTCCATGCTTACACAGTGCAGTGACCCGTTAGTCCATGCTTACACATTGTAGTGACCCATCTAGTCCAGTCCATGCTTAACATTGTAGTGACCACTCTAGTCCAGTCCATGCTTACATATTGTAGTGACCAGGGCAGTGACACATCTAGTCTAGTCCATGCTTACACATTGTAGTGAGTCATCAAGTCCAGTCCATGCTTACACATTGTAGTGACCCATCTCGTCCAGTCCATGCTTACACATTGTAGTGAGTCATCTAGTCCAGTCCATGCTTACACATTGTAGTGAGTCATCTAGTCCTCCAGTCCATGCTACACATTGTAGTGAGTCATCTAGTCCAGTCCATGCATACACATTGTAATGGCCAGAGCAGTGACTCATCTAGTCTAGTCCATGCTTACACATTGTAGTGACTCATCTAGTCCAGTCCATGCTTACACATTGTAGAGACCCATTTAGTCCAGTCCATGCTTACACATTGTAGTGACCCATCTAGTCCAGTCCATGCTTACACATTGTAGTGACCCGTCTAGTCCAGTCCATGCTTACACATTGTAGTGACCCATCTCGTCCAGTCCATGCTTACACATTGTAGTGAGTCATCTAGTCCAGTCCATGCTTACACATTGTAGTGAGTCATCTAGTCCCCAGTCCATGCTTACACATTGTAGTGAGTCATCTAGTCCAGTCCATGCATACACATTGTAATGGCCAGAGCAGTGACTCATCTAGTCTAGTCCATGCTTACACATTGTAGTGACTCATCTAGTCCAGTCCATGCTTACACATTGTAGAGACCCATTAGTCCAGTCCATGCTTACACATTGTAGTGACCCATCTAGTCCAGTCCATGCTTACACATTGTAGTGACCCGTCTAGTCCAGTCCATGCTTACACATTGTAGTGACCCGTAGTCCATGCTTACACATTGTAGTGACCCATCTAGTCCAGTCCATGCTTACACATTGTAGTGACCCATCTAGTCCAGTCCATGCTTACACATTGTAGTGACCCATCTAGTCCAGTCCATACTTACACATTGTAGTGACCCATCTAGTCCAGTCCATGCTTACACATTGTAGTGACTCATCTAGTCCAGTCAATGCTTACACATTGTAGTGACCATCTAGTCAGTATCTTACACATTGTAGTGACCCATCTAGTCTAGTCCATGCTTACATATTACAGTGATCAGGGCAGTGACCCATCTAGTCCAGTCCATGCTTACACATTGTAGTGACCAGGGCAGTGACACATCTAGTCCAGTCCATACTTACATTGTAGTGACCCATCTAGTCCAGTCCATGCTTACACATTACAGTGATCAGGGCAGTGACCCATCTAGTCCAGTCCATGCTTACACATTGTAGTGACCAGGACAGTGACACATCTAGTCCAGTTCATACTTACATTGTAGTGACCCATCTAGTCCAGTCCATGCTTACACATTACAGTGATCAGGGCAGTGACCCATCTAGTCCAGTCCGTACTTACACACTGTAGTGGCCAGGGCAGTGTCACATCTAGTCCAGTCCATGCTTACACATTGTAGTGACCAGGGCAGTGCCACATCTAGTCCAGTCCATGCTTACATATTGTAGTGACCAGGGCAGTGCCACATCTAGTCCAGTCCATGCTTACATATTGTAGTGACCAGGGCAGTGCCACATCTGGTCCAGTCCATGCTTACACATTGTAGTGACCCATCAAGTCCAGTCCATGCTTACACATTGTAGTGACCAGGGCAGTGCCACATCTAGTCCAGTCCATGCTTACATATTGTAGTGACCAGGGCAGTGACACATCTAGGCCAGTCCATGCTTACACATTGTAATGACCAGGGCAGTGCCACATCTAGTCCAGTGCATACTTACACATTGTAGTGACCAGGGCAGTGCCACATCTAGTTCAGTGCATACTTACACATTGTAGTGACCAGGGCAGTGCCACATCTAGTCCAGTGCATACTTACACATTGTAGTGACCAGGGCAGTGCCACATCTAGTCCAGTGCATACTTAAACATTGTAGTGACCAGGGCGGTGCCACATTTATTCCAGTCCATGCCTACACATTGTTGTGGCCAGGGCAGTGCCACATCTAGTCCAGTGCATACTTACACATTGTAGTGACCAGGGCAGTGCCACATCTAGTCCAGTGCATACTTACACATTGTAGTGACCAGGGCAGTGCCACATCTAGTCTAGTCCATGCCTACACATTGTTGTGGCCAGGGCAGTGCCACATCTAGTCCAGTGCATACTTACACATTGTAGTGACCAGGGCAGTGCCACATCTAGTCCAGTGCATACTTACACATTGTAGTGACCAGGGCATTGCCACATCTAGTCCAGTCCATGCCTACACATTGTTGTGGCCAGGGCAGTGCCACATCTAGTCCAGTGCATACTTACACATTGTAGTGACCAGGGCAGTGCCACATCTAGTCCAGTGCATACTTACACATTGTAGTGACCAGGGCAGTGCCACATCTAGTCCAGTGCATACTTACACATTGTAGTGACCAGGGCAGTGCCACATCTAGTCCAGTGCATACTTACACATTGTAGTGACCAGGGCAGTGACCCATCTAGTCTAGTCCATGCCTACACATTGTTGTGGCCAGGGCAGTGCCACATCTAGTCCAGTGCATACTTACACATTGTAGTGACCAGGGCAGTGACCCATCTAGTCTAGTCCATGCCTACACATTGTTGTGGCCAGGGCAGTGCCACATCTAGTCCAGTGCATACTTACATATTGTAGTGACCAGGGCAGTGACCCATCTAGTCTAGTCCATGCCTACACATTGTAGTGACCAGGGCAGTGCCACATCTAGTCCAGTGCATACTTACACATTGTAGTGACCAGGGCAGTGACCCATCTAGTCTAGTCCATGCCTACACATTGTTGTGGCCAGGGCAGTGCCACATCTAGTCCAGTGCATACTTACATATTGTAGTGACCAGGGCAGTGACCCATCTAGTCTAGTCCATGCCTACACATTGTAGTGGCCAGGGCAGTGCCACATCTAGTCCAGTGCATACTTACACATTGTAGTGACCAGGGCAGTGACCCATCTAGTCTAGTCCATGCCTACACATTGTTGTGGCCAGGGCAGTGCCACATCTAGTCCAGTGCATACTTACATATTGTAGTGACCAGGGCAGTGACCCATCTAGTCTAGTCCATGCCTACACATTGTTGTGGCCAGGGCAGTGCCACATCTAGTCCAGTGCATACTTACACATTGTAGTGACCAGGGCAGTGACCCATCTAGTCTAGTCCATGCCTACACATTGTTGTGGCCAGGGCAGTGCCACATCTAGTCCAGTGCATACTTACACATTGTAGTGACCAGGGCAGTGACCCATCTAGTCTAGTCCATGCCTACACATTGTTGTGGCCAGGGCAGTGACCCATCTAGTCCAGTCCATGCTTACACATTGTAGTGACCAGGGCAGTGCCACATCTAGTCCAGTGCATACTTACACATTGTAGTGACCAGGGCAGTGCCACATCTAGTCCAGTGCATACTTACACATTGTAGTGACCAGGGCAGTGCCACATCTAGTCCAGTGCATACTTACACATTGTAGTGACCAGGGCAGTGCCACATCTAGTCCAGTGCATACTTACACATTGTAGTGACCAGGGCAGTGACCCATCTAGTCCAGTCCATGCTTACACATTGTAGTGACCCATCTAGTCCAGTCCATGCTTACACATTGTAGTGACCCATCTAGACCAGTCCATGCTTACACATTGTAGTGACTAATCTAGTCCAGTACATGCTTACATATTGTAGTGACCCATCTAGTCCAGTCCATGCTTACACATTGTAGTGACCCAACTAGTCTAGTCCATGCTTACACATTGTAGTGACTCATCTAGTCCAGTCCATGCTTACATATTGTAGAGACCCATCTAGTCCAGTCCATGCTTACACATTGTAGTGACCCATCTAGTCCAGTCTATGCTTACGTTGTAGTGACCCATCTAGTCTAGTCCATGCTTACACAGTGCAGTGACCCGTCTAGTCCAGTCCATGCTTACACATTGTAGTGACCCGTCTAGTCCATGCTTACACATTGTAGTGACCCATCTAGTCCAGTCCATGCTTACACATTGTAGTGACCAATCTAGTCCAGTCCATGCTTACATATTGTAGTGACCAGGGCAGTGACACATCTAGTCTAGTCCATGCTTACACATTGTAGTGAGTCATCAAGTCCAGTCCATGCTTACACATTGTAGTGACCCATCTCGTCCAGTCCATGCTTACACATTGTAGTGAGTCATCTAGTCCAGTCCATGCTTACACATTGTAGTGAGTCATCTAGTCCGTCCAGTCCATGCTTACACATTGTAGTGAGTCATCTAGTCCAGTCCATGCATACACATTGTAATGGCCAGAGCAGTGACTCATCTAGTCTAGTCCATGCTTACACATTGTAGTGACTCATCTAGTCCAGTCCATGCTTACACATTGTAGAGACCCATTTAGTCCAGTCCATGCTTACACATTGTAGTGACCCATCTAGTCCAGTCCATGCTTACACATTGTAGTGACCCGTCTAGTCCAGTCCATGCTTACACATTGTAGTGACCCGTCTAGTCCATGCTTACACATTGTAGTGACCCATCTAGTCCAGTCCATGCTTACACATTGTAGTGACCCATCTAGTCCAGTCCATGCTTACACATTGTAGTGACCCATCTAGTCCAGTCCATACTTACACATTGTAGTGACCCATCTAGTCCAGTCCATGCTTACACATTGTAGTGACTCATCTAGTCCAGTCAATGCTTACACATTGTAGTGACTCATCTAGTCCAGTCAATGCTTACACATTGTAGTGACCCATCTAGTCTAGTCCATGCTTACATATTACAGTGATCAGGGCAGTGACCCATCTAGTCCAGTCCATGCTTACACATTGTAGTGACCAGGGCAGTGACACATCTAGTCCAGTCCATACTTACATTGTAGTGACCCATCTAGTCCAGTCCATGCTTACACATTACAGTGATCAGGGCAGTGACCCATCTAGTCCAGTCCATGCTTACACATTGTAGTGACCAGGACAGTGACACATCTAGTCCAGTTCATACTTACATTGTAGTGACCCATCTAGTCCAGTCCATGCTTACACATTACAGTGATCAGGGCAGTGACCCATCTAGTCCAGTCCATGCTTACACATTGTAGTGACCAGGGCAGTGACACATCTAGTCCAGTCCATGCTTACACATTGCAGTGACCCATCTAGTCTAGCAAATTGTACCAGATGGTTGCCCTATGCAGCAAATTGTACCAGATGGTTGTCCTATGCAGCAACTTGTACCAGATGGTTGCCATATGCAGCAAATTGTACCAGATGGTTGCCCTATGCAATAAATTGTACCAGATGGTTGCCATATGCAGCAAATTTTACCAGATGGTTGCCCTATGCAGCAAATTGTATCAGATGGTTGCCCTATGCAGCAACTTGTACCAGATGGTTGCCCTATGCAGCAAATTGTACCAGATGGTTGCCCTATGCAGCAAATGGTACCAGATTGTTGCCCTATGCAGCAACTTGTACCAGATTGTTGCCCTATGCAGCAAATTGTATCAGATGGTTGCCCTATGCAGCAACTTGTACCAGATGGTTGCCCTATGCAGCAACTTGTACCAGATGGTTGCCCTATGCAGCAACTTATACCAGATGGTTGCCCTATGCCGCAAATTGTACCAGATTGTTGCCCTATGCAGCAACTTGTACCAGATTGTTGCCATATGCAGCAAATTGTACCAGATGGTTGCCCTATGCAGCAAATTGTCTTTACTCTGTAAACATTCCTGCTCAACTTCGATTATTTTAAAGCGACACTAAGCGGTGAAAACGCAAATTTCTACAGAAACTTCCTATTATATGGTATAATTTGTTTTCAAATATTTGCCCCAAAACTGAGTATTTCAACTAATAAACTCGACATAATAAATAATGTAACTAGGGTAAACATCCGTGCATTAATACAACGTGTGTATCCCGAATAACACGATTTATGGTACCGGTTATATCTCACATTTGTGCCTATGCATATTTATGTTTAGACTAATCTGATTTAAATTATTTCTAAGCGACATTATCACACGCTTAGTATAGTATAGTATGATAAACAAACATCAATTCAGGAGCGTGGCTGACCATTATATGAAATCCTATTTTCACTTGTGAGAGTTTGTAGACCACAAAAACGCTGTTTAACGATTTAGTAGTGTTCAAATTATTACGGAATTTGTAGTAGCAGTGCATGTATACGTATACAAATGTATTTTTTGCGATGTAATGTCGCTTTAAGCTTGATTTTAGTGTATCCGTAGTATTAACTATTGACTGTAAAGAGATTGTGGTAGCATTATACATTATGTAAATTTATGTTACTGTATAGATACAGAGAATGTTGATGCATTATTTATGTTACTGTATAGATACAGAGAATGTTGATGCATTATGTATGTTACTGTATAGATACAGAGAATGTTGATGCATTATGTATGTTACTGTATAGATACAGAGAATGTTGATGCATTATGTATGTTACTGTATAGATACAGAGAATGTTGATGCATTATGTATGTTACTGTATAGATACAGAGAATGTTGATGCATTATGTATGTTACTGTATAGATACAGAGAATGTTGATGCATTATGTATGTTACTGTATAGATACAGAGAATGTTGATGCATTATGTATGTTACTGTATAGATACAGAGAATGTTGATGTATTATGTATGTTACTGTATAGATACAGAGAATGTTGATGCATTATGTATGTTACTGTATAGATACAGAGAATGTTGATGCATTATGTATGTTACTGTATAGCAGAGAATGTTGATGCATTATGTATGTTACTATATAGATACAGAGAATGTTGATGCATTATGTATGTTACTGTATAGATACAGAGAATAATGTTAAGCTATAGAGTGTTTCTTTTATTCTTGAAAATATTTATTTGTATTCTATATATTATTATGTTTTGATTGCTATTATGCAATTTTGAGGCAATTCTACATTATATGTACATTTGATGCTCATTTTCGCGCCATGGAAAGTTTGTATATAATTGGGTAACAATTGAGTCATCACAAGATACATATCAGCATCATCGCATTCCATAGGGCATGAATGGGGAAATCGGAATTGCCGATCCGTTTTCGAGTATTACTGGGTGGAGTAATACTGGGTCTGGACGGAGTAATACTGGGTCTGGCCGAAGTAATACTGGGTCTGGACGGAGTAATACTGGGTCTGGGCGGAGGAATACTGGATCTGGACGAAGTAATACTGGGTCTGGGCGGAGTAATACTGGATCTGGACGGAGTAATTCTGGGTCTGGACGGAGTAATACTGGGTCTGGGTGGAGTAATACTGGGTCTGGACGGAGTAATTCTGGGTCTGGACGGAGTAATACTGGGTCTGGACGGAGGAATACTGGGTCTGGATCGAGTAATACTGGGTCTGGACGGAGTAATACTGGGTCTGGACGGAGGAGTACTGGGTCTGGACGGAGTAATACTGGGTCTGGACGGAGTAATACTGGGTCTGGGCGGAGGAATACTGGGTCTGGACGGAGTAATACTGGGTCTGGACGGAGGAATACTGGGTCTGGACGGAGGAATACTGGGTCTGGACAGAGTAATCCTGGGTCTGGACGGAGTAATACTGGGTCTGGGCAGAGTAATACTGGGTCTGGACGGAGTAATACTGGGTCTGGACGGAGTAATACTGGGTCTGCACAGAGTAATACTGAGTCTGGACAGAGTAATACTGGGTCTGGACGGAGTAATACTAGGTCTGGACGGAGTAATACTGGGTCTGGACGGAGGAATACTGGGTCTGGATCGAGTAATACTGGGTCTGGACGGAGTAATACTGGGTCTGGACGGAGGAATACTGGGTCTGGACGGAGTAATACTGGGTCTGGACCGAGTAATATTGGGTCTGGACGGAGTAATACTGGGTCTGGACAGAGTAATACTGGGTCTGGACAGAGTAATACGGAGTCTGGACAGAGTAATACTAGGTCTGGACGGAGTAATACTGGGTCTAGACGGAGTAATACTGGGTCTGGACGGAGTAATACTGGGTCTGGATGGAGTAATACTGGGTCTGGACGGAGTAATACTAGGTCTGGACGGAGTAATACTGGGTCTAGACGGAGTAATACAGGGTCTGGACGGAGTAATACTGGGTCTGGATGGAGTAATACTGGGTCTGGACGGAGAAATACTGGGTCTGGGCGGAGTAATACTGAGTCTGGACGGAGTAAAACTGGATCTGTGTGGAGTAATACTGGGTCTGGACGGAGTAATACTGGGTCTGGGTGGAGTAATACTGGGTCTGGACAGAGTAATACTGGGTCTGGACGGAGTAATACTGAGTCTGGATGGAGTAATACTGGGTCTGGACAGAGTAATACTGAGTCTGGATGGAGTAATACTGGGTCTGGACGGAGTAATACTGGGTCTGGACGGAGTAATACTGGGTCTGGATGGATAAATACTGGGTCTGGACGGAGTAATACTGGGTCTGGACGGAGTAATACTGGGTCTGGACGACGTAATACTGGGTCTGGACGGAGTAATACTGGATCTGGACGAAGTAATACTGGGTCTGGACGGAGTAATACTGGGTCTGGATGGATAAATACTGGGTCTGGACGGAGTAATACTGGATCTGGACGGAGTAATACTGGATCTGGACGAAGTAATACTGGGTCTGGACGGAGTAACACTGGGTCTGGATGGATAAATACTGGGTCTGGACGGAGTAATACTGGGTCTGGACGACGTAATACTGGGTCTGGACGGAGTAACATTAGTATTATATCTGGCCAATAACATCATTATTATACTTAATGAAGTTGTTGTCATTTTTATTCCATATTTTGAAAGTATGTTTACATTACATTATTTGAGATGTACATAATTTTACTTTAATTTGTATGAAATATACATTATTGTTCCATCTTTTTCAAGAAGGTTGGATATATTGTTTTGCATGGGTCGATCGGTGTGTCAAGTTTTCCGTCCGTTGAAACTGAACACAAATGTTCACCTTTGTGAACCGAGTGGTTACGGTTATTGATTTCAAATTACTTGCCCCTCACCGATGTATGTTCGAATCCCATTGGGGGTGTCGAATTATGTCATGTGAGGAAGTAAGCTACTGTGGAAAGTCGATGGTTCTACCCGAGTGCCTGCTTGAATGGGTTCCCAGTATCTTCCTCCACCAATATTAGCTGGTCACCATATACTAGTAACCTAAGCTGTTAGTGCACACAAGATCCAAGTCCTCACAAGATCCAGGTCTCCACAAAATCCAGATCTGCGGTCTGACAAGATCCAGGTCTGCGATCTGACAAGATCCAGGTCTCCACAAAATCCAGGTCTGCGATCTGACAAGATCCAGGTCTCCACAAAATCCAGGTCTGCGATCTGACAAGATCCAAGTCTCCACAAAATCCAGGTCTGCGATCTGACAAGATCCAAGTCTCCACAAAATCCAGGTCTGCGATCTGACAAGATCCAAGTCTCCACACAATCCAGATCTGTGGTCTTACAAGATCCAGGTCTCCACAAAATCCAGGTCTGCAATCTGACAAGATCCAGGTCTCCACAAGATCCAGGTCTCCATAAAATCCAGGACTGCGGTCTGACAAGATCCAGGTCTCCACAAAATCCAGGTCTGCGGTCTGACAAGATCCAGGTCTCCACAAAATCCAGGACTGCGATCTGACAAGATCCAGGTCTCCACAAAATCCAGGTCTGCGGTCTGACAAGATCCAGGTCTCCACAAAATCCAGGACTGCGGTCTGACAATATCCAGGTCTCCACAAAATCCAGGACTGCGGTCTGACAAGATCCAGGTTTCCACAAAATCCAGGACTGCGGTCTAACAAGATCCAGGTCTGCCGTCTAACAAGATCCAGGTCTCCACAAAATCCAGGTCTGCGATCTAACAAGATCCAGGTCCACAGTCTGCACAAGAACCGGGTGCGCAGAAGATCCTGGTCCGCAACTACAGTGCAAATATCACGCTCCATATCTTTGTAACCGATCTGTCGGTTTTGAAAAAATAACGCACACACAAAATGGTTGCCGTATTGAGTCAGCTTGACATACAAACCTTGTGTCCATACCTACAGTCAAGGTCACACTTAGCTGTCAAAGGTCACAATAGGTGTAATATTGTGTGACCGCTCTACATCTTTAAAACCGTTTGGCCTGTTTTTTAAGTAACATCATACAAATGTTCTTCATGTTGAGTCTGCGTGTCGCACGTAAGACCCACATCTTTACCTGCAGAAATTGACCATGCCGGTAAATATGTGCGTCTTACGTGCGACACGCTGACCCAATTTCACACTCCAAAATATGTGCAATATGTTTTCTCCGCTTCGCATCTTAAACCAATCGGCCTCTGTTGAAATGATATCATTAAGGGGCGTACTATGTTTTACAAACAATTCTCATTTCTATGAGAACTGGTATAAAATGACGTTGGAACAGAACCTTAGTCAAATGAGTCCGCCTCCGTTGTCGAGTGGTTAAGGTCGCTGACTTGTATACCACTGTAACCTATCATCACTGATGGTCACGGGTTCGAGCCCCGCTCAGGCCGTGCCTCATTTATATGAAAAAGTTGGCAGTTTCTTACGGAGGTTGGTGCACGCAAGTACTGGTTAACCGCTGGAGCCTGCCCAGGAAAGGTGTTGTTAAGTAAACTGCCCGCCGGCGAAATAGCCCGAAATGGTGCTGATGCAGGCGTAAAACCCGAAAATATAACCTTAGTCAATTTGGCTTGATAACTATGAAATCCGTACAGTTTTTTTACTGCATTGCATTGTATATAACGTGGGAATAACTAAATGTGAAATGATCAGGTGTTGCTTCTCTTCTGTCCATGTTGTCTTGTGGAAGGTAGATAATTCTACTAGAGTACCCTGCCAGGCCTGAAGTACTTCCTGGGGGCTGTCTTGTGGAAGGTAGATAATTCTACTAGAGTACCCTGCCAGGCATGAAGAACTTCCCGGAGGTTTTCCTGGGGTCTGACTTGTGGAAGGTATGTAATTCTACCCGGGTACTCGGTCATGCTCGAAATACTGCCCGGAACTATACCTGTTGTCTTCATCGGCCAATGAAAAGCTATTCTAACGATATCTTCTCTGAAATCGTGGCCGAGTGCTTAAAGCGACACAACATCGGTGAAAACTCAAATATTTGCCTCAAAAAAGAAGTATTTCACCTAATAAACAAACGTCGTATACGCGGTTTGTTGACATAACAAAATAATGTAAATAGGGTCGACATCCATACGGAATACAACGCTTGTATCTTTAATAACACGATTTATGGTACAGATTTATCGTTATATCTCACAAGTGTGTCTATGCATATTTATTTGTAGACTAATCTTAGTTGAATTATCTCTAGATGGCATTATCACGGTTAAGTATTGACTCCAATAACAAACAAATTCCGGAGCATGGATGACAGTTATATGAAATCCTACTTTCACTTTTGAAAGTTTGTAGACCACAAAAGCACTGTTTATTGATTCAATGTTAGTGTTTGAAGTTTCAACGTTTTATTTATTTAAATCCAGAAGGTCTCAGACCCATGTGGCATACATGTACATATACATAAATATGGCGACAGTAATTCATTATGTCAATATATCTAATTAATTATATAACAATAAAGCAAATATTTATATGTGATAATATGTTATAATATAGATGAAAAAATCTTTAATAACATATGCATGCCATGTTAACTTACTTTAAATGCTTTTATTTTTATAAGTAACACACCAAACACCGTTCATGCAATTATTAAGAATGTATTAAGTAAATAATAAATTTATTATTAGT
Organism: Archivesica marissinica; assembly: GCA_014843695.1. Classification (NCBI taxonomy): domain Eukaryota; kingdom Metazoa; phylum Mollusca; class Bivalvia; order Venerida; family Vesicomyidae; genus Archivesica; species Archivesica marissinica. Next base: position 23,755,879 of record CM026390.1, read on the forward strand.
ATATAAATAAAATTATTTTATTATATAGATTAATATTCTGAAAACTAAAGTATATAATCAATTGGACTTTAATTTACAGCTGTATTTGTATATCATAACATTAAACTACTAGTAAATATTGGTGTACTTATGATCTTAACACACATGCAAATAGTTTAATGGCCCTAAATATAGAATGTATCCTAAATATATTGACATGAGTTGATAGTACGAAGTCCGAAAACATGATGACTATGCTTATTAATAATAAAACTTGTACATAATCATTTTCTGAAGGTATACAACTTCCAACATATGAACATTCTTGCTCGAAAGCGAAATTAGCAAGAAATGGCATTTGGAAGGTGTTGATATAGGTTAATAAACAGAACTATTTAAACGTATAGAACGTAAACTTTGATATGACATTCCTAACGCAGAATAAATAATTAGTTGCTGTTATAAAATGCACATAATGACGAACTGATCAGATTATTGTTCTACATGGTGTATACATTATCTTAACGTTATGATATAACAGTATAGCATGTGAAAGTAATCAAACGAACAATGATTTAGCTTAATAAACTGGGTATAAGTATGTTTCAGGCCTAACTAGAGTCGATGCTTAAACGGCCGTGTTAAATTTACTTCAATCTCGTTTCTATTAACCCATTTCATTCTGGATATATTTAAAGGCTTTTGCAAACAACATAGATCCAGATCAACCGCAGCATGACGCTGCGTGCTGATCAGGATCTATGTTGTTTGCTGCATAGACAAGTGTCTTAGCAAAATCATCTGAATAGCAAACAGCATACAGCCTGATCAGATGGAACATATCGTGGCGGTTAATCTGGCTCTATGTTCTTTGCAAATACCGTTTGAAATGAATGGGTTAACCAACAAGTTAGGCCTACCGTGGGTACATTGCCTCTCCTATCTACAGTAAAGTTATGAACATACAGCAAATGTACAATATGCATGTAATATTGACTTGATATATTGGAGAACATAAATAACACGTATACACCCTTACTTTATTCTAACCTTAACATTTGAATTATTTCTGCATTACATTACGTTCCATACAAAATATTTGACACTAAGGTACATGTATATTCTTTCATTCTTAAGTATGCTTCTAAATCCCTATTGTGTTTATATATGTATACATATATCCAAAGACGGATCCAGGGGGCGGACCCGGCGTACGCTCCCCCTAAAATCGCCAGAGTTCGTTTTTTTGGAAGTAATGTTTGTGTTTTCTATCAAAATATGCACCCTCACTTCAACAGAAGGGGTTATCCCAAATCAATCGCCAAGATACGATTTTGGGGTGGTCTATCAATAACTTAAAACATAATAACCAACTATATGCCTCAGAATGCTCCAGAAGCCGCCATTTCATACCTAAACTTCCAAATATTTCCAGGGGAGGCCCCCCGGACCCCACCAAATGGAGTAGGATACCCCTAACTTCACGCCCCTAACCCAAAATCCTGGATCCGAACCGCCCCTGGTATCTAATCCGAATACATGTATAGATAGGCCTATGCCAAACAAAACCAATAGCCAATGTACGTGACGTGACCTTTAAATTATTCATGCGATGTTTCTCTTTACCCAGATCGTAAATACATTATCATAATATCGATTATTAAAAAATGCTGAATCAGACGTTCGTAAAACCACAGGAGCTTGACATACCTTTGTACTTGCAGTCAATTATTATTAATATTGGACTGCTGTTAAAAGGCCATAATATAATTATAATATTAAATCCTACGGGTACATGTACGAAATTAACAATTTTAATGAGTAGGATCTTGTTATATAAGTGTGTGTGTTTAAGTAAGATATAAGCCTCAAACGGATCCAATATGTAAAATATTGGTACTGTCTTCAGCGCTATGCGCCTCACACAGTCCAATAATTGACATATTGGATCGTTTTCGGCTTATATGATATACATATGCTATCGGAGCGATATCTTAAATCGACATGTTATCGTAAAATGCCAAATATATGCCTTTTAGCGTTTTCCTTAATAAGTTGAACACTACCAATGTTTGTTTGCGGTCTATAAACTCTCTAAAGTGAAAATAGGATTTCGTATAACGGTCCGCTACAGTCTTCAATTGACGTTTGTTTATTATTGGAGTCTATAGTAAGTGCGTGTTACTATCGTTAGAGATAATTTAAATCAGATTAGTCAAATTAAATATGTGCAGGCACAAAAGGTGAGATATAACGGTCAATGTGTACAATAAATGTTGTTATTCGGGATACGGACATTGTACATTACTGTACGTTTAGGATAACTTGACAGTGACGTCACTCAATATTTACTCAACCGTCTCCGTAGCCCAGTGGTTAAGGCGTCCGCCTACGGAGCGGGAGGTCGACGGTTCGAATCTCGTCAGGGGTTCGTTCTGATATGGCCGGTTGGTGAGCCGTCAGCTAGTTAAATAATGGTTACCGATTGCCTACCAGCCTGACGTCTGGCACACAAGCATAGGATTCGGGAAGTACTGATGCTCATAAAAAAGAGGTGTCTCATAAGTCAGAAATGGCTGGCCCTTTAAATAGGGGTCTATAATAAACAAACACTTTACTTTACTTTTACTCCCGTATTTACTCTATGTCCACAACACAAGACTGGTCAATCGCTAATCAGTAAGCGGTGTTTCGGATTAAAAATAAAAAATACATTATCATAATATCGGTAACTGTACTGATAGGTATAGCCCTTGTATGTCACTGTCAAGTTATCCGAAACGTACAGTACGCCTGGCTGTTGACCCTATTTACATGTATTGATTATGTCAACAGACGTCGTATACAACGTTTGTTTATTAGTTAATAAAATATTCTGAATCTGTGGCAAATATTAGGAGGAAAGAAATACCAAAATATAGAATATTACATTCTGTAGAAATTTGCTTTTTCACCATTGTAGTGTCGCTTTAATGAATAAATAAGTTATGTAGCAATACAATATACATTAAAGTAAGTTATGTATGACTATTTCAATGTCACTTATAGTGGTATGAGTCATCACCACATGACTTGCATGTTATCTATCGTACGATGAGATATACATATAGCGGGTACACGTAAATGTGTATATGTTTTAGACCACAGTAGTGACGTCACACTTGCAGTCCATTGTTATTAAAGTTACCACCAACACCACCCAAATCAAAGAGAACTAAATTATTAACTTGGTCATTCGACCCTCTCCTATTCTAAAACACTGTCGTGACGTCATACCATTGTACATGCAGTCCATTATTATTAATATTGGTTTAAACAGTATTTATTCCAATAAATATACATGTATGACACAACCAATGTTACAAATTACATAAATTGTGAATGGTTTGGATTGGAAAACAAGTTTTCAGAAAACTTATATTAATTCCTCTCCAAATTATTAATATTGGACTGCTTTCAAAAGGCCAGAGTATTAATATTAAATCCTATGCGTATATATCCGAAATTAACACGTAAGCATGGACTGGACTAGATGGGTCACTACAAGTAAGCATGGACTGGACTAGATGGGTCACTACAATGTGTAAGCATGGACTGGACTAGATGGGTCACTGCCCTGGCCACTACAATGTGTAAGCATGGACTAGACTAGATGGGTCACTACAATGTGTAAGCATGGACTGGACTAGATGGGTCACTACAATGTTTAAGCATGGACTGGACTAGATGGGTCACTACAATGTAAGCATGGAATGACTAGATGGGTCACTGCAATGCGTCAGCATGGACTGGATTGGATGGGTCACAGCAATGTGTAAACATGGACTGGACTAGATGGCTCACAGCAATGTGTAAACATGGACTGGATTAGATGGGTCACAGCAATGTGTAAACATGGACTGGACTAGATGGGTCACTACAATGTGTAAGCATGGACTGGACTAGAGGGACACTACAATGTGTAAGCATGGACTGGACTAGATGGGTCACTACAATGTGTAAGCATGGACTGGACTAGATGGGCACTGTGGTCACTACAATGTGTAAGCATGGACTGGACTAGATGGGTCACTACAATGTGTAAGCATGGACTGGACTAGATGGGTCACTACAATGTGTAAGCATGGACTGGACTAGATGGGTCACTACAATGTGTAAGCATGGACTGGACTAGATGGGTCACTACAATGTAAGCATGGACTGGACTAGATGGGTCACTGCAATGCGTAAGCATGGACTGGATTAGATGGGTCACAGCAATGTGTAAACATGGACTGGACTAGATGGGTCACAGCAATGTGTAAACATGGACTGGACTAGATGGGTCACTACAATGTGTAAGCATAGACTGGACTAGATGTGGCACTGCCCTGGTCACTACAATGTGTAAACATGGACTGGCCTAGATGAGTCACTACACTGTGTAAGCATAGACTGGACTAGATGGGTCACTACAATGGTCACTACAATGTAAGCATGTACTGGACTAGATGACTCACTACAATGTGTAAACATGGACTGGACTAGATGTGACACTGCCCTGGTCACTACAATGTGTAAGCATGAACTGGACTAGATGGGTCATTACAATGTGTAAACATGGACTGGACTAGATGTGGCACTGCCCTGGTCACTACAATGTGTAAGCATAGACTGGACTAGATGGGTCACTACAATGTGTAAACATGGACTGGACTAGATGAGTCACTACAATGTGTAAGCATGGACTGGACGAGTCACTACAATGTGTAAGCATGGACTGGACTAGATGTGGCACTGCCCTGTTCACTACAATGTGTAAGCATGGACTGGCCTAGATGTGGCACTGCCCTGGTCACTACAATGTGTTAGCATGGACTGGACTAGATGTGGCACTGCCCTGGTCACTACAATGTGCAAGCATGGATTGGACTAGATGTGACACTGCCCTGGTCACTACAATGTGTAAGCATGGACTGGCCTAGATGTGGCACTGCCCTGGTCACTACAATGTGTAAGCATGGACTGGCCTAGATGTGGCTCTGCCCTGGTCACTACAATGTGTAAGCATGGTGTGGACACATGCCAACCAATAACGCAGCTGCTCATCTGAACCGCACATTTTTCAACACGCCGCCATCTTGTGGGTCAAACATGTAAAAATGAGTAACCCAGTTATTGACTTGAATTTAACAGAACAATACAAATGTACCAAATTTGATTTATTTCTTTTCAAACTAGAAGTCGGTGTGGATAAAGTAGTATATTGTACGATGACTGCTAAATGGCTTGCTTTCTTTAATTATTATGCTTAAATGTCTTTATTCTAGATTTCATATATCTACTTTTAGTTGATACAAATTTATCTTAGTTCGATTGCGAAACAAGTTCTTACAACTTATATTAATCACTCTCGAGACCTCATTCCGGATGGATCCATGCCACGAGGGAGAGAGAAGAGGCATGTGGAATTTAAATGCCTTGCCTAAGGGCACAATCGTAACGGCGAACTCCGGGCCTGAAGCGAACGGGCTACCACTGCGCTATCACGACTTCCACAAATCTATTATTTATTATCATTTTTATGCCCATTATTTTTTTCAGTGGAAAAACAATACAATTCATATGCAAATTTATCATAGCGTTAATTAAGTTTCGTAATCCACCATTTACAGAGTTATTGGCGAGTGTGTTCAAACATACGCATACAGGGAGGTAATTTACAAATTGTTAATTTCACAAAAACAGGTTCCACTGTTCACCTAGTCCTACTATTCACCGAAATAATCACAACATCTAAATAATCTGCTCTTTACAAATAGATTGGTGTGCAGCACATTCTATTTAAGCGCATAACTTGTTCGAAACCCATTCTGTGACTGGATTCCAGATTGAATTTAACAACAGAAGATAGCTCTATGTGTGCATTTCTAAGCTCTATATTTACAGCTCCATTTAGATCTACTAGTGTTTATATAAATATATAATAAAACAAATTAATCCATTATATATCTCCCAGTGTAGTTACAATACACGGTAGCATTCGACACGCATAGCAATACCAAACATGTATATACGTGTCCATGGTAACTATATAAATATGCAGAAGAATGTTAAAATCTCTAAAAATTCACAGCAACCCGTGAACCGAATATTTCAATAGCAATTAACACCTCTGAGTGCGCAACGCTAGATTATACGAACGATCCAAATGAAATCTCCGACTGCGTTTGATCGTATATTAAAACAACCGACCGTAACAACGCAGTACAAACAGTAAATAAGTTTAGAAATATGTCCCATGATCACGATAGTTGTTCGTGATTAATGAGCCGTAAGCTAAACCCGTCCCTGAAAATCATGTACGTACCGGATCCAGATTTTGTGAAAAGTGAAGTGTCACGTCGACTCGGGTCCGCTTTCTTCGATAGCCATCCATACAGTTCGTATTCCAAGATATCACACGTCGACCCGATCCTTTCGTAGCTGCTTGCCTAGGGACCAACAGGCACGATGCGAGAGATAACCCAAGTTCAATACAAGGTACCTAAAGCATCACACCTGTGGTCCCCGGGCTACCCCGTCCACCCCTTAGCACCCAAAAGGGCGACAGCGAGGTTGCGATGGACGAGACCCAGGAACCGGGAATTTACTCAGAATACGAACATTCCGAGAGCTATCGAAGTAAGCAGTTGAGTCAAAAGTGATATTTCACTCTCGACAATATCCATTTCCAGTCCGTCATAATTGTTCAATCCGGACGTGAGTCGAACCTCACTGCTCACAGATCACAACTACAACTTTCTGGGCTTCCGAAGTACTGAGGGCAAACGAGCGTTTATATACCAGTCGCGCTACGTCATTTTCCAATAATAGCATGTTTTATGCAAAGTTTTGCCTGTAAAGGTAGAGGACCGGTGTGCGTGTTTATTTCCTGGATGTATCTATATTTTAACACAAACACGTTTCTAATCTATGAACTTAAAAACAATGTGAACTAAAGCTCCGAGTTACTGGGACGACGTGTAGAATAATTTGAAACTAAGCGTAGCCAGATCGCCATGCCCCATGTGTCTTACCCTAACCTGGGTGTCACGTCCCACCAGATACTAACATAACCTGAAGGAACAGCTATGTCCATTGTCTTGTCCTAATTCGATCGTCACGCCATATAAGATATTGGTGCGAACAATATGAACAACTAGAACCGCTGTAGTATCTTACACAGACCGTCACGCTACGTAATATACTGGCATAACGTGTAGTAACATCTAGAAACACTCTCTAATCCCAACCGACCGTCACGCCTCCATACTATACTGGCATAACGTGTATGATCATCTACAAACTCATTTATCCCAGCCCGACCGTCACGCCTCCATACTACACTAACATAACGTGTATGATCATCTACAATCACTCATTTATCCCAGCCCGACCGTCACGCCTCCTTACTACACTAACATAACGTGTGTGATCATCTACAAGCACTCGTTTATCCCAGCCCGACCGTCACGCCTCCATATTATACTAACATAACGTGTATGATCATCTACAAGCACTCATTTATTCCAGCCCGACCGTCACGCCTCCGTACTATACTAACATAACGTGTATGATCATCTACAAGCACTCGTTTATCCCAGCCCGACCGTCACGCTTCCATACTATACTAACATAACGTGTGTGATCATCTACAAGCACTCGTTTATCCCAGCCCGACCGTCACGCTTCCATACTATACTAACATAACGTGTGTGATCATCTACACGCACTCGTTTATCCCAGCCCGACCGTCACGCTTCCATACTATACTAACATAACGTGTGTGATCATCTACAAGCACTCGTTTATCCCAGCCCGACCGTCACGCCTCCGTACTATACATAACGTGTATGATCATCTACAAACACTAATAGGTCTAAAACACTGGGGGGTCAGGCTTTTATGCTTCTTGAAATTATAAAACACAGTGTAGTACTTACTTGAAATTGACCAATAATTGGGAGTATTGATCTACGTAAGACATTCACCATTTTGGGCTGTTTTCAGTAAGCAAATATTGGTCGTATACCTTTATTATCAATGTATTGCACAATAGAGCAAAATCGGATTATCACGTGTTGTGAAATGTTGTTGACGACAGCAGATAAACAGTCGTTAAATAGTTTATACAAATTTATGTTAGCTCGATTGCGAAACAAGTTATTTCAACTTATATAAATCACTCTCGAGACCTCATTCCTGATGGAATCCATCACCACAAGGGAGAGAGAAGAGGCAATGTGGAATTTAAATGCCTTGCCTAAGGGCACAATCGTAACGGCTCCAGTGGGGCTCGAACTCCGGACCTTTCACACCTGAAGCGAACGCGCATCCACTGCGCTATCACGACTTCCTAGTCGTTAAATAGAACACGTCGATATTGCTACACTGCGATAAACAGTGGTAGAGCTTCGGATTTGGAATCGAACGGTCCCGGGTTCGATACTCGGTCAGGCCACATATGTAGTGTCATTGAGCAAGGCACCTCACGCACCTCACACACATTGCTTAGTACTGGTTAACCATTTAGGTCGGCTAAGCCTGCTCAGCAAAACATGTCTAGGTCTCCGCAAGGGGTTTGACATTAATGGAATACATACAAGTAAGTTTTAACAACTTATATTAATCACTCTCGTTGGCGAGGATGAAAGCGTATATGTATATTCCTCATTCATGTGGGAGGAAACCGGAGTACCCGGAGAAAACCCACCTGTCCGATCTGGCAACCATCGTACCATCTAAGCAAATGGGTTGGGCAACAAGTTGCGCTTTGCACATTCAAATTTCGATATTATCAGAGATGTCTTTTTCAAAATGATACCGATTGCTATAATTTTACAGAGATGAAATACGTATAGGATATCAGCTGAAAACGATCCAATATGCATACTATTTGACTGTGTGAGGAGCGTAACGCCGAACTGTGAGGCGCATGACGCCGAACCACAGGAACTTGAAATGTTATCCATAAGCCACTTAAGGTCTCGTACTTCTATCCTAGGACACCCCCCTCTATTAAAATATGCATACTATTTGACTGTGTGAGGTGCGTAACGCCGAACTGAGAGGCGCATGACGCCGAACCACAGGAACTTGAAATGTTATCCATAAGCCACCAAAGGTCTCGTACTTCTATCCTAGGACACCCCCTCTATTAAATTATGCATACTATTTGACTGTGTGAGGGGCGTAACGCCGAACTGTGAGGCGCATGACGCCGAACACAGTACATGTCAATAACTTCCGCAGTAATACCTGATGTGTCCTGTTCCAAACATGGGATGCACTTCCGCAGTAATACCTGATGTGTCCTGCTCTAAACATGGGATAAACTTCCACAGTAATACCTGATGTCTCCTGTTCCAAACATGGGATAAACTTCTGCAGTAATACCTGGTGTGTCCTTCTCCAACCATGGGATAAACCTCCGACTTCCGCAGTAATACCTGATGTGTCCTGCTCTAAACATGGGATAAACTTCGCATACTATGCATACTATTTGACTGTGTGAGGAGCGTAACGCCGAACTGTGAGGAGCATGACACCGAACCACAGGAACTTGAAATGTTATCCATAAGCCACCAACGGTCTCGTACCTCTATCCTAGGACCCCCCCCCTCTATTTCATAAGCCACCAAATGTCTCGTACCTCTATCTTAGGACACCCCCCTCTATTAAAATAGAGGGGGGGTCCTAGGATAGAGGTACGAGACCTTTGGTGGCTTATGGATAACATTTCAAGTTCCTGTGGCCGAACACAGTACATGTACCAACAATATACATATTGGATCAGTTTGAGGCTTATATCTTACTTTAAAAATAACAAGATCTTACTACTAACATTGTTAATTTCGGATATATACGCATAGGATTTAATATTAATACTCTGGCCTTTTGAAAGCAGTCCAATATTAATAATTTGGAGAGGAATTAATATAAGTTTTCTGAAAACTTGTTTTCCAATCCAAACCATTCACAATTTATGTAATTTGTAACATTGGTTGTGTCATACATGTATATTTATTGGAATAAATACTGTTTAAACCAATATTAATAATAATGGACTGCATGTACAATGGTATGACGTCACGACAGTGTTTTAGAATAGGAGAGGGTCGAATGACCAAGTTAATAATTTAGTTCTCTTTGATTTGGGTGGTGTTGGTGGTAACTTTAATAACAATGGACTGCAAGTGTGACGTCACTACTGTGGTCTAAAACATATACACATTTACGTGTACCCGCTATATGTATATCTCATCGTACGATAGATAACATGCAAGTCATGTGGTGATGACTCATACCACTATAAGTGACATTGAAATAGTCATACATAACTTACTTTAATGTATATTGTATTGCTACATAACTTATTTATTCATTAAAGCGACACTACAATGGTGAAAAAGCAAATTTCTACAGAATGTAATATTCTATATTTTGGTATTTCTTTCCTCCTAATATTTGCCACAGATTCAGAATATTTTATTAACTAATAAACAAACGTTGTATACGACGTCTGTTGACATAATCAATACATGTAAATAGGGTCAACAGCCAGGCGTACTGTACGTTTCGGATAACTTGACAGTGACATACAAGGGCTATACCTATCAGTACAGTTACCGATATTATGATAATGTATTTTTTATTTTTAATCCGAAACACCGCTTACTGATTAGCGATTGACCAGTCTTGTGTTGTGGACATAGAGTAAATACGGGAGTAAAAGTAAAGTAAAGTGTTTGTTTATTATAGACCCCTATTTAAAGGGCCAGCCATTTCTGACTTATGAGACACCTCTTTTTTATGAGCATCAGTACTTCCCGAATCCTATGCTTGTGTGCCAGACGTCAGGCTGGTAGGCAATCGGTAACCATTATTTAACTAGCTGACGGCTCACCAACCGGCCATATCAGAACGAACCCCTGACGAGATTCGAACCGTCGACCTCCCGCTCCGTAGGCGGACGCCTTAACCACTGGGCTACGGAGACGGTTGAGTAAATATTGAGTGACGTCACTGTCAAGTTATCCTAAACGTACAGTAATGTACAATGTCCGTATCCCGAATAACAACATTTATTGTACACATTGACCGTTATATCTCACCTTTTGTGCCTGCACATATTTAATTTGACTAATCTGATTTAAATTATCTCTAACGATAGTAACACGCACTTACTATAGACTCCAATAATAAACAAACGTCAATTGAAGACTGTAGCGGACCGTTATACGAAATCCTATTTTCACTTTAGAGAGTTTATAGACCGCAAACAAACATTGGTAGTGTTCAACTTATTAAGGAAAACGCTAAAAGGCATATATTTGGCATTTTACGATAACATGTCGATTTAAGATATCGCTCCGATAGCATATGTATATCATATAAGCCGAAAACGATCCAATATGTCAATTATTGGACTGTGTGAGGCGCATAGCGCTGAAGACAGTACCAATATTTTACATATTGGATCCGTTTGAGGCTTATATCTTACTTAAACACACACACTTATATAACAAGATCCTACTCATTAAAATTGTTAATTTCGTACATGTACCCGTAGGATTTAATATTATAATTATATTATGGCCTTTTAACAGCAGTCCAATATTAATAATAATTGACTGCAAGTACAAAGGTATGTCAAGCTCCTGTGGTTTTACGAACGTCTGATTCAGCATTTTTTAATAATCGATATTATGATAATGTATTTACGATCTGGGTAAAGAGAAACATCGCATGAATAATTTAAAGGTCACGTCACGTACATTGGCTATTGGTTTTGTTTGGCATAGGCCTATCTATACATGTATTCGGATTAGATACCAGGGGCGGTTCGGATCCAGGATTTTGGGTTAGGGGCGTGAAGTTAGGGGTATCCTACTCCATTTGGTGGGGTCCGGGGGGCCTCCCCTGGAAATATTTGGAAGTTTAGGTATGAAATGGCGGCTTCTGGAGCATTCTGAGGCATATAGTTGGTTATTATGTTTTAAGTTATTGATAGACCACCCCAAAATCGTATCTTGGCGATTGATTTGGGATAACCCCTTCTGTTGAAGTGAGGGTGCATATTTTGATAGAAAACACAAACATTACTTTAAAAAAACGAATTCTGGCAATTTTAGGGGGGGCGTACGCCGGTACCGCCCCCTGGATCCGTCTATGGATACATGTACACATGTATACATATATAAACACAATAGGGATTTAGAAACAGACTTAAGAATGAAAGAATATACATGTACTTTAGTGTCAAATATTTTGTATGGAACGTAATGTAATGCAGAAATAATTCAAATGTTAAGGTTAGAATAAAGTAAGGGTGTATACGTGTTATTTATGTTCTCCAATATATCAAGTCAATATTACATGCATATTGTACATTTGCTGTATGTTCATAACTTTACTGTAGATAGGAGAGGCAATGTACCCACGGTAGGCCTAACTTGTTGGTTAACCCATTCATTTCAAACGGTATTTGCAAAGAACATAGAGCCAGATTAACCGCCACGATATGTTCCATCTGATCAGGCTGTATGCTGTTTGCTATTCAGATGATTTTGCTAAGACACTTGTCTATGCAGCAAACAACATAGATCCTGATCAGCACGCAGCGTCATGCTGCGGTTGATCTGGATCTATGTTGTTTGCAAAAGCCTTTAAATATATCCAGAATGAAATGGGTTAATAGAAACGAGATTGAAGTAAATTTAACACGGCCGTTTAAGCATCGACTCTAGTTAGGCCTGAAACATACTTATACCCAGTTTATTAAGCTAAATCATTGTTCGTTTGATTACTTTCACATGCTATACTGTTATATCATAACGTTAAGATAATGTATACACCATGTAGAACAATAATCTGATCAGTTCGTCATTATGTGCATTTTATAACAGCAACTAATTATTTATTCTGCGTTAGGAATGTCATATCAAAGTTTACGTTCTATACGTTTAAATAGTTCTGTTTATTAACCTATATCAACACCTTCCAAATGCCATTTCTTGCTAATTTCGCTTTCGAGCAAGAATGTTCATATGTTGGAAGTTGTATACCTTCAGAAAATGATTATGTACAAGTTTTATTATTAATAAGCATAGTCATCATGTTTTCGGACTTCGTACTATCAACTCATGTCAATATATTTAGGATACATTCTATATTTAGGGCCATTAAACTATTTGCATGTGTGTTAAGATCATAAGTACACCAATATTTACTAGTAGTTTAATGTTATGATATACAAATACAGCTGTAAATTAAAGTCCAATTGATTATATACTTTAGTTTTCAGAATATTAATCTATATAATAAAATAATTTTATTTATATACTAATAATAAATTTATTATTTACTTAATACATTCTTAATAATTGCATGAACGGTGTTTGGTGTGTTACTTATAAAAATAAAAGCATTTAAAGTAAGTTAACATGGCATGCATATGTTATTAAAGATTTTTTCATCTATATTATAACATATTATCACATATAAATATTTGCTTTATTGTTATATAATTAATTAGATATATTGACATAATGAATTACTGTCGCCATATTTATGTATATGTACATGTATGCCACATGGGTCTGAGACCTTCTGGATTTAAATAAATAAAACGTTGAAACTTCAAACACTAACATTGAATCAATAAACAGTGCTTTTGTGGTCTACAAACTTTCAAAAGTGAAAGTAGGATTTCATATAACTGTCATCCATGCTCCGGAATTTGTTTGTTATTGGAGTCAATACTTAACCGTGATAATGCCATCTAGAGATAATTCAACTAAGATTAGTCTACAAATAAATATGCATAGACACACTTGTGAGATATAACGATAAATCTGTACCATAAATCGTGTTATTAAAGATACAAGCGTTGTATTCCGTATGGATGTCGACCCTATTTACATTATTTTGTTATGTCAACAAACCGCGTATACGACGTTTGTTTATTAGGTGAAATACTTCTTTTTTGAGGCAAATATTTGAGTTTTCACCGATGTTGTGTCGCTTTAAGCACTCGGCCACGATTTCAGAGAAGATATCGTTAGAATAGCTTTTCATTGGCCGATGAAGACAACAGGTATAGTTCCGGGCAGTATTTCGAGCATGACCGAGTACCTGGGTAGAACTACATACCTTCCACAAGACAGACCCCAGGAAGTACTTCGTGCCAGGCAGGGTACTCTAGTAGAATTATCTACCTTCCACAAGACAACATGGACAGAAGAGAAGCAACACCTGATCATTTCACATTTATTTATTCCCACGTTATATACAATGCAATGCAGTAAAAAAAACTGTACGGATTTCATAGTTATCAAGCCAAATTGACTAAGGTTATATTTCGGGTTTTACGCCTGCATCAGCACCATTTCGGGCTATTTCGCCGGCGGGCAGTTTACTTAACAACACCTTTCCTGGGCAGGCTCCAGCGGTTAACCAGTACTTGCGTGCACCAACCTCCGTAAGAAACTGCCAACTTTTTCATATAAATGAGGCACGGCCTGAGCGGGGCTCGAACCCGTGACCATCAGTGATGATAGGTTACAGTGGTATACAAGTCAGCGACCTTAACCACTCGACAACGGAGGCGGACTCATTTGACTAAGGTTCTGTTCCAACGTCATTTTATACCAGTTCTCATAGAAATGAGAATTGTTTGTAAAACATAGTACGCCCCTTAAGGATATCATTTCAACAGAGGCCGATTGGTTTTTAAGATGCGAAGCGGAGAAAACATATTGCACATATTTCGGAGTGTGAAATTGGGTCAGCGTGTCGCACGTAAGACGCACATATTTACCGGCATGGTCAATTTCTGCAGGTAAAGATGTGGGTCTTACGTGCGACACGCAGACTCAATATGAAGAACATTTGTATGATGTTACTTAAAAAACAGGCCAAACGGTTTTAAAGATGTAGAGCGGTCACACAATATTACACCTATTGTGACCTTTGACAGCTAAGTGTGACCTTGACTGTAGGTATGGACACAAGGTTTGTATGTCAAGCTGACTCAATACGGCAACCATTTTGTGTGTGCGTTATTTTTTCAAAACCGACAGATCGGTTACAAAGATATGGAGCGTGATATTTGCACTGTAGTTGCGGACCAGGATCTTCTGCGCACCCGGTTCTTGTGCAGACTGTGGACCTGGATCTTGTTAGATCGCAGACCTGGATTTTGTGGAGACCTGGATCTTGTTAGACGGCAGACCTGGATCTTGTTAGACCGCAGTCCTGGATTTTGTGGAAACCTGGATCTTGTCAGACCGCAGTCCTGGATTTTGTGGAGACCTGGATATTGTCAGACCGCAGTCCTGGATTTTGTGGAGACCTGGATCTTGTCAGACCGCAGACCTGGATTTTGTGGAGACCTGGATCTTGTCAGATCGCAGACCTGGATTTTGTGGAGACCTGGATCTTGTCAGATCGCAGACCTGGATTTTGTGGAGACCTGGATCTTGTCAGATCGCAGACCTGGATTTTGTGGAGACCTGGATCTTGTTCGCAGACCTGGATTTTGTGGAGACCTGGATCTTGTCAGATCGCAGACCTGGATTTTGTGGAGACCTGGATCTTGTCAGAGCCGCAGATCTGGATTTTGTGGAGACCTGGATCTTGTGAGGACTTGGATCTTGTGTGCACTAACAAGAAGTTAGGAAGATACTGGGAACCCATTCAAGCAGGCACTCGGGTAGAACCATCGACTTTCCACAGTAGCTTACTTCCTCACATGACATAATTCGACACCCCCAATGGGATTCGAACATACATCGGTGAGGGGCAAGTAATTTGAAATCAATAACCGTAACCACTCGGTTCACAAAGGTGAACATTTGTGTTCAGTTTCAACGGACGGAAAACTTGACACACCGATCGACCCATGCAAAACAATATATCCAACCTTCTTGAAAAAGATGGAACAATAATGTATATTTCATACAAATTAAAGTAAAATTATGTACATCTCAAATAATGTAATGTAAACATACTTTTAAAATATGGAATAAAAATGACAACAACTTCATTAAGTATAATAATTATGTTATTGGCCAGATATAATACTAATGTTACTCCGTCCAGACCCAGTATTACGTCGTCCAGACCCAGTATTACGTCGTCCAGACCCAGTATTACGTCGTCCAGACCCAGTATTACTCCGTCCAGACCCAGTATTACGTCGTCCAGACCCAGTATTACTCCGTCCAGACCCAGTATTACGTCGTCCAGACCCAGTATTACTCCGTCCAGACCCAGTATTACTTCGTCCAGACCCAGTATTACTCCGTCCAGATCCAGTATTACTCCGTCCAGACCCAGTATTACTCCGTCCAGATCCAGTATTACTCCGTCCAGACCCAGTATTACTCCGTCCAGACCCAGTATTACTCCGTCCAGACCCAGTATTACTTCGTCCAGATCCAGTATTACGTCGTCCAGACCCAGTATTACTTCGTCCAGATCCAGTATTACGTCGTCCAGACCCAGTATTACTCTGTCCAGACCCAGTATTACTCCGTCCAGACCCAGTATTCCTCCGTCCAGACCCAGTATTACTCCGTCCAGACCCAGTATTACTCGGTCCAGACCCAGTATTCCTCCGTCCAGACCCAGTATTACTCCGTCCAGACCCAGAATTACTCCGTCCAGATCCAGTATTACTCCGCCCAGACCCAGTATTACTTCGTCCAGATCCAGTATTCCTCCGCCCAGACCCAGTATTACTCCGTCCAGACCCAGTATTACTTCGGCCAGACCCAGTATTACTCCGTCCAGACCCAGTATTACTCCACCCAGTAATACTCGAAAACGGATCGGCAATTCCGATTTCCCCATTCATGCCCTATGGAATGCGATGATGCTGATATGTATCTTGTGATGACTCAATTGTTACCCAATTATATACAAACTTTCCATGGCGCGAAAATGAGCATCAAATGTACATATAATGTAGAATTGCCTCAAAATTGCATAATAGCAATCAAAACATAATAATATATAGAATACAAATAAATATTTTCAAGAATAAAAGAAACACTCTATAGCTTAACATTATTCTCTGTATCTATACAGTAACATACATAATGCATCAACATTCTCTGTATCTATACAGTAACATACATACTGCATCAACATTCTCTGTATCTATACAGTAACATACATAATGCATCAACATTCTCTGTATCTATACAGTAACATACATAATGCATCAACATTCTCTGTATCTATACAGTAACATACATAATGCATCAACATTCTCTGTATCTATACAGTAACATACATAATGCATCAACATTCTCTGTATCTATATAGTAACATACATAATGCATCAACATTCTCTGTATCTATACAGTAACATACATAATGCATCAACATTCTCTGCTATATAGTAACATACATAATGCATCAACATTCTCTGTATCTATATAGTAACATACATAATGCATCAACATTCTCTGTATCTATACAGTAACATACATAATGCATCAACATTCTCTGTATCTATACAGTAACATACATAATGCATCAACATTCTCTGTATCTATACAGTAACATACATAATGCATCAACATTCTCTGTATCTATACAGTAACATACATAATGCATCAACATTCTCTGTATCTATACAGTAACATACATAATGCATCAACATTCTCTGTATCTATACAGTAACATACATAATGCATCAACATTCTCTGTATCTATACAGTAACATACATAATGCATCAACATTCTCTGTATCTATACAGTAACATACATAATGCATCAACATTCTCTGTATCTATACAGTAACATACATAATGCATCAACATTCTCTGTATCTATACAGTAACATACATATGTTTTGTTTTTATGCATCAACATTCTCTGTATCTATATAGTAACATACATAATGCATCAACATTCTCTGTATCTATACAGTAACATACATAATGCATCAACATTCTCTGCTATAAGTACATACATATGCATCAACATTCTCTGTATCTATATAGTAACATACATAATGCATCAACATTCTCTGTATCTATACAGTAACATACATAATGCATCAACATTCTCTGTATCTATACAGTAACATACATAATGCATCAACATTCTCTGTATCTATACAGTAACATACATAATGCATCAACATTCTCTGTATCTATACAGTAACATACATAATGCATCAACATTCTCTGTATCTATACAGTAACATACATAATGTATCTATACAGTAACATACATAATGCATCAACATTTTGTTTTGTTTTGTTTTTGTTGTTTTGTTTTTCTCTGTATCTATACAGTAACATACATAATGCATCAACATTCTCTGTATCTATACAGTAACATACATAATGCATCAACATTCTCTGTATCTATACAGTAACATACATAATGCATCAACATTCTCTGTATCTATACAGTAACATACATAATGCATCAACATTCTCTGTATCTATACAGTAACATACATAATGCATCAACATTCTCTGTATCTATACAGTAACATACATAATGCATCAACATTCTCTGTATCTATACAGTAACATACATAATGCATCAACATTCTCTGTATCTATACAGTATTGTACATACATAATGCATCAACATTCTCTGTATCTATACAGTAACATACATAATGCATCAACATTCTCTGTATCTATAATGCATCAACATTCTCTGTATCTATACAGTAACATACATAATGCATCAACATTCTCTGTATCTATACAGTAACATACATAATGCATCAACATTCTCTGTATCTATACAGTAACATACATAATGCATCAACATTCTCTGTATCTATACAGTAACATACATAATGCATCAACATTCTCTGTATCTATACAGTAACATACATAATGCATCAACATTCTCTGTATCTATACAGTAACATACATAATGCATCAACATTCTCTGTATCTATACAGTAACATACATAATGCATCAACATTCTCTGCTATATAGTAACATACATAATGCATCAACATTCTCTGTATCTATACAGTAACATACATAATGCATCAACATTCTCTGTATCTATACAGTAACATACATAATGCATCAACATTCTCTGTATCTATACAGTAACATACATAATGCATCAACATTCTCTGTATCTATACAGTAACATACATAATGCATCAACATTCTCTGTATCTATACAGTAACATACATAATGCATCAACATTCTCTGTATCTATACAGTAACATACATAATGCATCAACATTCTCTGTATCTATACAGTAACATACATAATGCATCAACATTCTCTGTATCTATACAGTAACATACATAATGCATCAACATTCTCTGTATCTATACAGTAACATACATAATGCATCAACATTCTCTGTATCTATACAGTAACATACATAATGCATCAACATTCTCTGTATCTATACAGTAACATACATAATGCATCAACATTCTCTGTATCTATACAGTAACATACATAATGCATCAACATTCTCTGTATCTATACAGTAACATACATAATGCATCAACATTCTCTGTATCTATACAGTAACATACATAATGCATCAACATTCTCTGTATCTATACAGTAACATACATAATGCATCAACATTCTCTGTATCTATACAGTAACATACATAATGCATCAACATTCTCTGTATCTATACAGTAACATACATAATGCATCAACATTCTCTGTATCTATACAGTAACATACATAATGCATCAACATTATCTGTATCTATACAGTAACATACATAATGCATCAACATTCTCTGTATCTATACAGTAACATACATAATGCATCAACATTCTTCTATAAGTAACATACATAATGCATCAACATTCTCTGTATCTATACAGTAACATACATAATGCATCAACATTCTCTGTATATAGTAACATACATAATGCATCAACATTTTCTCTGTATCTATACAGTAACATACATAATGCATCAACATTCTCTGTATCTATACAGTAACATACATAATGCATCAACATTCTCTGTATCTATACAGTAACATACATAATGCATCAACATTCTCTTCTAATTTCATACATAATGCATCAACATTCTCTGTATCTATACAGTAACATACATAATGCATCAACATTCTCTGTATCTATACAGTAACATACATAATGCATCAACATTCTCTGTATCTATACAGTAACATACATAATGCATCAACATTCTCTGTATCTATACAGTAACATACATAATGCATCAACATTATCTGTATCTATAGTAGTACATACATAATGCATCAACATTCTCTGTATCTATACAGTAACATACATAATGCATCAACATTCTCTGTATCTATATGATTTTCTGTATCTATACAGTAACATACATAATGCATCAACATTCTCTGTATCTATACAGTAACATACATAATGCATCAACATTCTCTGTATCTATACAGTAACATACATAATGCATCAACATTCTCTGTATCTATACAGTAACATACATAATGCATCAACATTCTCTGTATCTATACAGTAACATACATAATGCATCAACATTCTCTGTATCTATACAGTAACATACATAATGCATCAACATTCTCTGTATCTATACAGTAACATACATAATGCATCAACATTCTCTGTATCTATACAGTAACATACATAATGCATCAACATTCTCTGTATCTATACAGTAACATACATAATGCATCAACATTCTCTGTATCTATACAGTAACATACATAATGCATCAACATTCTCTGTATCTATACAGTAACATACATAATGCATCAACATTCTCTGTATCTATACAGTAACATACATAATGCATCAACATTCTCTGTATCTATACAGTAACATACATAATGCATCAACATTCTCTGTATCTATACAGTAACATACATAATGCATCAACATTCTCTGTATCTATACAGTAACATACATAATGCATCAACATTCTCTGTATCTATACAGTAACATACATAATGCATCAACATTCTCTGTATCTATACAGTAACATACATAATGCATCAACATTCTCTGTATCTATACAGTAACATACATAATGCATCAACATTCTCTGTATCTATACAGTAACATACATAATGCATCAACATTCTCTGTATCTATACAGTAACATACATAATGCATCAACATTCTCTGTATCTATACAGTAACATACATAATGCATCAACATTCTCTGTATCTATACAGTAACATACATAATGCATCAACATTCTCTGCTATATAGTAACATACATAATGCATCAACATTCTCTGTATCTATATAGTAACATACATAATGCATCAACATTCTCTGTATCTATACAGTAACATACATAATGCATCAACATTCTCTGTATCTATACAGTAACATACATAATGCATCAACATTCTCTGTATCTATACAGTAACATACATAATGCATCAACATTCTCTGTATCTATACAGTAACATACATAATGCATCAACATTCTCTGTATCTATACAGTAACATACATAATGCATCAACATTCTCTGTATCTATACAGTAACATACATAATGCATCAACATTCTCTGTATCTATACAGTAACATACATAATGCATCAACATTCTCTGTTTTTGTAACATACATAATGCATCAACATTCTCTGTATCTATATAGTCATACAGTTTTGTTTTTGTTTTAATGCATCAACATTCTCTGTATCTATACAGTAACATACATAATGCATCAACATTCTCTGTATCTATACAGTAACATACATAATGCATCAACATTCTCTGTATCTATACAGTAACATACATAATGCATCAACATTCTCTGTATCTATATAGTAACATGCATAATGCATCAACATTCTCTGTATCTATATAGTAACATACATAATGCATCAACATTCTCTGTATCTATACAGTAACATACATAATGCATCAACATTCTCTGTATCTATACAGTAACATACATAATGCATCAACATTCTCTGTATCTATACAGTAACATACATAATGCATCAACATTATCTGTATCTATACAGTAACATACATAATGCATCAACATTCTCTGTATCTATACAGTAACATACATAATGCATCAACATTATCTGTATCTATACAGTAACATACATAATGCATCACCATTCTCTGTATCTATACAGTAACATACATAATGCATCAACATTCTCTGTATCTATACAGTAACATACATAATGCATCAACATTCTCTGTATCTATACAGTAACATAAATGTACATAATGTATAATGCTACCACAATCTCTTTACAGTCAATAGTTAATACTACGGATACACTAAAATCAAGCTTAAAGCGACATTACATCGCAAAAAATACATTTTTATACGTATAAATGCATTGCTACTACAAATTCCGTAATAATTTGAACACTACTAAATCGATAAACAATGTTTTTGTGGTCTACAAACTCTCACAAGTGAAAATAGGATTTCATATAATGGTCAGCTATGCTCCTGAATTGACGTTTGTTTATCATACTATACCATACTAAGCGCGTGATAATGTCGTTTAGAAATAATTTAAATCAGATTAGTCTAAACATAAATATGCATAGGCACAAATGTGAGATATAACCGGTACCATAAATGTGTTATTCGGGATTGTATTAATGCACGGATGTTTACCCTAGTTACATTATTTATTATGTCGAGTTTATTAGTTGAAATACTCAGTTTTGGGGCAAATATTTGAAACCAAATTATACCATATAATAGGAAATTTCTGTAGAAATTTGCGTTTTCACCGTTTAGTGTCGCTTTAAAATAATCGAAGTTGAGCAGGAGGTAGCTCAATTTGAATGTTTACAGAGTAAAGACAATTTGCTGCATAGGGCAACCATCTGGTACAAGTTGCTGCATAGGGCAACCATCTGGTACAAGTTGCTGCATAGGGCAACCATCTGGTACAAGTTGCTGCATAGGGCAACCATCTGGTACAAGTTGCTGCATAGGGCAACCATCTGGTACAAGTTGCTGCATAGGGCAACCATCTGGTACAAGTTGCTGCATAGGGCAACCATCTGGTACAAGTTGCTGCATAGGGCAACCATCTGGTACAAGTTGCTGCATAGGGCAACCATCTGGTACAAGTTGCTGCATAGGGCAACCATCTGGTACAAGTTGCTGCATAGGGCAACCATCTGGTACAAGTTGCTGCATAGGACAACCATCTGGTACAAGTTGCTGCATAGGACAACCACCTGGTACAAGTTGCTGCATAGGGCAACCATCTGGTACAAGTTGCTGCATAGGGCAACCATCTGGTACAATTTGCTGCGGTGATGTCCAATCTAGAGATATTTATTTGCCAACATTTTAACGGAATCAGGGTTGCACAAATCCAATACCCAAACACAAGTGAAAAGTGTGGTCGAACAAGTCATGTTTTCCAACAAGGCCATCACTCCAAGGGTATCTCGTCATGGGCGACCGACTGTATAAATGTTGGTTCATCGAAGTAAATAATGTGTTTTATGCGTAAAATGTCCTTTATGATTTACAACAAATTGCCACATTTTAAGCTCACTGAAAGGAGGGGGGGGGGGCATTGGACTTCGGCCTCCAAGCACTTTAAACACACTCAATGTAGTTCATACCCCAATGGAAACTATTAACACGCGATTCATTCCTTAAATATATAATTGTTGATCACCGGAAAGATGTGTGTCTTTTACGTTTATTTATCGTCGCTACCGGTTGCCCATATGAGCGACACCTTCTGAAGATATTAGTCATTTTAGGAGGATAGTGCAATGATACAGACAGAGTCTCCTCTGGTTCTTTTACGTGCACGGTGTAAAGCACCGACACAAGACCTCGGTTTAAAGTCCCATCTGAAAGACTGTTAATTTTATTAGGGTTAGACGGGGAAACAAACGTGCTTAATCTCAATTTCCACAAAAGTAGGCGAGACAAAAATAGATTTCTTTATGGCTATAAATAGATCAGTGTGGCATATTGTTAGTTTGTTGTTGAATGTTTACGTATATATCTCTAAATTCTGTATAAACTAATATTGTTATGACAAGCAGCATCATAAGCCATTGTAGGCTGCTTAGTGTCTAAGTTTATCATGTAACATGGTGCATTATACATAATTCTAACACGACCCAGCTAATAACATACATACTTGTAGAGTAAAATCTACCTCGGGTTATTCTGCGATATACCTACCTTGAACTATGCTGCGCGTGCACCGTGTTTTGGCTATTCCATTTATACAATGCGTGTAAAGTTTTATGAATGAAAGTCACGTGATGTTTGTAAATAATACCGTGGGAATTCGCAGAAGTGAGCTATTTTTAGAATCAGATAATCTCTTGTCCGTCTTGTTTTTCTGTTAAGCAACGTTTCAGTTACTATTCTGTACAGTTTTATTTGACAAAATAAATAAAATTATTGATCAGTTACAACTTTTGTTCATTTATGCACTAGATTGATATTTTCCATAAAAAATAACGTCATCACCCCTTACGCGGGAGGAAATTTCGAAAGCCAAATGCACGGCATTTGAAGAAAATACTCCTTTCTCGTCTAAAATTATTATAAGTAAGTCGTGTTAGAATCGAAATAATAAGTATCAACCGTGGTATATCGCAGAATAACCCTAGTTTGAAGTTCTTATGCGTAGAAATATATCACGAAGGCCGAAGTAACAAACTAATACTCTACTACATACTATATGGGCACATTTGGTTCCAGAGTATAAAAGTCGATGCAGCATGTAACAAGTTTTGATATTTTAAACTAATGATAAATTTTCACTAAATGACACTAAATGTCGAGAAGGTGGAATGGTAGAAGTCATGATAGCTTGTTAGATGCAGGTGCGAAAGGTCCCGAGTTAGCGCCCAGCTGCAGTCGTTACGATTGTGCCCTTTAAATTCCACGTTGCCTCTTCTCTCTCCCTCGTGGCGATGGATTCCATCAGGAATGAGGTATAGAGAGTGATTAATATAAGTTGCAAGAACTTGTTTCGCAATCGAGCTAAACTAAATTTGTATAAACAAAGTGTCGAGACAATATAGCATCAAATGTCGAGACATGTCTCCGTCGAGACAAAATCTTTTGGGCTAAAAGTTGCACCAACAGCGTAGGTCACATGTCAACTCTCAAGCTATTATTGGTGGAGGAAGACCCCGGGTTCCCTTACGAGCAGTATTTCTGGCACGAGTGAGCACCCAAGTAGAACCACCAACCTTCTGCAAGCCAGCTGGATAGCTTCCTCACTTGTAACTGTTTGACAGCCCCAGTGCAATTCGAACCTATGGCGGTGAGGGGGGTAAGGGATTTGAAGGACCATAATCACTCGGCAACGGAAGCATCTCTCTTATATCAAGCCAATATTTAAGGCCGACTTAAAAAACATTATTTATTTTACAACGATTGCGAAGCAAGTTCTAACAACTTATATTAATCACTCTCGTTGGTGCGGATGAAAGCGTATATGTGGTCATTAGTGTGGGAGGAAACCGGAATACCCGGAGAAAACCCACCTGTCCGATCTGGCGACCACCGTACCATCTCACATACTACCCGGTCCGAGGATCGAACCCGGGTTGCATTGGTGAGAAGTTTCTCGCTGACTTACTAGATTTCCAGTACATACAGCTACGTCCACCAATAACTTGCATAAAGGGAGCAACAATTACCATGAGGCCATATAAAATAATGTTTGTGAATAGAGATTGTTGGAATTTATGGTACAGGACTAAAAGTTTGCGTTTCATATCTCATTTCTATTCAAATAAATTCAGAAGACATGACTCGGAGGTTATAAATCATTTCCCAAGTCTCAAGCTTCAGTTCAAGCATAATGATTGGCTGAGCCTGACATTTATACTCATCTGAACCAATCGGAAGCTCGAGACTGAGTTTGAGATTTGAGAAAAGTTCTATAACTTCCAGGCCAGGAACCAAAACTTTCCACCTGTTGCTATCACGTAAACCAAATATACAACCTATTATTTGCCCTCATCCTTACAATAATGCAATGGTAAGGCAATGGTAAGGCAATGGTCCCAAATCAAAATAACCTGCTTGTCGCAGATCTAGCGGTAAATGTTACCTGGTAAATATATACATTGGTAATACAGTAATTCTCTCAAGTTGCTGCTAACCTGGAGTGTATACCAGAAACTACATACAATATATACATGTATAGATACCATGCACTGAATAACCCAAGGAATGTAGCCACCAGGGCATGCACTAAATCACCCAAGGTAACTAGCCAGGGCATGCACTAAATCACCCAAGGTATGTAGCCAGGGCATGCACTAAATCACCCAAGGTAAGTAGCCAGGGCATGCACTAAATCACCCAAGGTAAGTAGCCAGGGCATGCACTAAATCACCCAATGTAACTAGCCAGGCATGCACTAAATCACCCAAGGTATGTAGCCAGGGCATGCACTAAATCACCCAGGTATGTAGCCAGGGCATGCACTAAATCACCCAAGGTATGTAGCCAGGGCATGCACTAAATCACCCAAGGTATGTAGCCAGGGCATGCACTAAATCACCCAAGGTAAGTAGCCAGGGCATGCACTAAATCACCCAAGGTAAGTAGCCAGGGCATGCACTAAATCACCCAAGTAACTAGCCAGGGCATGCACTAAATCACCCAAGGTATGTAGCCAGGGCATGCACTAAATCACCCAAGGTATGTAGCCAGGGCATGCACTAAATCACCCAAGGTATGTAGCCAGGGCATGCACTAAATCACCCAAGGTATGTAGCCAGGGCATGCACTAAATCATCCAAGGTATGTAGCCAGGGCATGCACTAAATCACCCAAGGTATATAGCCAGGGCATGCACTAAATCACCCAAGGTATGTAGCCAGGGCATGTACTAAATCACCCAAGGTATGTAGCCACCAGGGCATGTACTAAATCACCCAAGGCATGTAGCCAGGGCATGCACTAAATCACCCAAGGTATGTAGCCAGGGCATGCACTAAATCACCCAAGGTATGTAGCCAGGGCATGCACTAAATCATCCAAGGTATGTAGCCAGGGCATGTACTAAATCACCCAAGGTATGTAGCCAGGGCATGCATTAAATCACCCAAGGTATGTAGCCAGGGCATGCACTAAATCACCCAAGGTATGTTGCCAGGGCATGCACTAAATCACCCAGGGTAAGTAGCCAGGGAGAAGTGAGAAAGCGCGCGATCGTCCTTAAATGGTGTTATTTATAATGGTGTAACAAAATATGGTTAAAATGCACAGTATGACCATTAAATACAACATTTAAATAGAAGGAGTGCTTTATAATGGGCAAATGTTTGTATGAAAATTGTAAAAAAATAAAATAATTTTCTTTTAGGGAGAAGTGGGGTCCCCAGAGGGCGTAGTTAGGATCCCTAGGGCGACTATTTCTCCCTCATCGCCGTCTAAAATGATCTCTGGCATTAGTACCAGACACTAAATACTGATACACAGTTACACACACCAGTATAAACATCATGTACTACATCAACCAATGCATGTTGTTACAACATGTTGTTAACTTTTTCTAATATTGATTTTTTTTCTTAACCCATTTCATTCTGGATACATTTAAAGGCTTTTGTGTTACGCTGCGGCTGATCTGGATCTATGTTGTTAGCAAGATCATCTAAATAGCAAACAGCATAGAGACTGATCAGACAGCACGTTCTTTGCAAATACTGTCAGATCGGTATCCAGAATCAAATGGGTTAA
The DNA here is from genome assembly GCA_014843695.1 of Archivesica marissinica. Lineage (NCBI taxonomy): Eukaryota > Metazoa > Mollusca > Bivalvia > Venerida > Vesicomyidae > Archivesica > Archivesica marissinica. The sequence goes on from CM026390.1 coordinate 23,783,570, forward strand.
TGTCGCATTCTCTGTTTATAAACTATTCAAAGTAAATCCAATATATTGTAAAAGTTTGCATATGGTTAAATGGCCAGTGCTTCCCGTCTGCTAGGTGTCACTCTGCTTGTCTAGATGTGAAGCGTTCTGCTTCCACAGACAATCTACACGTATAACACATCACATGTGTAAGACAATGAACAACTGATACTATACAGTTTGGTTTCTATAAATAACACTTGACCCACAAACATATATATTAAAGCTCTGGTTTCATTCTGTCGCGGTAGTTAACTTTGTCTGCTTAGCAAGTTTGGTTTCACAATAGAAACAATACTGTGTCAATCAACACTTTCATTTTCCCTGAAACAAATAAACACATAGATAAACACTAGGGCTTCAACAATTCACCGATGACTCGATTTAAATCGATCTCACACTAATTCCTCGCTGGAGCCGTTACGATTGTGCCCTTAGGCAATGCATTTAAATTCCACGTTGCCTCTTCTCTCTCCCTCATGGCGATGGATTCCGACAGGAATGAGGTCTCGAGAGTGATTAATATAAGTTGTAAGAACTTATTTCTCAATCAAGCTAAATTAAATTTGTATAAACTAAACTTCAATTTCGATTATTTTCGATTTGATCTATATTTAATTCATAGTTGCTGTGTTTTCGGTTGATGGTTGACTAAAGTTAAATACAGCCAAGACTTTGTATTTATGTTTTATCTACTGAATGGTGCTCAAGATAAGATGGAGTTTATTAAAGACTGATGCATTGTTTAGTTTCAGCACAGCATCAGACATCGGTTTGGCAGCATTACCGAATGGGAATGCGATACTACCATTGAATGGATTACTGGACTTGTTCTCAGCCAATCTTATGTCATTTTTGACATTTTGTGGAAGTCGTGATAGCGCAGTGGATGCGCGTTCGCTTCAGGTGCGAACGGTCCGGAGTTCGAGCCCCATTGGAGCCATTACGATTGTGCCCTTAGACAAGGCATTTAAATTCCACGTTGCCTCTTCTCTCTCCTTCGTGGCGATGGATTCCATCAGGAATGAGGTCTCGAGAGTGATTAATATAAGTTGTAAGAACTAGTTTCGCAATCGAGCTAAAATAAATTTGTATAAACTGTCATTATACAACTGGAGGAAATGCACAGACTTGAATTGAATCAAACCGGGTAGTACTGGTATCTAGTCGGTGCATGTAAATGAAGATTTCGATCTTTGCACATCTAATACATCTAATAACACAGGGTTAAACTCGGGTCCATAAGTTAGGGGAAGTAACTTTTTCCCTTCAAGGGAGAAGTGACGGGGAATCAGGTGCAAGTGTGCATTTCAACTACATATTTTACGTTTACTCTAAATCAACGACCGTAAACATTTGATCACGGAGGAAACAAACTAGAAGCAGTGAGAGATAAGTGACTTGAAGTCAACGACCGTAAACATTTGATCATGGAGGAAACAAACTAGAAGCAGTGAGAGATAAGTGACTTGAAGTCAATGACCGTAAACATTTGATCATGGAGGAAACAAACCAGAAGCAGTGAGAGGTAAGTGACTTGAAGTCAACGACCGTAAACATTTGATCATAGAGGAAACCACTGAGCATGAATTGTGTTTTACGTTTATTTATCGTCGCTACCAGTTACCTATATGAGCGACGCCTCCTGAAGAGATTAATCATTTTAGATTTTTGGATGATAGTGTAATGATATAGACAGAGACCCATTCCAGAGTCTCCTCTGGTTCTTTTACGTGCACGGTGTAAAGCACCGACACAAGACCTCGGATTAAAGTCCCATCTGAAAGACTGTTAATTGTATCAGAGTCAGATGGGGGGGGGATCGAACCCGCGATCCCTGGATTACCAGTCCAACGTGTTAACCATTGGACTACAGATCCACCTGTACTGAGCATGAAGTGGTTTGTTTGTCTTTATGTACATAGCATAATTATTAGTAATATTTATCATAACATGCAAATAAAAGTGATAGTTGTCTTACCGTTGTACATGATTTTCAGTCTCTTCATTCACAAACGTGTCTTGTCTGAAAACATACATGAATGATTATGCATCTGATGCTATAGAATCAGTATGTTATCACAATGTTACCTGTAAAACAAGAGTTGCTTATTAGATTACAGTCTATATCCGTTATGTCGAATTCTGTCGGACCGAACAAAATACTTCGATATAACCGAAGTTTGACTTAACGAAATTCGATATAAACAGATTCAGTTACACCGTCTCTGTGGCCTAGCGGTTAAGGTGTCTGCCCACGGAGCAGGAGGTCGAAGGTTCGAATCTCGTCAGGCGTTCGTTCTGATATGGCCGGTTGGTGAGCCGCCAGCTAGTTAAATAATGGTTACCGATTGCCTACCTGCCTGGCGTCTGGCATATAAGCATAGGATTCGGGAAGAACGGATGTTCATAAAAAGATGTGAATATAGGGGTGACACTATAATAAACAAACACTTTACTTTTACTTTACTTTATATGTAAAATGATAGTGTCTGAAACAGGACTTTTGATCCGACTTCGAGATAGCCGGAGAATTCGACATAACCGACTTTGACATAACGGATGTAGACTGTATATTACTAGAATGTTCACAATTTGGTTGTCTCGATGAAGCCTCCATGGTGTAACGAGTATGGTGCCCACCTTGTGAAGTTATCAGAACAATGGTGGTGGTGTCCTTAGGGAAGACACGTAAGTTTGTTTGTTCGGGTTTTACGCCTGCATCATAGCCATTTTGGGCTATATCGCCGGTGGGCAGTGTGCCAAACAACACCTTCTTTGGGCAGGCTCCAGCAGTTAACCAGTACTAGGTGCACCAACCTCCATAAGAAAAGGCCAACTTTTTCATATAAATGAGACACGGTCCGAGCAGGGCTTGAACCCGCCGATGATGATAGGTTACAGTTGTATACAAGTCAGCGCTCGTAACCAACTCGACCACGCAGGTGAACCCGGAAGACACTTAAACCCACATTTCCTCTTCTCTCTCCCTGATAATGGTGGATTCCATCTGGAAGGAGGTATCAAGAACGATTATTTTAAAGACTTGTTTCGCAATCGAGCTAAAATAAATTCATATCAACCAGGAGTTTCAATCTATCATTCGTGAGCGATAATATATTATGAATAACGACTATTTTTTATGAATATTATTTCGCATCGTACAACAGCTATGAGACGACTACGCAGTTATATGTTGTGGGGGAAAATACAGAGAGTATTTCTGCCACACTTGGACATCTGGGTGGCACCACCGACCTACCGTAAGTAACATAGCAATATATACCTTTCGTCATCCGGCTTGGTTTCAGTGGTTAAGCTTTCATCTCTACAACAGACAAATCACAAATGTATGTTACAGTGTTTCCATGAACAAAAGTGTTGAGAATATACATTAGGATTTCTGTGAACAAAAGCTAGAGTAATTAGGGATTTGTGAGGTAATCTTGTACAGGGTAGATGTATTGTTTTCGAGAAACTAGTTTGTGGATTAATAAATTAAGGTTTTCATGAGCAAATTGATTATGTATTCATAAATTAGGATTTTAATGAGCAAATTGTGTATGCAGGGATCATTCTAGAGGGCGATGTGGGCGAAATAGTCGCCCTAGGGACCCTGACTTCGCCCTCTGGGGGCCCCACTTCTCCCATTTTTTTTTCATTTTTTGGTTTTTACAATTTTCAAACAAAATGTTGTTTAGTAAGATACACTGGCCCATTATAAAGCACTCCTTCTATTCAAATGTTGTATTTAATGGTTGTACTGTGCATTTTAACCCTATTTTGCAGAAGTATATTAAAGAACACCATTTAAGGAAGCGATCACGCGCTTTCTCACTTCTCCCAAAAATTCTGACCTAGAATGAACCCTGGTATGTATTGATAAATTAGGATTTTAATGAGCAAATTGTGCATGTATTCATGTATTCATAAAGTAGGGCTTTCGTGAGCAAATTGTGTATGTATTCATAAAGTAGGGCTTTCGTGAACAAATAGGTTATGGATTCATAAATTAGGGTTTCGTGAACAAATAGGTTATGGATTCATAAATTAGGGCTTCGTGAACAAATAGGTTATGGATTCATAAATTAGGGCTTCGTGAACAAATAGGTTATGGATTCATAAATTAGGGCTTCGTGAACAAATAGGTTATGGATTCATAAATTAGGGCTTCGTGAACAAATAGGTTATGGATTCATAAATTAGGGCTTCGTGAACAAATAGGTTATGGATTCATAAATTAGGGCTTCGTGAACAAATAGGTTATGGATTCATAAATTAGGGCTTCGTGAACAAATAGGTTATGGATTCATAAATTAGGGCTTCGTGAACAAATAGGTTATGGATTCATAAATTAGGGCTTCGTGAACAAATAGGTTATGGATTCATAAAGGGCTTCGTGAACAAATAGGTTATGGATTCATAAATTAGGGCTTCGTGAACAAATAGGTTATGGATTCATAAATTGTGTTTGTGAGCAAATGTTGTCCAGGTGCAACAATTAGGCTTCTGCTCATAAGAATTATTGGGAAAACGTTTCATGTATGGACTGTATCGAGTTTGGGAGAATACTTGGTACTCTGATTCTACCTGTACATGCTGCTTTGTTCAGCATGCTTTGCAAGTATATATAAACAAACCTGTCTTAAGCAGCCTGGGCAAGGGAATCACAGAAAGTGGCTGCTTAGCACAGGCAGCTGCATAATAGAGGTAAAATGAGTAGTAAAAAAACCATATACGGGAAACTGACAGCTTAATACAGGTTGGCTGTTTAATAGAGGTGACTACTAACACAGGTTTGACTGTACACCGGGACTACTGCCAGAACGGCCCACACTGAGTAATGGACACCAGTCACCTGATTATGTGTTTATGTGTGTGTTTTACGTTTATTTATCATCGCTACCGGTTGCCCATATGAGCGACGCCTCCTGAAGAGATTAGTAATTTTAGATTTTTGGAGGATAGTGCAATGATACAGAGAGAGACCCAGTCCAGAGTCTCCTCTGGTTCTTTTACGTGCACAGTGTAAAGCACCGACACGAGACCTCGGTTTAACGTCCCATCTGAAACTGTTAATTTTATTAGGGTCAGACGGGGGATCAAACCTGCGATCCCTGGATTACCAGTCCAGCGTTTTACCACTGGACTATAGATCCGTCTGTATTATGTGTATAATATACATACCCCGAGTATATAGGTGGAATGAAATGACAACCTAATAAGTTAAAAATTTATTTCTTTTCGTTTAGTAACTTATTTTTTACCTTTTTTCTAATACGTCTTCCGATTCTGACTCTTTCCTGAAATATTGTGGGAAGAGAATCACATACAAGGAAATCAGACTAGAGTAATACCCCCCTCCCCCTCACAATCAAGCATTGTGGGAAGAGAATCACATACAAGGAAAATAGACTAGAGTAATACCCCCTCCCCTCCCCCCTCACAATCAAGCATTGTGGGAAGAGAATCACATACAAGGAAAACAGACTAGTGTAATACCCCCTCCCCTCCCCTCACAATCAAGCATTGTGGGAAGAGAATCACATACAAGGAAAATAGACTAGAGTAATACCCCCCTCCCCCTCACAATCAAGCATTGTGGGAAGAGAATCACATACAAGGAAAATAGACTAGAGTAATACCCCCCTCCCCTCCCCCTCACAATCAAGCATTGTGGGAAGAGAATCACATACAAGGAAAACAGACTAGAGTAATACCCCCTCCCCTCCCCCTCACAATCAAGCATTGTGGGAAGAGAATCACATACAAGGAAAACAGACTAGTGTAATACCCCTCCCCTCCCCCCTCACAATCAAGCATTGTGGGGAAGAGAATAACATAAAGGAAAACAGACTAGAGTAATACCCCCTCCCCTCCCCCCTCACAATCAAGCATTGTGGGAAGAGAATCACATACAAGGAAAACAGACTAGAGTAATACCCCCCCCCTCCCCTCCCCCTCACAATCAAGCATCGTGGGAAGAGAATCACAGACAAGGAAAACAGACTAGAGTAATACCCCCTCCCCTCCCCCTCACAATCAAGCATTGTGGGAAGAGAATCACAGACAAGGAAAACAGACTAGTGTAATACCCCCTCCCCTCCCCCTCACAATCAAGCATTGTGGGAAGAGAATCACATACAAGGAAAACAGACTAGTGTAATACCCCCCTCCCCCTCACAATCAAGCATTGTGGGAAGAGAATCACATACAAGGAAAATAGACTAGAGTAATACCCCCTCCCCTCCCCCCTCACAATCAAGCATTGTGGGAAGAGAATCACATACAAGGAAAACAGACTAGTGTAATACCCCCTCCCCTCCCCCTCACAATCAAGCATTGTTTATTATCAAGCAATGACTTGTACGGAATTAGTTAGGCATTATGCACGGTCTTTGATAAAAACAATTAAAAAGGATTGTTACATTAAATTTGATTCCACTACAAATTGGAAACAACTTGGCTGTCCGATTAGTGCAGTGGTTAAGCGCGCTCGCTTCTCACCAATGCAACCCAGGTTCGATCCTCTGATTGGGAAGTATGTGAGATGGTACGGTGGTCGCCAGATCAGACAGGTGGGTTTTCTCCGGGTACTCCATTTTCCTCCCACATGAATGACCACATATACGCTTTCATCCGCGCCAACGAGAGTGATTAATATAAGTTGTTAAAACTGACTTCGCACTAAAGTTTATCTCTGGTGTAGAGAATTTCAGTCTGCCACAGAAAAATTATTCTCTCACTGATGTACACAGTGGTAGCGCGGTCACTTCAGGTGTAAGAGGCCCGGAGTTTGTTCCCAGCTGTAGCCGTTCATCGAGTGTGATGCTGCATGCTGATCAGGATCTATGTTGTTTGCTACATAGCCAAGTGTCTTAGCAAGATCATCTGAATGCTTCCTCCCACACGAATGACCACATATATATATATACGCTTTCATCCGCGCCAACAAGAGTGATTAATATAAGTTGCGAAAATCGTAAAATAAATAAAGTTTAAACTTTTTAAAAAAAAAATTGGAAACAGGAACAACAACTTGATTTTCCATTCTAACCACATATTTATATGAATAGTTCCAATATTTAATCAAATGAAATTTGACCGTGACTATTGGTATTGACAGTAGTACATATACACATGAATATAGCCAGGATTCCCTGCCATGTAGGGAATTGGGTAAGTATTACATGTATAGTTTCTGATAAAAACTATTGTGGGCTGCTGGGACATAAGTTGCAGTGTTTGGATGGCATTTACAGGAATAACGCTCTTATTTCACAGCTCACTTTCTGAACATTAACCAACTAACCGCAAAATCAATAGTAATTTGTTTATGGGTCACCTACTGGTTACCCCACCCACTTCTCTAGGACGAGGTATCATTGTGATCATTGTGGGTATTGCCTCTCAAAACCGTACAACGGTATATTGGATTATGCAATTTTCAACAACAATATGTAATACAACAAAAATACTATTCCATCCTTGCTATATGTCCAAAATCTGTGTGTCAGAAAATGGACACCATGGTTTAACAGCATACCCCCAACCCCCCCTCCCCTGCGACAATATAACCTCACAAGCACAGGGGTATTGGGAGTAGCTTGTAAATGCATATGTAAATACACTCACCTTTCCAACGATTGTGAACGATTTCTCCAGGGTTTAGCAGCATACCCTGACCCCCCATACCCCCCCCCGCGACAATATAACATCCACAAGCACAGGGGTATTGGGAGTAGCTTGTAAATGCATATGTAAATACACTCACCTTTCCAACGATTGTGAACGATTTCTACTCCTTGATTTTTCTCTAAAATATAAGATGAAATTGACAGTGCAATAAATATATAATGTTTATAATAAACAGTTAATTATGGCATCTATTCCCAATAAAACGTTTTAACGTAATATTAATATGCAAGATTTGGGTCAACTCTAAATGCTGTAGTACCGGTATTCGTGAAGGCAGTCCGAAAAAACATTTGCGTTGACAACATTTCAACTTGCAGCAGCTAGGTGCCACACGTGCAAAGTAAAGAGAGAGAACTAAAAATGTGTTATTCCACTGCTTTCACACATATTATTATATTTCAGGTTTTACGCCTGCATCAGCACCATTTCGGGCTATATCGCCGGCGGGCAGTTTACTTAACCCTTTCAACACCACAGATCTCTAAATTGGCTTACAAAAAAGTGTAGATCCAGATGAGCCGGCTCGTAATGAGCCGTCTCATCAGGATCTGCACTTTTTTCAAGTAATATAACTATTTTTAGAAAAATAATTACCCATTTTGATAAATGAACTGATCCAAATGTAATTTTGTTATTAATTTATTGGTCTAAAAATATCATGGACCAGTCCATGTCAGTTACTTGGTGTTGAATGGGTTAACAACACCTTTCCTGGGCAGGCTCCAGCGGTTAACCAGTACTTGGGTGCACCAACCTCCGTAAGGAACTGCCAACTTTTTCATATAAATGAGACACGGCCTGAGCGGGGCTCTAACCCGTGACCATCAGTGATGATAGGATACAGTGGTATACAAGTCAGCGACCTTAACCACTCGACCACGGAGGCGGACTTCACACACATATTAGGTATTTCACGATCTCCAAGTAGCGAGATATCATTTCTAATTCACTGACAAATTGCTGTAGTTCATTGTAAAGAATAAAACAAAATGGAATACCATCGAAGTATACTATGACACAGTATCATCAATTTGCATAAATTGCACGTGCACAAGATGCAGCGCAGCCATTTATCTGCATTCATTAATTAGACTTTAACCCATTTCATTCTGGATATATTTAAAGGCTTTTGCAAACAACATAGATCCAGATCAGCTGCATCGTAACGCTGCATGCTGATCAGGATCTATGTTGTTTGCTACATAGCCAAGTGCCTTAGCAAGATGATCTGAATAGCAAACAGCATAGAGCCTGATCAGACGGCATGTTCCGTGGCGGCTGATCTGGCTCTATGTTCTTTGCAAATACTGTTTGAACGGTATCCAGAATGAAATGGGTTAATATATGCTTAAAGTTATCAGATTGTGTTGTATCGCGCACCTATAAAATATAAGCGGGAGTATCAGTATATGGAATGGCATTAGATGTAAGGATATAACTATCCCCTACTCCTATACTCTCTTCTTCCAGGGATCGCAGGTTAGATTGGACACACAATATTGCAGCCATTTCGGACATTTGACGACCAACTGTAACCTTGACCGTGCTACTATGAATCTGGGTCATGTGTTTGACAACAAGTGTAACCTTGTGCATGTTGCCATGGATCTGGGTCATGTGTGTGACAACCAAGTGTAACCATGACCTTGCTGCTATGGATCTGGGTCTTGCTTGCAACGACCAAGTGTAACCGTCACATTGCTACTATGGATCTGGGTCATGTGTGTGACAACCAAGTGTAACCTTGACCTTGCTGCTATGGATCTGGGTCTTCCTTGCAATGACCAAGTGTAACCGTGACATTGCTACTATGGATCTGGGTCATGTGTTCGACGAACGACAAAGTGTAACCTTGCTACTATGGATCTGGGTCAAGTGTTCGACGAATGACAAAGTGTAACCTTGCTACTATGGATCTGGGTCTTGTGTTCGACGAACGACAAAGTGTAACCTTGCTACTATAGATCTGGGTCTTGTGTTCGACGAATGACCAAGTGTAACCTTGCTACTATGGATCTGGGTCTTGTGTTCGACGAACGACCAAGTGTTACCTTGCTACTATGGATCTGGGTCTTGTGTTCGACAAACGACCAAGTGTAACCTTGCTACTATGGATCTGGGTCATGTGTTCGACGAACAACCAAGTGTAACCTTGCTACTATGGATCTGGGTCATGTGTTCGACGAACGACCAAGTGTAACCTTGCTACTATGGATCTGGGTCTTGTGTTCGACATATTGATTCAAAGTGGTGAATAATTGTGACATTTTATGTGAAGTTATTTGATAAACGACCAAACAGTTTCAACGATATGAAGCGGAAATGAAAATGGGATGGAGCTCTCATCAAAACAAAATACAGTGAAACCTGTGTTAGTGGTCACTACTATTAAGCAGCCAACCTGTATTAAGCAGCCAGTTTCTACATTCCCAATATGCTGTTTCATTATGCATTTGACCTCTATTAAGCAGACAACCTGTATTAAGCAGTCAGTTTCTACATTCCCAATATGCTGTTTCATTATACATTTGACCTCTATTAAGCAGCCAACCTGTATTAAGCAGCCAGTTTCTACATTCCCAATATGCTATTTCATTATACATTTGACCTCCATTAAGCAGCCAACCTGTATTAAGCAGCCAGTTTCTACATTCCCAATATGCTGTTTCATTATACATTTGACCTCCATTAAGCAGCCAACCTGTATTAAGCAGCCAGTTTCTACATTCCCAATATGCTATTTCATTATACATTTGACCTCCATTAAGCAGCCAACCTGTACAAAGCAGCCATTTTCTACATTCCCAATATGCCGTTAAATTATGCATTTGACCTCCATTAAGCAGCCAACCTGTTTGAAGCAGCCAGTTCCCAGTATGCTGTTTCATTATGCATTTGACCTCTAGTAAGAAGCCACCTGTGCTAAGCAGCCATTTTCTGTGATCCCCTTGGCTGGCTGCTTAAGACAGGTTTGACTGTACACACGTTCTTCTAAAATGTGCATAAAGCACACCCAAGGAACATGCGCTATAAGTACCTGTATACATCTCCATTCTTCTGTCCTACAGGGCTGTGTGACTTGCTACGTCTACCACCAGAACCCGACCGGTGCGAGTCTCTTCTCTTGCATGAACCAGATCTGAAATCATTCGACCAGAACTGCATCATTCAACAAGAACTGCGATGGCCAGATCACCCTGATTGGTGGGAAGGGGATTGTACAATGAATCAATTAATAATTTTCCAATGGGTGGAGAACCTCGTATCCATGGGAGCTCTCACTACCGGTATGCCTCGAGACACTATATTAGCAGGGTTCATTCTAGGTCAGAATTTTTGGGAGAGGTGAGAAAGCGCGTGATTGAGTCTTTAAATGGTGTTATTTAATATAATTCAATAAAATAGAGTTAAAATACACAATATGACCATTAAATAGAATATTTGAATAGAAGCAGTCCTTTATCTTACTGGACACAATTTTGTATGAAATTTGTAAAAAAAAAATCTTTAATTATTTTTTTTAGGGAAAAGTGAAGCCGCCAGGTGGGGGGGGGGGCGGCGAAGTCAGGGTCCCTAGGGCGACTATTTCGCCAAACACAATCACTCATCCTTTGACAGCACACCCCAATATCTTACCTTGATCTGGAATGTCTGGATCTCCTACAAAAATATGAATAATTCATTAACAAATATTTCCATTAATTACAGGAGTTATCAAGTAGCTTGTAAATACTATGCTTCATTAATTGATCTGCCATCCACCAGCAGTATTTGAACACTCAACTGGCAATGTCCACCACCAGTATTTGAACGTTCAATGGGTCATGTCCACCACCAGTATTTGAATGTTCAATGGGTCATGTCCACCACCAGTATTTGAATGTTCAATGGGTCATGTCCACCACCAGTATTTGAATGTTCAATGGGTCATGTCAACCACCAGTATTTGAACGTTCAATGGGTCATGTCCACCACCAATATTTGAACATTAAACATGATTCGTCAACAACGGATATTTGAACATTCAATAGGACGCATCAACAACGGGCAACCTCATCTACAAGTATTTGAAGGTCAACAGGCCACGTCAAACACAAGTATTTGAAGGTCAACAGGCCACGTCAAACACACAAGTATTTGAAGGTCTACAGGCCACGTCAAACACAAGTATTTGAAGGTCAACGGGCCACGTCAAACACAAGTATTTGAAGGTCAACAGGCCACGTCAAACACAAGTATTTGAAGGTCAACGGGTCATCACATGATCAACATTATTACATGCACATGTCATAATATGCAGCTATTAACAGATAGGACATACACAATAAATTGCTAGTTTTTCATACAAATTCCGTCTAAAATGGATGTGTTTAAAAATGCCCTTTTCAATTTTTTGTTCATTAAAATTGAGGGGGCAATGCCATACAATTATAAGGGGTGGAGGGGATATTTGATATCAGAATATATCTGCAACGTGAGGACACTGTTTAAACATTCCATGTGAATTCTAAATCTATTTTACCTCCTCTTTAGAAAACGTTTGGTGTCTCGATTCTTACTTTGATTGTCTTGTCCTTGAGCGTGATCTTGACCTCTTACGATCTCGTGATCTTGACCTCTTGCAGTCTCGTGACCTTGACCTCCTGTGGTCTCGTGACCTTGACCTCTTGCGGTCTCGTGACCGTGACCTCATGTGGTCTTGTGACCTTGACCTGCAACAAAACATTAAAGGAACTGCTTTAGAATTAAACAGCTCTCATGATGTATAAAAACTCCCAGCTGAATACCCGGGAGGCGGGGCTTGAAAACAATTGAAGCCGAGGACTAAAGGCTTCAATTTAATTTCAATTTCCAACTTATTTAATATCGAGCCTCAACTTATCTAGAATCTAGACTAGATTGGCTGTTAGGTTAGCGCTGTGGTTAGCACACTCGATTCTCACCATTACAATCCGGGTTCGATCCTCGGCCGGGAGGAATGTTGAGATTGTACTTTGGTCGCCAGATCGTCAGGTGGGTTTGCTCTGGGTACTCATGCTTCCTGACACACCAAGGACCACATATACACGTTCATCCATGTCAACGAGAGTGATTAATATAAGTTGTTAAAGCTTGTTTCGCAATCGTTGTAAGATAAACAAGGGACTAAAGTAATGTCATGCAATACAAAGTCCCCTACTGGATGGCAACCAGCAAAAGCATGCCGTGGGATGTCAGGATGGGGTAGTGGAGGGGGTCAGGATGGGGTAGGGGAGGGGGTCAGGATGGGGTAGGGGAGGGGTCAGGTAGGGGTAGGGGAGCGGTCAGGATGGGGTAGTGGAGTGGTCAAGATGGGGTAGGGGAGGGGTCAGGATGGGATAGGGAAGGGGGTCAGGATGGGGTAGGGGGTTAATGACAAATAATCTCATCAAGGTGAACATTTGAAAATCGTACAATGAATGGTGAAGATATGCTGCTGACAACTTCAATATATCAAAATTAACCCCTAATCTCAAAGTGTGACCTTGGTCTTTGGGGTAGGGACTCAGGTCTTAGATGCAACACACATCATGTTTATATGGGGAACATTTGTGCCACATTATTTGAGAATCCCCTCATATGTGACAAAGATACAGAGCGGACCGATATAGTATACCAATATATGACCTTCAAACTCAAACTGTGACCTCGATCTCAGAGGTAGGCACCTGGGTTTTGGATGTTACACATTGTATTCATGTGGTGAACATGTGTGCGTAGTTATTTGAAAATCCCCATATGCATGACAAAGTTACAGCCTGGACATGAAGGTAACAGTATTTGACCTTTAACCTCAAAGTTTGACCTTGACATTTGAGGTAGGGACACGGGTCTTGGACGTAGCACATCGTCTTGATGTAGTAAATATTTGTGCGTAATTATTTGAAAATATCCCCATGCATGACAAAGCTACAGCCCGGTCTGTCGTACAGACATATATAGGGATGGATGACTGTCGTATAGACATGTATAGGGACGGATGACTGTCGTACAGACATACATAGGGACGGATGACTGTCGTATAGACATACATAGGGATGGATGACTGTTGTACAGACATACATAGGGACGGATGACTGTTGTACAGACATACATAGGGACGGATGACTGTTGTACAGACATACATAGGGATGGATGACAGTCTTACAGACATACATAGGGACGAATGACAGTCTTACAGACATACATAGGGACGGATGACTGTTGTACAGACATACATAGGGACGGATGACTGTTGTACAGACATACATAGGGACGAATGACAGTCTTACAGACATACATAGGGATGGATGACAGTCTTACAGACATACATAGGGATGGATGACTGTTGTACAGACATACATAGGGACGGATGACTGTCGTACAGACATACATAGGGATGGATGACAGTCTTACAGACATACATAGGGACGGATGACAGTCTTACAGACATACATAGGGATGGATGACTGTTGTACAGACATACATAGGGACGGATGACTGTCGTACAGACATACATAGGGATGGATGACAGTCTTACAGACATACATAGTGACGGATGACTGTCGTATAGACATGTATAGGGACGGATGACTGTCATATAGACATGTATAGGGACGGATGACTGTCATACAGACATACATAGGGACGGATGACTGTCGTACAGACATACATAGGGACGGATGAGTCATACAGACATACATAGGGATGGATGGCTGTCGTACAGACATACATAGGGACGGATGACTGTTGTACAGACATACATAGGGACGGATGACTGTTGTACAGACATACATAGGGACGGATGACTGTCGTATAGACATACATAGGGACGGATGACTGTCGTATAGACATACATAGGGACGGATGACTGTCGTATAGACATACATAGGGACGGATGACTGTCGTATAGACATACATAGGGACGGATGACTGTCGTATAGACATACATAGGGATGGATGACTGTCGTACAGACATACATAGGGACGGATGACTGTCGTAAAGACATACATAGGGACGGATGACTGTCGTACAGACATACATAGGGACGGATGACTGTCGTACAGACATACATAGGGACGGATGACTGTCGTACAGACATACATAGGGACGGATGACAGTCTTACAGACATACATAGGGACGGATGCCTGTCGTACAGACATACATAGGGACGGATGGCTGTCGTACAGACATACATAGGGACGGATGACTGTCGTACAGACATACATAGGGATGGATGACTGTCGTACAGACATACATAGGGACGGATGACTGTCGTACAGACATACATAGGGATGGATGACAGTCTTACAGACATACATAGGGACGGATGACTGTCGTACAGACATTGTCATACATAGGGACGGATGACTGCCGTACAGACATACATAGGGACGGATGACTGCCGTACAGACATACATAGGGACGGATGCACGCAATCCCCTAGTCACCAAACCGGAAAGGAACTATTAAACTTTAAACTAAACTACATAATAACATTATATGGTAATAATGGCCTTCACCTTGATCTCCGTCGATATGGTGATCGTGATCTACCCCGGATACGCTTATCACGTGACCTCGACCTGTAAATATAATGCCAATCAAACATTTCATACACAAACTTCAAATGGCATCACCTCATTAAAAAAATGAATTGCATTAATGTTTAACGAAATTATTAATAAATAAATTATTAATAAATAAGCATAATAACAATTTTAAAATAGATTACTTTCCGAAATATTAAACTTTATAGTTTATACAGGCCTAGAACGTGACATCTGAAAACTGTATCAAGTTACAAAATTGGTGAATCAACTGTACAATTACCGTTACAATGCATTTCATTTATTTTAAGAACACAATTATAAAATCATTAAACCCTTACTGTGCTGGAAACAAGTATGTACGATTTTGCCAACAGCATAGAGCTAGCTCAGCAGCGAGTGATCAGGATCTATGTTATTTGCACATTCCTTCCAATTTATTCAGCATTTTAAGGATTACTTTCTTTCAGAGTACTTTTAAAATTTCTCGTCTCGAGACCTCACTCATGCAATTGTTTATTATCAACCTCATGCAATATGTTTATTTGCACGAAATCTAATCAATTCACTTTCTTTAACTGGCAGTGAAAGTTCTGGTAAACCATTATAAATAAATTGCTAAATGTTTAACTCCCTCACCGTCTCTTCTTGATGCACTGCCGCCATTGTTTGTTGTACATAAATAATCAGGGCCCATTCTAGGTAATCATTTTTGGGAGAAGTGAGAAAGCGCGCAATTGTGTTATTTATTAAATTTTAACAAAATAAACCATTAAATACATTTGAATAGAAGGAGTGCTTTATAAATGAGATAGTGTATCTTACTGGACAAAAATTGTGTAAAAAAATCAATAATTTATTTAATTTTTTCCGCCCAAGTCGCCCTGAACATTCCAAAATATAAAATGTTTGTTTCTTTGTTTTACTGTAACTCTCACCAACAGCTTAGGTCAAAAATAATTCTGGCGCCTCTCCAGCTTTTATTGGTGGAGGAAGACACAGGGCGGTGCCCCTTTGAGCAGGCACAGGCGAGCACCCCGGTAGAACTATCGAGATTCCACAATGAGACTGGATAGCTTCCTGACATAAAAAATCCCTAGTGAGATTTGGACCTATAGCAGAGAAGGACAGGTGATTTGAAGTCAGCTACCGCAATCACACGACCACATTCCAAAATATAAACTAAAATTGGCACATCATGACCCCCCATTCTGCAGGAAATTTGTATGAAAATGTAGCAATCTATTTATAATGACATTCTAGGCACTTTTCCTGTAAGTTAAGTCAGTTAATAACCAACTTCATAGATGCAAGAAGTGGTGACAAGAGAACTAAATGCAGCAACTGTAAACTGTGATTATAGTAGTTATTATATATGTATTATATGCATATTATATAATTATGTATTTTATATATATTATGTACATATTATATAATTATGTATTTTATATATATTATGTACATATTATATAATTATGTATTTTATATATATTATACTCCTCAGACATCTTACTCCTCAAACACTCGAGGCATATTACCCACAGTGCTCCAACTAGGCATCAATAGAAGGGTGCTGCAGATTTGATCCCCCGGCTAACCATAATAGCATCAACAGTGTTTCAGATGGGAAAATAATACAAAGGTCTCATGTTACGGTGCTATACGCGGGGCTGGTAAAGGAACCAGGGATAAATCCGGAATTGGAGTATCTTCTGTATATTTCATGCTTGCACTATCCTCCAAAAAAATAAATGGACTAATATACTTCTGGAGGTGTTGCCCCTATTTAAAGGGGGGGGGGGTGAGAGAATCTATAAACATAAAACCCTGCACAGCAACCTCAGTGCCATGATAGCAATGTTGTTTTTTTGGTAATTTTTTTTTCTAGACGTTAAACGGCCTTACATATAAAAACAAAATGTTTTGCTTTTTCCTACAGACAGACAGATATGTAGTCCAGTGGTAACACGCTGGACTGGTAATCCAGGGATCACAGGTTCGATCCTCCGTCTGACCCTAATAAAATTAACAGTCTTTCAGATGGGACGTTAAACCGAGGTCTCGTGTCGGTGCTTTACACCGTGCACGTAAAAGAACCAGAGGAGATTTTGGAATGGGTCTCTGTCTGTATCATGCACTATCCTCCAAAATCTAAAATAACTAATCTCTTCAGGAGGCGTCGCTCATATGGGCAACCGGTAGCGACGATAAATAAACGTAAAAACACACTTTTCCTACAGACTGGACCACAAAAGCTGAGTTCCTAACGTACATTATTAATATAGCGAGTCCTGGCATTGCCATTACACTTCGTGGCTAGCTTGTTTTAAAATAGTTTTTTCTTCAGTCAGACAACTAATGTAAATGTAAAAATGCAGTGGACGCGTGTTCGCTTCAGGTGCGAAAGCTCCCGAGTTCGAGTCGCGCTGGAGCTGTTACGATTGTGCCCTTAGGCAAGGCATTTAAATTCCACATGCCTCTTCTCTCTCCTTCATGGCGATGGATTCCATCAGGAATGAGGTCTCGAGAGTGATTAATATAAGTTAAAAGAACTTGTTTCGCAATCGAGCTAAAATAAATTTTTGCATAAAGTAACTAATGTAAATTCTGTACATAAAATTCAAAATGCCCCAATTTCAGATTGACTCCCTGCACTTCTGAAAACCGAGCTGGAGCACCGACCCCTATATGTTACCCTCACCAAATATTTACAAATGAGTAGCAGAGTGGCTCCGCTCCGACTCCACTTAATTAGAGTATCTCTGAAATTTCCAAGGTCAGTAATTTTTGAAATGACAACCGGATCCTTCCGAAACTTGGGTTGTAGTGATCAGACAAAAGAAGCAAGCGAGAGACATTATCGACCCAATGAGCCTAGATTACTGCTCATCTACAATCGTGTTAACCTTTTACTCCACAGACACGCCATATAACCCCTTTACCGCTACCCACATATAGCCACTGTTCCATACCATTATCTATTCCCGTAGATATTCATTATTGAGTATGTAGTAGAGTATGCCTATTGCTTATCAGCAGTATGGAGATACAAGGAGTAATTGGCCCCTTCTAATGTGGAGTAAAGGGTTAAGAGATTGATCTAGAAGCCAGCCTCCTGCTGCCCAAACACCGTTACCTAGATACGGACAGCTTGCCTAGATACGGACAGCTTGCTGATATAGATACTGTAGTGTTTGGAAGGCCATCGCATGCCTATCTACGGTACAGCATGCCTATCTACGGTACAGCATGCCTATCTACGGTACAGCATGCCTATTTACGGGAAAATGGTGACATATAAAAGTTCATTATCATCATAGCAAGCATAACTGAAACTAAATGAGCCACCCCGTTATACAACTAACATAGTGCTGATAACAACACATATTTAAAAAAAAAAATACATTGTACTGAAGACATTTCAGTGCATACATAAATCAATGATTTACTCTGGGCTATCCATCATATGCCAATTAACTTTATCGGATGGTTCTATCATTTGACAATTAAGATATCTGACCAGTTACAGTTTGGTAAAATATTTCTCTTTCTATATTCAATAGCTTGAGTTGTGTTTCGTTCAGCACTATGTTGGTTTTGTCACAGGACGGCTCCAATACATAATGGACATGGATATAGTCAGAAATGCTACAGACATGCTTACACAACCAATTTATTGTGATTATGATGATAATGATGATGGTGATAACATAGCACTGGAATTAATGAACACTGCATTGGAGCCAATTGCAACAAGAGTTCTATGTAAAAGTGTGTTCGGCTATGCATATTTTTGTATCCATTTTGGGGTTCAAGGTCGCACCAACAGCGTAGGTCAATAGCTACACTCAAACTATTATTGGTGGAGGTAACCCTGGGTGATTCACCGAGCAGTATTTCAGGAACAGATGGGCACCTGGGTGGAACCACTGACCTTCCACAAGCCAGCTGAATAGCTTCCTCATTTGAAAGGATTCAACACCCCATTGGGATTTGAACCTACAGCGGTGAGGGCCAAGTGCTTTGAAGTCAAGCCCCTGTGACAAATAAGCTTAACAGAAGTTGCACCTCCAATGTCAGGTGTGTAGAATCTTCTTAGTCTTAAAAAGTTTAAACTTTAACAGCTTATATTAATCATTCTCGTTGGCGCAGATGAAAGCGTAAATGTGGTCATTCGTGTGGGAGGTAACTGGAGAAAATCCACCTGCCCGATCTGGTGACAACCGTACCATCTCACATATTTCCCGGTTCGAGGATCGAAGCCGGGTTGCATTGGTGAGAAGTGAGCGCGCTAACCACTGCGCTAATCGGACAGCCTAATCTCCTTAGTCTTCAATGGTCAAGCTAAAAATGTCCCCTATCCCTGTTTAATTAACGATTCATTATTATTATATATTTTTTGTCCCCCCCCCCACCCCCATAAATCTGGCTATATAATACCCAGCGAAACAAAACTCTTCAAATTTTAGACAGTGCTCCTGTGCAATGTTCATACATACATCCCATGTCACACAAAACTACAAAGCATCGAACACAAAATATAAACAGGAAACACAACAGAATGTAGCTACTGAGATCACCGTATGCAACACTGATACAACAGATCATCCAAACTGTGAGAGGTTAATACAAGGAACACACCGAAACACTGAAATGGCTGGAAACACTCGGCATAAAGCAATGAGAAATAAAATGTGTTATTCTACTGCTTCCAACCAGACTAGCACATTTTTTATGCCACTGATAAATTGCTATATTTCATTGGAAAGTGTAAAAATAAATGTTTAAGTTCGGTTGTATCAAATGTTCGGAAGTAGAGACAAATTTCTTGTAACGGGTGGCATTGGTGACATGGTTAGTGGTCAAGCAACTGTTACAAGTGATGGGACATGTTACAGATAAGTTGATAGACAACAGCTAGGTTAGAACATGTAGAAATGGATGAATCCCATCCTGACAGCTGGTGTGCTTAACCTTATACTCCACATAAAACACTATACAACACCTTCATCCCTTCCCACATAGAGACACCATTCCACACTGTTATCTATTCCCATAGGTACTGATTATTGAGTATATAGTACAATGTGCCTATTGCTTATCAGCAGAATGGAAATAAAATGAGCAATTTGCCTCTTCTGTTCTGGAGCAAAGGGTTAAAGAAGAACACCAAGAGATTTTTACTGGCTGCTAAACATGATTCCCCATAAGACTGGTCCACTATGCAGTGAGTGAGACGTACATACGAGATTCCCCCTTTAGACTGGTCCACTATGCAGTGAGTGAGACGTACATACAAGATTCCCCCTTTAGACTGGTCCACTACGCAGTGTGTGAGACGTACATACATGATCCCCCTTTAGACTGGTCCACTACGCAGTGTGTGAGACGTACGTACATGATCACACTTTAGACTGGTCCACTAAGTAGTGTGTGAGACAAACATGATCCACCTTTAGACTGGTCCACTACACAGTGTCTGAGACGTACATACATGATCCCCCTTTAGACTGGTCCACTATGCAGTGTGTGAGACATACATACATACATACATACATGATCCCCCTTTAGACTGGTCCACTATGCAGTGTGTGAGACGTACATACATGATCCACCTTTAGACTGGTCCACTACACAGTGTGTGAGACGTACACACATGATCCCCCTTTAGACTGGTCCACTACGCAGTGTGTGAGACATACATACATGATCCTCCTTTAGACTGGTCCACTACACAGTGTGTGAGACATACATACATGATCCCCCTTTAGACTGGTCCACTACACAGTGTGTGAGAAATACATACATGATCCCCCTTTAGACTGGTCCACTACACAGTGTGTGAGACATACATACATATTCACACTTTAGACTGGTCCACTACACAGTGTCTGAGACGTACGTACATGATCCCCCTTTAGACTGGTCCACTACACAGTGTGTGAGAAATACATACATGATCCCCCTTTAGACTGGTCCACTACGCAGTGTCTGAGACGTGCATACATGATCCCCCTTTAGACTGGTCCACTATGCAGTGTCTGAGATGTACATATATGATCCCCCATTTAGACTGGTCCACTATGCAGTGTCTGAGACATACATACATGATCCCCCTTTAGACTGGTCCACTATGCAGTGTCTGAGACGTACATACATGATCCCCCTTTAGACTGGTCCACTATGCAGTGTCTGAGACGTACATACATGATCCCCCTTTAGACTGGTCCACTATGCAGTGTCTGAGACATACATACATGATCCCCCTTTAGACTGGTCCACTATGCAGTGTGTGAGACGTACATACATGATCACACTTTAGACTGGTCCACTATGCAGTGTCTGAGACGTGCATACATGATCACACTTTAGACTGGTCCACTATGCAGTGTCTGAGACGTGCATACATGATCCCCCTTTAGACTGGTCCACTATGCAGTGTCTGAGACGTACGTACATGATCATACTTTAGACTGGTCCACTACGCAATGTCTGAGACGTGCATACATGATCCCCCTTTAGACTGGTCCACTATGCAGTGTCTGAGATGTACATATATGATCCCCCATTTAGACTGGTCCACTATGCAGTGTCTGAGACGTGCATACATGATCCCCCTTTAGACTGGTCCACTATGCAGTGTCTGAGACGTACGTACATGATCATACTTTAGACTGGTCCACTACGCAGTGTCTGAGACGTGCATACATGATCCCCCTTTAGACTGGTCCACTATGCAGTGTCTGAGATGTACATATATGATCCCCCATTTAGACTGGTCCACTATGCAGTGTCTGAGACATACATACATGATCCCCCTTTAGACTGGTCCACTATGCAGTGTCTGAGACGTACATACATGATCCCCCTTTAGACTGGTCCACTATGCAGTGTCTGAGACGTACATACATGATCCCCCTTTAGACTGGTCCACTATGCAGTGTCTGAGACATACATTAGCAACAGTACAAGATATGCTATCCTTGCCCCCCCCCCCTCCCCCTGACACAAAACTCTTTCACTCAGCGATACCTACCTGGCCCTGAGGTTATAAAACTTTTCTCAGATCTCAAGCTCAAGTGATCTGATTGGTTGATTCTGAGTGTTACTGTCAGGTGAACCAATCAGACGATTGAGACAGAGTTTTGAGATTGGAGAAAAGTTTTATAACCTCGGGCACAGACCATGTTTATATTGCTAGAAGTTATTCATTAATAACATTAAATGTCGAAACATTTTAGGTAGTAATATAATTTCACTTTGTATGTTTGACAAATTTTCTAATTTAACCCATTTGATTTTGGATACCGTTCAAACAGTATTTGCAAAGAACATAGAGCCAGATCAGCTGCCACGGAACGTGGTGTCTGATCAGGCTCTATGCTGTTTGCTATTCAGATGATCTTGCTAAGACACTTGGCTATGTAGCAAACAACATAGATGTTGATCAGAATGCAGCGTCACACTGCAGCTGATCTGGATCTATGTTGTTTGCAAAAGACCTTAAATGTATCCAGAATGAAATGGGTTAACAGTCAAGAATGAAATGGGTTAACAGTCATCCATTTATAGTTTAGTTTATACAAATTTATTTTAGCTCCAATTACAAGAAACGTTCTTACAACTTAGTTTAATCATTCTGGAGACCTCATTCCTGATGGAATCCATTGCCATGAGGGAGAGAGAAGAGGCAACGTGGAATTTAAGTGCCTTGCCTATGGACACAATCAATGGCTACAGCTGGGAGCGAACCCCGGGCCTCTCACACCTGAAGCGACCGCGCTACCACTGTGCTAAAACGACTACCACGTCGTATTTTATAAGTACATGAGTGAGAGAATAATTTTTCTGTGGCAGACCACCGTATAATCTCACATACTTCCCAGACCAAGGATCAAACCCGGGTTGCATTGGTGAGAAGCAAGCGTGCTAACCACTGCGCTAATCGGACACCAGACATAACACAGTGCTAATACATTGATCAACATTGTGATTGTCTGAAATTTGTCTGCATCACTTCGTCGCGAATTGGAAAAAAACTGGAGCCAATTTGAAAAACTTGGAGCCAACTAAGAGCCACATAGTTCACAAATAAATATTTGAAGCCATAAAAAAATGTCACACCAAATATTTTTGCCAATTCACAATATTTAGCGCCAGTTTTTGTCTTTTGTCGCAATTGGCACCATTGGCGACCGACAGCGGGAACCCCCCTGTGGAGCAGTGGTTACATTCTGGATTAGTGTACCTAAGGCCCTGAGATCGAGCCCAGATTGCGGCACTTTTCAGGTTGGGTTCTCATACAAAGATACTAGGCACTGTGCAATACATTGTGCAATAAAAGGTTTTATAAAACACCTGTGTATTTTAAGCTCCCTAACCCCAGTGTATTTTAAGCTCTCTAACCTGTTTTTAAGCTCTCTAACCCCAGTGTAGCTTTATAACACCCGTATATATTCTCTTGCAATGCTCATTTAAACACTTAAGAGTTTGATTTTATGCAGCATAAATATATCAGGAAAATATCTTTTGAAGAATCATGCAACCAAAAAAGATTTCTACACCAAGCGTACTTCAATCTTCTACACACAGTGTACTTTAAGTAAGCCCAGTGTACCTTAATCTCTGTACCCCCAGTGTACTCTAATCTCTGTACCCCCAGTGTACTTTAACCTCCGTACCCCCAGTGTACTCTAATCTCTGTACCCCCAGTGTACTCTAATCTCCATACACTCAGTGTACTTTAACCTCCATACCCCCAGTGTACTCTAATCTCCGTATCCCCAGTGTACTCTAATCTCTGTACCCCCAGTGTACTCTAATCTCCATACCCCCAGTGTACTTTAACCTCTGTACCCCCAGTGTACTCTAACCTCCATACCCCCAGTGTACTTTAACCTCCATACCCCCAGTGTACTCTAATCTCTGTACGCCCAGTGTACTCTAATCTCCATACCCCCAGTGTACTTTAACCTCCGTACCCCCAGTGTACTCTAATCTCTGTACCCCCAGTGTACTCTAATCTCTGTACCCCCAGTGTACTCTAATCTCCATACCCCCAGTGTACTTTAACCTCCGTACCCCCAGTGTACTCTAATCTCTGTACCCCCAGTGTACTCTAATCTCTGTACCCCCAGTGTACTCTAATCTCCATACCCCCAGTGTACTTTAACCTCCGTACCCCCAGTGTACTCTAATCTCTGTACCCCCAGTGTACTCTAATCTCCATACCCCCAGCATACTCTAATCTCCGTACCCCCAGTGTACTCTAACCTCCGTATCCCCAGCATACTCTATTCTCTGTACCCCCAGTGTACTCTATTCTCTGTATCCCAGTGTACTCTAAACTCCATACCCCCAGCATACTCTAATCTCCGTACCCCCAGTGTACTCTAATCTCCGTACTCCCAGTGTACTCAAATCTCCATACCCCCAGCATACTAATCTCCATACCCCCAGTGTACTCTAATCTCTGTATCCCCAGCATACTCTATTCTCTGTACCCCCAGTGTACTCTATTCTCTGTACCCCCAGTGTACTCTAATCTCCATACCCCCAGCATACTCTAATCTAACCCCTGGATTGTTGGGAGCAGCAGCCAGCAGGAGGAGAGGATGCATATAACTACTGGTCATTACTTCTACTTATTTCATGTACCAACTCAAATACAAGCTTCCCAAAACACATTCTTATTGCAAGCTAAAAATAAACCATTGGCTTAATTAAGAATATGTTTCCTTCCTGTAATATATAATGATACAAAGTGGAAGATTGAAGCTGTTTTCATAAGTAGATAATGTATATTTATAAAGGTTTTTGATTAATATACTCAAAATAATCATGACAATTGTCCATAATATTACTAAACTTTCAAAGATTGTGCATAAA
The DNA here is from genome assembly GCA_014843695.1 of Archivesica marissinica. Taxonomy (NCBI): domain Eukaryota; kingdom Metazoa; phylum Mollusca; class Bivalvia; order Venerida; family Vesicomyidae; genus Archivesica; species Archivesica marissinica. The sequence continues at coordinate 23,808,723 of CM026390.1, forward strand.
ATTAGTGCGTTCAGCAGGGATTTCCACTGGATTTTCAGATAGCCAGGCTTACAGCTTAGCTCTTTGCATGCTGGGTAAAACAAAAGCCATAAATAGTTTATTTAACGGCATTTCATTAATGGTGTGGTTTTATAAAAAAATTTGTAACTGAACACTCAGGAAATATAAATCATGGAATTTTAATAAAAATGTGTCGCAACGACACAATTCTAATGAAATTCCATGACATATCTGAATGTTATGTTCACCGCTAGCATGCAAAGTGTTAACTGATGTGTTCACTGTTGCTATTGGAACATTATATAATAACTCTACAAATTAAAGGTGTTAATTCATTCTCAGCTTCGTACTAAACTTAATGATAAGGAATCAATAAACAGGGGTGACAATCTAACAAACAAACAAAAAGGACCTTTTATTTCAGAATAGGAGTTTTTTGATGATGATGATTGAGCTTATTTACCCTCGCCTGCTGCGAACCACGTGGGTGAGCGAAATTTTGATATTTTTATGACACATATTATAGTATATCGCATAGTTGGGCTGTGTGCACAGCTAAAATGACCCGTGGAAATCCCCTGATCAGTTTTCACAAAAAGCAGAAGTGATGATGACAACACAAAAAGCAAAGAACAAAACAAATAACAAGGAACCTTCTGGGAAAATACCTGCTTTATGTTTCAACCAAAAAAGCGACAGTATTGTATCAGACTGTGCACCACGCAGGTATGAGTTTGATAGAGGTTGACCTTGACACTGCGACCCCTGGGGTCAAGGTCACAAGTGTTTTTCCCAAGGAGGAGGTAGTGGGAACCAAGCAGACAAGAGCAGATCGTCCACGAGCGTACTGTCACCGAATGTCGCATGTTTGTTTGTGTGAAAGATAGTGGGCGTGATGATATGGTTGCTCGTGACCATGGCGTTATCGCAGTTCGTACGAGTTTCGTTTGTTGCTAGTTTGAGTTTGCTAGAAGCACCAGTGCGCTTGTCTTGTCAAATTGTGTTCAATTTTGTATGTTTGTTTTCTTGAGTAGGTAGCCTGAATAGAGGGTGGGTATACACATATCAATTAAACAGCCATTCAAATACTCACATAAACACATTAAGAATAATAGTAATGAAATAACATCTAAAATTTATCTTAAAGATTCAAAAAATCCACCACAATGAATAAAGAAGAAAATATCAACATCAAATCATTCATTATATGATGTAAACATCTGTTATTTTAACTTAATTTCTTATTTAATTATAACTAATGCTGTTGATGTTCTAATATCATTTTTCATAGAGAAAGATACGGTAATAACAAAGAACACCACAAAGATAAAAATTGAAAAATTGGTCGAGTCTGACACCACAAAACACAACAGTTTACCATTTTGTGAAACGAAACTCTCCGTTACTACAATGTATTGAATTTTATCATGTTTACATCTCGCATGTATAAGCTTGATTACACACAGGAGATAAGATTATTTGCAAACTAAACCAAGAAGGAAGATTAAGAAGGAAAAAATTAAATAATTGAGGACTAGTTCGATCTCTTACCATAGTTGTACCATGGAAGCTAGACAGTGCAGCAGTTAATTAATTAACAGAAGATGTCTGGTTCTATATATAATCACTATTGCTTTTAGTTATCAACATTTTTGAAGTTAAATTGTACACCAGTTATATATCTATACAACTATAAGCTTAAGATCTCAATATGGCATTCTTAATTATTTGTTCCATTTCTCTCATTTGGAATTCGAAAATCTCAAAGTTTTCCGCATAACTATGCTAAAATGATGGCATATATATGGCCAGTCTAATGACATTGCAAGATTTGATTACTGATAATTGCGGGATGTAGATAAAAGACTTAGTGTTTTGTATAGAGTGGAATGACATGGTGCCTCGCCTAGTCCCTTTTTTATAAGCCTGAACGGGGGTGATTTCTTCCGGATGGACCATTATAAAGACGAATTTGTCCGCCCTTTTGTCCAATTTGTTCCGCACTACACCCTCTTTGATCAAGCATAATTAACAGTCAATCATCTTAAGATAGCAAAAATATTTAGGGGGGTAAACACCCAAATACACCCCTCCTGCACCTTACCCCCTTCGCTGCTCAAAATGCACCCTGTCACTTTTCTCACCCACCCTGCCTTTTTTTCCACTCTAGAATAAACCCTAGTCTTATAATTTCTTGAAGTTGAAATGAAGTTGTTATGCATTGTGGCGCCACCCATGAGGTGTGTCTCTGTTGTAATTGTAATAATTCTTTATATATCGTAAATTACCTACTTCAAAAATGCTGATTCAGAATTGGCTGGACAGACAGTAATGTAGTTTACTGCACGATGACGCCGAACTGAACTAGACCTGGAGGTAACTTATCTCCCAATTTCAAATGCTTTATGATTGGCTGAACCAAGAGCAAATTTCAAAGTCAACCAATCATATTGCGCTCGAGTTTGCAATTGAGAAGGTTAATAACCTCCAGTCTCCGGTCTAAGTCGCAACTCATCCAGTTATATATGCCCAAGTTTCACTTCTGGTTTTACTATGGTAAGCGATTGAACATCCCATCTACAAACTAGTTACAGTTTTTGTAAACGTTTTCTTAAAGTGGTAAATGTTGTTTCTTAAATGTTCATCCAAGTTATTGGGTAACAAATTGTTACGTCTATAAATAGCACACATTTTTATTTTTACTACGAAATTAAACCCGAGCTGGCAGTTTGATTTTATTACATCACTATTTATGTTAAATTTTTATTATTTTATTTATTATTATTTTATTATTAAGTTTTCTGATAGTTGGGACTCTACAAAATTAAACCCGAGCTGGCAGTTTGATTAATGGTATTATACCACTATTTATGTTAAATTTTATTATTTTATTTATTATTATTATTATTATTAAGTTCATTTTTTACAATTAAATTGTGACCCTACTTAGAGCTGCCTAATTTTGACCATATCAAACAGATTGTCATGTACGCACGCACACCATGAGCCCGCTCATCTGGATCTACACTTTTTGTAAGCCTATTTAGAGGTGTGTAGTGTTGAAATAGTTAAAGTTGCACCAACAACTTAGGTCATACAGCAACTCCCCAGCTACTACTAGTGGAGGAACACCCTGGGTGCCCATCCGTGCCTGCAATACTGCTCACACCTGGGTGCCCATCCGTGCCTGCAATACTGCTCACTTGGGCAGAACCACTGACCTTCCGCAAGCAAAGATATTTTGTTACTATGAGATGTAATAAATAATTTAACTATAATATATACAACATTATTAGCCTCCTTGTTTTTATATTGTTAAATCTGCAGTCAATTATTGCAATAAATTAAATTTACATATTGAAACATTTGGGCTCCATGCAAGACAATAAATTTTAACATAAGTTTATATAATTATAGAGCATTGTCTTGACAAATATTCACTCGGCATAGACATGCAGCATGAACATTTGGGATAGGTCAAGGTGCATTCAAAGCGACATTACATCGCAAAAAGCCTGAAAAATGCGTTTTTATGTATAAATAGCATTGCTACTATAAATTCTTCAGAAATAATTCGAACATTAACTTTCTATACATAAACAGTGTTTTTGTGGTATACAAACTCTCAGAAGTGAAAGTAGGATTTCATATAGCGGTCAGGTACTTTCTTGAATTGATGTTTATTTATTATTGGAGTCTATACAAAGCACGTGCTACTGTCGTTTAGAGATATTTTAAATCGGATTAGTCTAAAAAATAAATATGCACATGCACAAAGGGTGAGATATAACGGTAAATCTGTACTATAAATCGAGTTATTCAGGATACACACAGTGCATTATGCATGGATGTTGGCCCTATTTACATTATTTTGTTATGTCAACAAACGTCGTATACGACGGTTGTTTATTTAGTTGAAATACTCAGTTTTTGAGGTAAATATTCGGAAAACAATTATACATTATAATAGGGAAATACAGTCTGTAGACATTTAACATTTCACTGATGTAGTGTCGCTTTAAAACTATTTGTTATTTCTTACCAACGATCACGGGCCAAGAGGCCAGGCCTTTAGAACCTTATCAGCCACTATGTCACAGACGAGCATATCAACTGGATTGTACGGCAAGTCCAGTCTCGATATATGCAGTTGCTTCATATGTTATGTTATATTTATGTTATATTTCGGGTTTTACGCCTGCATCAGCACCATTTCGGGCTATATCGCCGGCCGGCAGTTTACCTAACAACACCTTTCCTGGGCAGGCTCCAGCGGTTAACCAGTACTTGGGTGCACCAACCTCCGTAAGAAACTGCCAACTTTTTCATATAAATGAGACACGGCCTGAGCGGGGCTCGAACCTGTGACCATCAGTGATGATAGGTTACAGTGGTATACAAGTCAGCGACCGTAACCACTGGACCACGGAGGCGGACTGCAGTTGTTTCAGTATAATTTCATAAGAAATATCTTAGTTTATACAAATTTATTTTAGCTTGATTGCGAAACAAGTTCAAGTACAACTAATATTAATCACTCTCGAGAACTCATTCCTGATGGAATCCATCGCCAAGATGGAGAGAGAAGAGGCAATGTGGAATTGCAATGAAACATGACAATGCAATGCCTTGCCTAAGGGCACAATCGTAATGGCTCCAGCGGGACTCAAACTCCAGGCCTTTCCAACCTGAAGCGTACGCGCTACCACTGCGCTATCACGACTTCCTTAGAATTATCTTACAAGAACAACTCTCTGAATTATCCCGATTTCCCAGGTGCCAGTCTATACAGCGTGAATATTTAACAGTATGAAATGTAGTGCCAGTTTATAAGACATCAATATTTTTAAATTTAACAGTATGAAATGTAGTGCCAGTCTATAAGACATCAATATTTTTAAATTTAACAGTATGAAACTTAGTGCCAGTCTATAAGACATCAATATTTTTTAATTTAACAGTATGATACTTAGTGCCAGTCTATAAGACATCAATATTTTTAAATTTAACAGTATGAAACTTAGTGCCAGTTTATAAGATAAACAATATTTTTGGAAAATTAACAGTATGAAACTTAGAGCCAGTCTATGACATCAATATTTTTGGAAAATTAACAGTATGAAACTTAGAGCCAGTCTATGACATCAATATTTTTGGAAAATTAACAGTATGAAACTTAGAGCCAGTCTATGACATCAATATTTTTGGAAATTTAACAGTATGAAACATAGTGTAAAAATTGTAGTCTACACAATCATGTTCTCTGATAGTGATACAAAACTTTTTGTTATTTTGTCAAACATAAAAATTAACACACATAGAGATAAAGTTAAAATGCATTAAATTAAGCAATTATTTTTTTTTAAGATATATTTTGCAGTAATTCTTCATAAAGAACAGACACTCGTAAGACGAATAACAGACACCAGTAGCACATAAATTATACTAGGTGGGAACTAACCTGGAATATCGGGAACCGTACTTATACGAGCTACGTCTCCCCTCCATCTGAAGCCTGCGACGTTCCTCAAATGGGCGTGCATGTTCCACCCGGATCTTACGACCACATACATGTCTGCAAATAACGGTTATATAATATAACGTACATCTACTAGCATTTCCTGTACTAATAAATACAGTATCAGTGTTCATTCTAGGTCAGAATTGTTGGGAGAAGTGAGAAAGCACGCGATCACATCGTTTAGTGGTGTTATTTAATAAATGTCAACAAAATATGGTTAAAATGCACAGTATGACCATTAAATACAACATTTGAATAGAAACAGTGCTCTATAATGGGCCAATGTATCTTACTGGACAAAATTTGGTATGAAAATTGTAAAAACAAACACATTTTAGAGGGCGAAGTCAGGGTCCCTAGGGCGACTATTTCGCCCACATCGCCCTCCAGAATGATCCCTGCAGTATCTAAAAACACGAGAACGAGGCTCTTTGCAAGGATCTCAGCCCAAGATTTAAAAGGAGAGCAGATACTTACAAACAATGCAAGTGCATTGTGGGACAATGGGTAATAAATAGTAGTCAACGTGAACAACACATGTATGTAGCGATACGTCATTGACTGCATCATCGATGACGTATCGCTGTTCTCATAATGACGTAACTTCATGGCAGTGTTCGGATTTTACCATTATCCAATGAAATGACACGGAAATAAATGGAAACTACCGTACTTGTTCATGATATCTAATTAGCATAAAGTAGTCCCTTGTCTATCCGGTTAAACAGATTTAACTCATACACCATAACGGCACTAAAAGCCTGGCTATAGATGAGAATATTATATCCACATGATTTTCAATAGCATATTTATCATGGGGACATATTGAATCGCAATTTCTAACGGTATATTTTTGTTTGTTTGTAGATTACATTTATTTACATTTATCACTACCCCCCCACCCCAGTTTTTGGAGGACAGTGCAAGATACACAAGATTGGAGAGAAAGGTGGTCAGGAACATTGAACTAATCATCATATATAACTGAGATACTGTTAATTAATAGTGTAATAATGAGCAATCCGGGCAGGACTCAAGTACATGACTAATAATGAGCAATCCGGGCAGGACTCAAGCACATGACTAATAGTGAGCAATCCGGGCAGGACTCAAGTACATGACTAATAATGAGCAATACGGGCAGGACTCAAGTACATGACTAATAATGAGCAATCCGGGCAGGACTCAAGTACATGACTAGTGAGCAATCCGGGCAGGACTCAAGTACATGACTAATAGTGAGCAATCCGGGCAGGACTCAGTACATGACTATAGTGAGCAATCCGGGCAGGACTCAAGTACATGACTAATAGTGAGTGGGGGTGTTGTAATAATGAGCAATCCGGGCAGGACTCAAGTACATGACTAATAATGAGCAATCCGGGCAGAACTCCAGTACATGACTAATAGTGAGCAATCCGGGCAGGACTCAAGTACATGACTAATAGTGAGCAATCTGGGCAGGACTCAAGTACATGACTAATAGTGAGCAATCCGGGCAGGACTCAAGTACATAACTAATAGTGAACAATCCGGGCAGACTCAAGTACATAACTATAGTGAGCAATCCGGGCAGGACTCCAGTACATGACTAATAGTGAGCAATCCGGGCAGGACTCAAGTACAGACTAATAGTGTAATAGTGAGCAATCCGGGCAGGACTCAAGCACATGACTAATAGTGAGCAATCCGGGCAGGACTCCAGTACATGACTAATATGAGCAATCCGGGCAGGACTCCAGTACATGACTAATGAGCAATCCGGCAGGACTCAAGTACATGACTAATAGTGTAATAGTCAGCAATCCGGGCAGGACTCAAGTACATGACTATAGTGAGCAATCCGGCAGGACTCCAGTACATGACTAATAGTGAGCAATCCGGGCAGGACTCAAGTACATGACTAGTAGTGAGCAATCCGGGCAGGACTCAAATACATGACTATTGAGCAATCCGGGCAGGATCAGTACTGACTAATAGTGAGCATCCGGGCAGGACTCAGTACATGCCTAATAGTGAGCAATCCGGGCAGGACTCAAGTACATGACTAATAGTGAGCAATCCGGGCAGGACTCAAGTACATGACTAATAGTGAGCAATCCGGGCAGGACTCAAGTACATGACTAATAGTGAGCAATCCGGGCAGGACTCAAGTACATGACTAATAGTGAGCAATCCGGGCAGGACTCAAGTACATGACTAATAGTGAGCAATCCGGGCAGGACTCAAGTACATGACTAATAGTGAGCAATCCGGGCAGGACTCAAGTACATGACTAATAGTGAGCAATCCGGGCAGGACTCAAGTACATGACTAATAGTGAGCAATCCGGGCAGGACTCAAGTACATGACTAATAGTGTAATAGTCAGCAATCCGGGCAGGACTCAAGCACATTACCAATACTCAAATAGTCACCAATCAGTAATCCAGACAGGACTCAAGCACATTACTAATACTCAAATAGTCACCAATCAGTAATCCAGACAGGACTCAAGCACATTACTAATACTCAAATAGTCACCAATCAGTAATCCAGACAGGACTCAAGCACATTACCAATACTCAAATAGTCACCAATCAGTAATCCAGACATGACTCAAGCACATTACCAATACTCAAATAGTCACCAATCAGTAATCCAGACATGACTCAAGCACATTACCAATACTCAAATAGTCACCAATCAGTAATCCAGATAGGACTCAAGCACATTACTAATACTCAAATAGTCACCAATCAGTAATCCAGACATGACTCAAGCACATTACCAATACTCAAATAGTCACCAATCAGTAATCCAGACATGACTCAAGCACATTACTAATACTCAAATAGTCACCAATCAGTAATCCAGATAGGACTCAAGCACATTACTAATACTCAAATAGTCACCAATCAGTAATCCAGACATGACTCAAGCACATTACTAATACTCAAATAGTCACCAATCAGTAATCCAGACAGGACTCAAGCACATGGTCTAATATACATGTAGTCCAATAGTCACGCATCCTCAGCTTTGGAGCTCACCATGATTATAACAAACACCCAGGGCGTCTATTAGAATATTTACGATACATCTCAGATGTACATGTAGGTTCAGGAATGTGAAGAGGGTGTTAACTGAGCATTTCTAGGTCTGTGGGCATGCTCCCCCCATTGGGAGGCAACTACAATCAAACCTGTGTTAGTGGTCACCTCCATTAAGCAGCCAACCTGTGTATTAAGTAGCCACTATCCAGATTCCCAATAGGTTGTTTTATTATATATTTGACCTCTATTAAGCAGCCATCTGTGCTAAGCAGCCACTTTCTCTGACTCTCTTGGCTGGCTGCTTAAGACAGGTTTGTTATGTTATATTTCGGGTTTTACGCCTGCATCAGCACCATTTCGGGTTATATCGCCGGCGGGCAGTTTACCTAACAACACCTTTCCTGGGCAGGCTCCAGCGGTTAAGACAGGCTATGGTATGTGCGTTTATTAGCACATGCTATATAAATAAATGCTATAAATAGAGAACAAATAATTGTAGCACATGACACTTCATGAATGTGTTTTGCATATTTGTAACAGAAAACTCTGGAATGTCGTGGAATTTCATTAGTCATGTGTCACTATGACACATTTCTAACGAAATTTCATGACATATAAAAAGACTGTTAGTTTCACCGCTAATGTGCAAAGAGCTAAAGGCGTGGTGTTTTACGTTTATTTGTCGTCGCTACCGGTTGCCCATAGGAGTGACGCCTCTGGAGGATAGTGCAATGATACAGACAGAGACACATTCCAGAGTCTCCTCTGGTTCGTTTACGTGCACAGTGTAAAGCACAGACACAAGACCTCGGTTTAACGTCCCATCTGAAAGACTGCTAATTTTTTTAGTGTCAGACGGGGGATCGAACCTGCGACCCCTGGATTACCAGTCCAGCGTGTTACCACTGGACTACAGTCTTTTAGTTTTCCAGATTTTAAACCCAAAGTAGATATGCCTCAATTAGAATATATATATGTACATGTACATGTGTATTAGAAGCTTTATGGTATTCACAGAAAATAATAATTAGTTTATACAAATTTATTTTTTAGCTCGATTGCGAAACAAGTTCTTACAACTTATATTAATCACTCTCGATACCTCATTCCTGATGGAATCCATCGCCACGAGGGAGAGAGAATAATGTAATAGAATAAAATAATCATTACATTTGTAATAACATAAATATTTGCATAAAGCAAACATTATCCACAAGCTGTTTTAGCATAAAATCAGCATTTTCACACAAATTAAGCTACAATTTTCAATATATACATGTAACATGTAGGTTTAGCGGAAAAGTACATACATTGTGGAATCAATATAAAATTTTAACATTGGTCATCTGGGACAACAAATCCTACTTTTACCTGAACTTACTCTCAACCTCAATCAATACCAGCTAGCTACAAGTCAGGGGCGTAGCTTGGCTGGAATCGCTGTGTAGGCAAACTTTAAAAATAAGACGGGAGGGGGTCGTCCCTAGGAAAACTATTTATAGCGTATATAATTTTATCCTGGCCTCCCGATTTTTGTTGCAGATTTGGCATTTTTATTTTTCGGGGTGTAGGCCACGGCCTACACGGCCTATAGGAAGCTACGCCCCTGCATGTCATATATCTATTATTGCTAGACAGATGTTCCCCACAATCAATAATTCAAAATCTTCCCGAGTCAAAGCTCATATTAGATTTCCAATTCTACCTGAAAGTACCTTGATGAAATTGCAATGAGAGAATATCTAATTTTCTACTACCTCCCTTGGCAGATAAAGTCTGATTTATCCCAACATGTAAATAGGTCTTTTTAGTTGGAATCCTTTGTTTTTACTGTTGTTCCCTAACCAGATGTTGCGGTATGATAAATGTGAATATATCAAAATCGTGTTAATTAACTGATAACATTGTTTTACAAATAAGTACCCATTAAGCTTTTAGCTTTCATTTCAATCCACGTGTATTCATTGTGTACATAATTATTTATTGTAAATTATTTTATATAATGTCAAATAAATATGTATAAACCAAATAAGTACTGTAGGATATCTTGTCGAGATAAAGTAATTTAATAATCATAAGAAGCGATTGTTGAATATAACTGTTAGCATGTTGTGCAAAGGAAACAACGATAAAAACAGAGGAAAACACTCAATAGGACCTATCTACTTTTAGGGAGTATTCAGGGGCAGTAACTGACCGATGACGCTCATTGAAATTTCTATTTCGCATCTCCCTTCAGAGATCAGTTTCCTATTGTTACCACAGTATTAGCCGACGGCAATCCGAAGTTTTGTTTGCCGTGAATACGTTTATTTATCACCCCACATGGTTAATTGGGGCAACACCTCTAGAAATATATTAAGACAGTGCGAGCAGGACAATTTTTTTGCCCTATGGTCATATAGTAAATAATGTTTACTTACATTACATACTATATGACCATAGGGCAAAAAAAATAAAATTTGTGTCTTGTGCCTGTGGGATACAGAAGATGTTCCAATTACAGAAGCATCCGTTGTTCTTTTACATGCCGATACACGAGACCTTAGTTTATACAAATTTATTTTAGCTTGATTGCGAAACAAGTTCTTTCAACTTATATTGATTACTCTCGAGACCTCATTCCTGATGGAATCCATCGCCACGAGGGAGAGAGAAGAGGCAACGTGGAATTTAAATGCCTTGCCTAAGGGCACAATCGTAACGGCTCCAGCGGGGCTCGAACTCCGGACCGTTCGCACCTGAAGCGAACGCGCATCCACTGCGCTATCACGACTTCCACATGAGGTCTCGAGAGTGGTTAATATAAGTTGTAATAACTTGTTTCGCAATAGAGCTAAGATAAAATTGTATAAACTACTAAAGACTTAATATTATTAGGGTCTAGATTAGTTTATCAGGGTTTCCGCTGTCGGTCGCTTATGGCGCCAATTGCGACTAAAAACAAATATTGGCGCTAACTTATCTGAATTGGTGAAAATATTTGGCGCAACTTTTAAAAAAATTTAAAAAAATTGGGCACATGTTTTGTCAAATACATGACTTCAAATATTTATTTGTGAACTTAGTTGGCTCCAAGTATTTTTAATTAATTGGCTCCAGTGTTTTTCAATTGGCAACAGAAGTGGCACAGACAAACATTCAGACAGAGGGAACCCTGGTTTATACAAATTTATATTAGTTGAATTGCGAAACAAGTTCATACAACAATAATTTAATCACTCTCGATGCCTCATTCCTGATGGAATCCATCGCCACGCGGGAGAGAAGGAAATATGGAATTTAAGTGCCTTGCACAAGGGTACAATTGTAATGGCTACCGCTGGTTCAAACGAGGGAATCGAACCTGTGACGCGATCTTTGGATTCGCAGTCCAATGTGTTAACCACTGAACCACTGACCTGTCTACAACTATGTAAATTATTGTAGCGCTTTATTAACCCTTAACCTGCCAAATTGCCAATCACGACGAAAGTCACTATTACAAACAGCATAGAGCCAGATCAGACGGTACAGATTGTTCCGTCTGATCTGGCACAGATTGTTCCGTCTGATCTGGCTCTATGCTGTTTGCTATTCGGATAGTGGAGCTAAAGCACTTGTCTGAACATTCCATCAAATTTATTCGGCAGGTTAAGGGTTAAAGTTTGTAATAACATTCCTTGTACATGTACATTGTGCTTCCATATGAAGTAGTCGATCGAGGGCCCAGCTGGACTCAGCCAAGCCAAGTCGGAGTATAGATCATTAGTTTATACAAATTTATTTTAGCTCGGTTGCGAAACAAGTTCTTTCAACTTATATTAATCACTCTCGAGACCTCATTCCTGATAGAATCCATCGCCATGAAGGAGAGAGAAGAGGCAATGTGGAATTTAAATGCCTAAGCTCACAATCGTAACGGTTCCAGTGGGTCTCGAACTCCGGACCATTCGCACCTGAAGCGAACGTGCATCCACAGTGCTATCACAACTTCCACTATTTACTAGCTCTAGAACCAACACTCAACAATGTCCGGCTATTTACTAGCTCTAGAACCAACACTCAACAATGTCCGGCTATTTACTAGCTCTAGAACCAACACTCAACAATGACCGGCTATTTACTAGCTCTAGAACCAACACTCAACAATGTCCGGCTATTTACTAGCTCTAGAACCAACACTCAACAATGACCGGCTATTTATTAGCTCTAGAACCAACACTCAACAATGACCGGCTATTTACTAGCTCTAGAACCAACACTCAACAATGTCCGGCTATTTACTAGCTCTAGAACCAACACTCAACAATGACCGGCTATTTATTAGCTCTAGAACCAACACTCAACAATGACCGGCTATTTACTAGCTCTAGAACCAACACTCAACAATGTCCGGCTATTTACTAGCTCTAGAACCAACACTCAACAATGACCGGCTATTTATTAGCTCTAGAACCAACACTCAACAATGTCCGGCTATTTACTAGCTCTAGAACAGACACTGAACAATTACTTGCTACATACCGACACTCAACAATTACTGGCTACATACCGACACTCAACAATTACTGGCTACATACCGATACTCAACAATTACTGGCTACATACCGACACTCAACAATTACTGGCTACATACCGACACTCAACAATTACTGGCTACATACCAACACTCAACAATTACTGGCTACATACCGGCACTCAACAATTACTGGCTACCTACCGACACTCAACAATTACTGGCTACATACTGGCACTCAACAATTACTGGCTACCTACCAACACTCAACAATTACTGGCTACCTACCAACACTCAACAATTACTGGCTACATACCGACACTCAACAATTACTGGCTACATACCGACACTCAACAATTACTGGCTACATACCAACACTCAACAATTACTGGCTACATACCGACACTCAACAATTACTGGCTACATACCGGTACTCAATAATTACCGGCTCTATAACCGACATTCAACTATTATCAGCTACTTACCAGCTGTCCGGTTCCAGAACCGGCACTCAACAATTACCAGCTACCTGCTCTATAACCTGCTACACAAGAGTATATAAAGAGAGCAAAATACAATGCAAATTCCACACAACAACTAGACCTTGGTTTTACACGACGGTCGGAAAGTGTGTCTCAAACATCTGAAATGTTTGTTCATGCTGAACTAAACCAGTTAGCGATGTCCGATCTATGTCTGAGCATCTTCTATGCGGCCGTTTACAGATATTACTAACGAGATAATATTATGGAAATATATCACAATAATCAGCATTTCGTAGCATCTGATAGGACTATTAATGATATGCATTATACACCCACCTTCCGTGTAGCTTAGTTACTGCATTTTCAGCATCTTCGGCATACTTGAACACTAAAAACGCGAAGCCTGGTGGATTCCTGCAAGTAATTTATACAATATTAAAACAAGAAAATGCAGCATAAATCTACGATCTACAGTCAAACCTGTGTTAGTGGTTGCCTTTATTAAGCAGCCAACCTGCATTAAACAGCAAGTTTGCAAATTCCCAATATGTTACATTGTTATACATTTAGCCACCTGTGATAAGCAGCCACTTTCTGTGATTCCTTTGGCTGGCCGCTTAAGACAGGTTTGACTGTATATAAAGCATTGCCCTGGTACTCAACGACCGTGCCTGTCTAACTCTACTTGCTTGATCTGTCCTACAGGTATAAATATACAAGTAGGCCCTTCAGCTTATCACAAACTAGGGATGTACTATTTTGAGTTTTAATCGATATGTTGACCTAATTTCAACAATAAGTGGGTCCAATCGCACCGTCGGATCGTGTCCAGTCAATATCAGATTTCTACTCTTAAAAAAAATGTGTGATTTTCTATATAGACGTATATGACTAGGAATATTTTTTAAAATAAAAGAAATAATGACCTATTAATTATGGAAATATATCGTTTATGCAAAATAAAACAGGAAAAAAAACTGAGTGGCACAAGCTTTGTGGGAGCTGCTTGCTTGGTGTGCACTTATTGGGTCAAAACGGAACCGATCTATACAATGCACCTGTGGTCAAGATATTCGTGTCTGCAAGAATGTGATATTTCTCAAGGTTGATGCAAAATATCTTATGGCAGATGTTACTAAGGCTGTCCGATTAGCGCAGTGGTTAACGCACTCACTTATCACCAATGCAACCTGGGTTCGATACTCGGAGCGGGAATTATGTGAGATGATAAATATGGTGGTCGCCAGATCGGACAGGTGGAAAGAAACTTTCCAGTGACTACAGTGCAATGTTTTAAACGTTATATTTATTTTACAATGATTGCGAGGCAAGTTTTAACAACTTATATTAATCACTTTCGTTGGTGAGGATGAAAGCTTAAATGTGGTCATTCATGTGGGAGGAAACCCGAGTACCCGGAGAAAACCCACCTGTCCGAATTAAATGTTTAATTAATCACAGTCATGATTAACCCTTATTGATGGAGTGGTTCTGTTATTCATCTCCAATTGATTGTCTTACATGCCAATTAGGCTACATGTAATTGTATGTGTGAAAACTTCATTCAATTATGATCACATAATGTATGTCCTGCCATAACAAAACGGTATTACAAGGAAATTGCATAGTGGACACATTTTCACTCTATTTTTCTTTGTAGACAAACTGGTAGAGCCTCCATTGCCGAGTGGTCTAATGCGCTGTCATTAGTACTCGCCTTTCACCACTATCATCGGTTGCAGGTTCACTCCCTATCAGGGACAAGTGATAAATGGTGAAAATTGCTTAGTTGTCAGTCGCTTACGGAGGTTGGAGAGTTGACTACTGGTTCCTACACAGGAAATGCGGGTGGTCTACTACCAGCCACAACAGATTGACTTCCAAATAATAATCAGAAAATTATTGATGGGCAGTAATAGAAATAAATAGACGAACTGGTGGTAGTAGTAGTGATACGTAGACGAATTCTACACAATCTCCAAAAAACACGACAACACTTTTACAGAAATGAGCATAACTACCTTGCAACCCATGTGTCTGTGATTGGTCCGTATGCTTTAAATTCTTTTTCTAGTTCATACTTCCCAATGTTTAACCCAAGATCACCAATAAACACGCGATATCCTCCGCGAATTGTATCGTATACAGCCGCATCCATTTCTCTTAGCAGTGATGAATGTTGTAAGCGACTCAGTATTGTTGTACAGTAAATGTTCTAATATTTCAATAATATCTCATTTTTTATAATCATGAAAACACATAAACAGTGTCTTTATCTCGTTCTATTTTAAATGAGAGACCAAAACACAGCAACACAATATAACTGGGACACTGTGTAATATTATATATATTCTGTGTTGATATTCATTTAGACACGAAACTATTCACCACTATATATATCAGGGGGAATTACTCTATAAAGTAGCTGTGAGCACACACATTGCATTTTTATTTTCTGACATTTATCTTGCGGTATGACGGAACAAATTCTAAAAGGAATCAAAGCAATCGAAGATGACGAGGAGGTATATTTGGCCATTTGAAATTCGCTATATTTGGCCTTTTTCTTACCTTGCCTTTGGTTGGTCATCTGTTGTCCTTCAAGCTACAATCAAGTTCATAGAACTAGTATGATCAATAACAATGTTCTATTCTGTCCATCTGCAATATGAGCCCCATGGAATGGTCTAGGTCGCTATCGTTAGAACTCGCATGCCCTGGACCCCCCAAGGGTTACTACATCTCAGTTACGATGTTAACTTATGATACATGTCTGTTTTTAACCTTAGTTACTAGTAGGCCTATGTAGTTCTTTTAACACTCTCTATCTCACTAATTGAGATTTTTACTCCCAACACTCAGACGCTAGTATGACAGGGAGGTGCTTGTCATGGACAGTGGTTAAAAATCTCAATTAGTGAGATAGAGAGTGTTAAAAGAACTACATACTAAGGTTAAAAACAGACATCATGTTACATTAGTGGTACCGTGGCCAAATCTAATGACTTGTTTCTTCCATGAATGAAATCTCATTAATTTACTCCAATAATGCAGATTATGATCACAAGACATTTTGAACAAGAGCTTGAATTTTCGATATATGATAAATATAATTATGCACCACACATTTGTCCGTAATCAGTAAAAAATATTTGTTTGTGGTTCAAAGTCGCACCAACAGCTTAGGTCATATGGCTACTCTCCAGATATTATTGGTGGAGGAAGACCCAGGGTGTCGTTCAGAGTGGTATTTCAGGCACTGGCAGCCATCCTTGTAGAACCACAGCCCTTCTGAATAGCTTCATTTGAAAATATTTATCCACCCCCAGTAAAAGAGGTGTTATATATGAATAATCATACAAGGGTATATCAACAATAGTGTTCATGAATAGATGGGACATACTTTATTCCCAGAGTACATGTGTATATTATGCGCAAATATTATTGGTCAGCAGGGATCATTCTAGAGGGCGATGTGGGCGAAATTGTCATCCTATGGACTCTGACTTCGCCCTCCGGGGGCCCCACATCTCCCTAAAAAAAAATTGTTTAGTTTTTACGATTTTCAAACAAAATTGTGTCTAATAAGATACACTGGCCCATTATAATGCACTCCTTCTATTCAAATGTTGTATTTAATGGTTGTACTATGCATTTTAACTCTTATTTTGCAGAAGTTTATTAAAGAACACCATTTAAGGAAGCGATCACGCGCTTTCTCACTTATCCCAAAAATTCTGACCTAGAATGAACCCTGCTGGTCAGTATATTGTGTGGATTTATTTTGTAGGAGTTTGTTGATGAAACAGTTGCAGAGCGATTATGGGGCCTGACCGAGATGTTTCCCGAATCTGCTATCAACATCTGCTGCAAGGCAACTGGTTTCAGCTGGGACTCCACTAAAGTCTGTTTAAAGTTTAGCCGCAGTGCACTCTGGGTACTGGCCTCCAGTTTTACTATACTGATATTACCCGTTATGTTTGAAAAGGAACGAGCAGCGATGCAGGAGCAGCAGCTTCTGGCACAAAGACAGGTAACCAGTTTGTTTTGTTGAATAATATGATGGTGATGGGTGCAATATAATTGACAAAATGACAGTTTGGTTTGTGTGAATCACTTGATCTAATTGCATTCATTTCACCTGGCCTTGTTGCTTCCACCCATTTCATTCTGGATACCGTTCAAACAGTATTTGCAAAGAACATAGAGCCACGGAACTGATCAGGCTCTATGCTGTTTGCTATTCAAATGATCTTGCTAAGACACTTGGCAATGTAGCAAGCAAGATAGATCCTGATCAGCATGCAGTGTCACGCTTCGGCTGATCTGGATCTATGTTGTTTGCATAAGCCTTTAAATGTATCCAGAATGAAATGGGTTAATACTTCTTCATTCTCAAACTCTGTCTTAAGCTTTCTGATTAGTCGAGCCAAGAGCAAATCTCAGACTCGACCAATCATATGACTTGAGTTTGAGATTTATAATCTCTGACTCAGTTCTCATAAATCAATAGTAGGAATGTGTCCAAAGTTTGTTCGAATTGGTCAAAAACTTGTTTACTACGTCAGCTTTAAGGAGAACATTTAACCAACTTCTTCTCTACAGCTGGATCTGTAGTAACAAGCTGGACTGGTAATCCAGGGATCGCAGGTTCGATCCCCGTCTGACCCTAATAAAATTAACAGTCTTTCAGATGGGACTTTAAACCGAGGTCTCGTGTCGGGGCTGTACACTGTGCACGTAAAAGAACCAGAGGAGACTCCGGAATGGGTCTTTCTCTGTATCATTGCACTATCCTCCAAAAATCTAAAATGACTAATCTTTTCAGGAGGCGTCGCTCATATGGGTAACCGGTAGCGACAATAAATAAACGTAAAACACACACACACTTTATCTGATCTTGTCAAATCAGCATCTTCACTTCTAACCAATAAAATTCGGGTTCGATCCTCTGACAGGGAAGTTTGTGAGATCCTCGGACCGGGAACTTTGTGAGATGGTACTGTTGTTGCCAGATTGGACAGGTGGGTTTTCTCCGGGTTCTCAACGATATATTGCAATACTTTCTCGACATATTGACACAATACTCAATACAATACATATCACGATATTTGTTGCAGGTATGATATCTTTCAGGTGTGAACACTTTAATTATCCCCATCATTTCGTAGGATATTGGTCCGCCTCCGTGGTCGAGTGGTTACGGTCGCCGACTTGTATACCACTGTAACCTATCATCACTGATGGTCACGGGTTCGAGCCCCGCTCAGACCGTGTCTCATTTATATGAAAAAGTTGGCAGTTTCTTACGGAGGTTGGTGCACCCAAGTACTGGTTAACCGTTGGAGCCTGCCCAGGAAAGGTGTTGTTAGGTAAACTGCCTGCTGGCGATATAGCCCAAAATGGTGCTGATGCAGGCGTAAAACCCGAAATATAACATAACATATAACATAACATAATTCGTAGGATATTATTTTGGAGTCGTCCATCCGTCATCTCACTTCTCAGTAACCAAATGGGAAGAATTTTATGAAGCTTAAAATAAATATGTATTACCATAAATATGATAAACCCTTCGTCTTATGGTGTTATTAAAAACAACACTTGTATTGCTGCAAAAACTGATTTCACAGAGAGGAAGTGTATGGTTGGATTATAAGGGTCATCATCCACTGGTCTCTGGATCCTGTAGGAAACAAATCTGTGGTTGAAGCCCCTGGTGTCTCATCCTCAGCTGGCTTTCAGATCATGTATGAAATCAAGTGTGTGGTTGAAGCCCCTGGTGTCTCATCCTCAGCTGGCTTTCAGATCCTGTATGAAATCAAGTGTGTGGTTGAAGCCCCTGGTGTCTCATCCTCAGCTGGCTTTCAGATCATGTATGAAATCAAGTGTGTGGTTGAAGCCCCTGGTGTCTCATCCTCAGCTGGCTTTCAGATCCTGTATGAAATCAAGTGTGTGGTTGAAGCCCCTGGTGTCTCATCCTCAGCTGGCTTTCAGATCATGTATGAAATCAAGTGTGTGGTTGAAGCCCCTGGTGTCTCATCCTCAGCTGGCTTTCAGATCCTGTATGAAATCAAGTGTGTGGTTGAAGCCCCTGGTGTCTCATCCTCAGCTGGCTTTCAGATCATGTATGAAATCAAGTGTGTGGTTGAAGCCCCTGGTGTCTCATCCTCAGCTGGCTTTCAGATCCTGTATGAAATCAAGTGTGTGGTTGAAGCCCCTGGTGTCTCATCCTCAGCTGGCTTTCAGATCATGTATGAAATCAAGTGTGTGGTTGAAGCCCCTGGTGTCTCATCCTCAGCTGGCTTTCAGATCATGTATGAAATCAAGTGTGTGGTTGAAGCCCCTGGTGTCTCATCCTCAGGTGGCTTTCAGATCCTGTCTGAAATCAAGTGTGTGGTTGAAGCCCCTGGTGTCTCATCCTCAGGGTTTGTTGTTGTGTGTGTGGTTGGTGGTGTTTTGTGTTTGTTGTGAAATCAAGTGTGTGGTTGAAGCCCCTGGTGTCTATCTCAGGTGGTTTAGATCCTGTCTGAAATCAAGTGTGTGGTTGAAGCCCCTGGTGTCTCATCCTCAGGTGGCTTTCAGATCCTGTATGAAATCAAGTGTGTGGTTGAAGCCCCTGGTGTCTCATCCTCAGGTGGCTTTCAGATCCTGTCTGAAATCAAGTGTGTGGTTGAAGCCCCTGGTGTCTCATCCTCAGGTGGCTTTCAGATCCTGTCTGAAATCAAGTGTGTGGTTGAAGCCCCTGGTGTGTCATCCTCCACTACGTTCTGGATACAGTAGGAATAAATTATGTGGTTAAACCAAATAGTGTCATCATCCACTGGGCTTTGAGTTATTGCCCTTTAATTGACTAAATATCCACAACTTTGTCCGTCCAGCATCAGTTCGGCAGGGAATATCAATTCATCAAATTTGCTTGTCCAGCTGCATAAAATAAACATACTAAAACAAAACAGTCATCAATCTAATTTCAGTTCTTGACTTGTGATATCACTAGAAATATTACTATAATGCCTGTGCGATCCTGGTAATTTATTCGATTAAAGTTTGGAACTAAATTCCTTTACTTGAACAAACTAAATTCTTTTAATTAAACAAACCATAAAAAGACTTGAAACTCGGGAATGTGGACAATATGAAATATATCTTCGAAAACTGTATGTTCACTTCATATAGCGGTACAATACAGTTTGGCAACATTATTGATATAACATGGCACCCCTACACAAAATGATAGTTTGGTGTTTGTAAATGAGTTGATCTGATCTTGTCCCGGCTGTGTCAACACAAACGACAGCTTGACTCCTGTCATGTGCATTCATTGAGAAGGTGACTCTTCCCACATGTTTTCATCACAAGGGTGACTCCTCCCTTCCACATGATTTGAATACTTTATTAACTCCTCCCACACGATTTGATTACTATATTAACTCCTCCCACACAATTTGATTACTATATTAACTCCTTCCACACGATTTGATTACTATATTAACTCCTCCCACACGATTTGATTACTATATTAACTCCTCCCACACTATTTGATTACTATATTAACTCCTCCTACACAATTTGATTACTATTAACTCCTCCCACACAATTTGATTACTATATTAACTCCTCCCACATGATTTGATTATTATATATAACTCCTCCCACACGATTTGATTACTATATTAACTCCACCCACACGATTTGATTGCTATATTAACTCCTCCCACAGGATTTGATTACTATATTAACTCCTCCCACATGATTTGATTATTACGCTCGCCCATATGGTTCGCCGGAGACGAGGGTAAATAAGCTCAATCATCATCTTTGATTATTATATATATATAACTCTTCCCACATGATTTGATTACTATATTAACTCCTCCCACATGATTTGATTATTATATATATAACTCTTCCCACACGATTTGATTATTATATATATAACATTATCTGATTACTATTATATCAACTCCTCCCTTAACCAGCGTGTTTGTATTTCAGATATTGTTAGGACCAAATGCAGCTGTATCGGGTGGTGGACAAAGTGTGATGGGTATGATGCCACCAGGGCTCGCCCCGCCCCCTACACCTCAGTGATCAAATAAATAAAGATGTGATAGACGATTCTTTAAACAGTCTATGGTTTAATTGTCAACGTGTCGACGGTCTTGTTTGTCCATCAGAGAAAATGTCCAACAGATAACAGTTCTATTATAATGGATACTGGTGAAATGCTGGCTAGCAGTTACGATGAAGCGGAAAGGAAGCGTGATACTATAACATTCTCATTGACAAATGTCTTCTCTATATGCTGCAAACGGTTGGATATTGAAACAACGGTTTTCTTCAGCATGCCAATTTCTCTCTCAAAATGTACTCAATTTTCTTTGTGTAAGTCGTGATAGCGCAGTGGTAGTCTGGTAGAGCGTTTGATTAGCGCAGTGGTTAGCATGCTCGCTTCTCACCAATTCAACTAAGGTTCAATCCGCGGACCAGGAAGTATACGAGATGGTACGGTGGTCGCCAGATCGGACAGGTGGGGTTTTCTCCGGATACTCCGGTTTCCTCCCACACCACCGGTTTCCTCCCACACCAATTACCACATTTACGCTTATATCTGCGCCAACGAGAGTGATTAATATAAGTTGTTAAAGCTTGTTTCGCAATCGTTGTTAAGTTTAAACTTAAATTTAAGAGCATTTGCTTCAGATGTGAGAGGCTCCCGAGTTCTGGCCCAACTGTAGCCGTTCCAATTATGCAAGGCACTTAAATTCCACATACATTGCCTCTTCTCTCTCATGATTAAACTAATGGTGTAAATACTTGTTTCGCAATCGAGCTACAATAAAATTGTATAAAGTAACTAAATTTAATAAATTTTTAAAAATTCAATTTGATATCTATCGTTATTTATTAAGAATAGTGTGTACTGTTTGTGAACAGTATTTTAGACCGACAACATGTACAAAACGGTTTTGTCTTTGGTAGTATAAATGACGGAACCCAAATAAACCTAGTTATTCATTGAAAGGGAAACTTTGGAACTTTATTGCGATGATATCAATGTATAGAAATAAAAATACGAAATGCATGTAATCTTAACATCTTTTATTTTCTTTTTCTAACGATTCAAACAAAATAGGTACAGTGAAATAAATATAGTCGAACATGTATTAGTGGTCACATCAACCCGTAGTATAGCAGCCTACTTTCTCATTCCTAAACAGACATCTTGCTATACCTGCGCCTAGCGGTACACTAATTCCTTCCACAGGCCGTTCTAACACTGTCTCCTGTAGAACCGCCTCCTCTGGGCATCGTGACTCGAATCTATTCAACACACTTGAACAACAATAATAAATCTTAACGGTCGAGTACATAGCAAGTAAGATGCATGGAGTTTGGGTAAATATGCCGGTAGCTTATTCATTGATTATGGTTTAGTTTGTTTCTTGGGGTTAAAGTCGCACCAGAAGCTTAGGTTACAAGGCGACTCTCAGCTATTATTGGTGGAGGAAGCTTAGGTTACAAGGTGACTCTCAGCTATTATTGGTGGAGGAAGCTTAGGTTACATGGCGACTCTCCAGCTATTATTGGTGGAGGAAGCTTAGGTTACATGGTGACTCTCTAGCTATTATTGGTGGAGGAAGCTTAGGTTACAAGGCGACTCTCCAGCTATTATTGGTGGAGGAAGCTTAGGTTACATGGTGACTCTCCAGCTATTATTGGTGGAGGAAGCTTAGGTTACATGGTGACTCTCCAGCTATTATTGGTGGAGGAAGCTTAGGTTACATGGCGACTCTCCAGCTATTATTGGTGGAGGAAGCTTAGGTTACATGGCGACTCTCCAGCTATTATTGGTGGAGGAAGCTTAGGTTACATGGCGACTCTCCAGCTATTATTGGTGGAGGAAGCTTAGGTTACATGGCGACTCTCCAGCTATTATTGGTGGAGGAAGCTTAGGTTACATGGCGACTCTCCAGCTATTATTGGTGGAGGAAGCTTAGGTTACAAGGCGACTCCAGCTATTATTGGTGGAGGAAGCTTAGGTTACAAGGTGACTCTCCAGCTATTATTGGTGGAGGAAGCTTAGGTTACATGGCGACTCTCCAGCTATTATTGGTGGAGGAAGCTTAGGTTACAAGGCGACTCCAGCTATTATTGGTGGAGGAAGCTTAGGTTACATGGCGACTCTCCAGCTATTATTGGTGGAGGAAGCTTAGGTTACAAGGCGACTCCAGCTATTATTGGTGGAGGAAGCTTAGGTTACAAGGTGACTCTCCAGCTATTATTGGTGGAGGAAGCTTAGGTTACAAGGTGACTCTCCAGCTATTATTGGTGGAGGAAGCTTAGGTTACAAGGTGACTCTCCAGCTATTATTGGTGGAGGAAGCTTAGGTTACAAGGTGACTCTCCAGCTATTATTGGTGGAGGAAGCTTAGGTTACATGGCGACTCTCCAGCTATTATTGGTGGAGGAAGCTTAGGTTACAAGGTGACTCTCCAGCTATTATTGGTGGAGGAAGCTTAGGTTACAAGGTGACTCTCCAGCTATTATTGGTGGAGGAAGCTTAGGTTACAAGGTGACTCTCCAGCTATTATTGGTGGAGGAAGCTTAGGTTACATGGCGACTCTCCAGCTATTATTGGTGGAGGAAGACCACGGATGCACAGACAGGTACCTGGGTAGAACCACCAACATTCTGCAAGCCAGCTGGATAGCTTCCGTACATGAAAGAATTTGACATACCCAGTGGGATTCGAACCTACAGCGGTGAGCGATTATGATCAGTACAGGTCGGCCATATTTGTAGAGATTGACACAGATATGATGTAGGTTTACATCTTTAGGTGGGGGGGGGGGGGGTAAGAGTTGAGAACCAATTTGATTTTAGACACCTAACATTCATGCCACCAAAGATTAAAAAGGATAATCAACTTTCAGCAAACATAAAACGATGTAAAAGTAGAGTGTTTGTTTATTATAGTGTCGCCCCTATTTAAAGGGCCAGCCATTTCTGACTTGTGAGACATATCATTTTATTGAACATCAGTACTTCCCGAATCCTATGCTTCTATGCCAGGCTGGTAAGCAAGCGGTAACCATTATTTAACTAGCTGGCGGCTCGCCAACCGGCCATAAAACGAACCCCTGATGAGTTTCGAACCTTCAACCTCCCGCTCTGTAGGCGGATGCCTAACCACTAGGAGACGGTATATACCGGTATGTACACTTGATTGTTTTTGTAGTTTCTCATTTTTTAAAACTCTCACGGTTGACGGAAATATGGATGGATAAACAGACTATTACAATACCGTGACTACTGTATTTATTCGCCTAAATGACGATCTCGACTATCCAACATTTGTCCTAAATCTGATATTTTGCATAGACCGATCTATAAGAAGGGTTGAGAAAATGGAAGCCACTCAGAAGATGAAACACTGTAAAAGCACTGTAAAGTATGTCAAATCATAAAATAATGCACTGATGCACAACAATAAATCTAGTCAATTCAATAAGATCCACTATTTAATCCACTCACAGCACCAACTTATACTGGTCATGACACTAACATACAGCATTCTTAGAACTGATTTAATCCACTCACAGCACCAACTTATACTGGTCATGGCACTAACATACAACATTCTTAGAACTAATTTAATCCACTCACAGCACCAACTTATACTGGTCATGACACTAACATACAACATTCTTAGAACTGATTTAATCCACTCACAGCACCAACTTATACTGGTCATGACACTAACATACAACATTCTTAGAACTGATTTAATCCACTCACAGCACCAACTTATACTGGTCATGGCACTAACATACAACATTCTTAGAACTAATTTAATCCACTCACAGCACCAACTTATACTGGTCATGACACTAACATACAGCATTCTTAGAACTGATTTAATCCACTCACAGCACCAACTTATACTGGTCATGACACTAACATACAACATTCTTAGAACTGATTTAATCCACTCAAGCTTCAACCAATCATGATAGCTACTCAAATTTGTTCTCAGATACGATAGCATAAATCTATTATACTGGAGAACTGGATAAAATTAAAAAAAGCATAACTGGACTTGAATTGTATCGAAGATGAAACCATTTCTGCTACTTCTAGACAGATTTTATTAATTGAATTAAATCATTTGAAATACTCCACTTTGGGTAAATAGAAATGTAAATTTATAAAATAATAGTGAAACTTAACCTACAAGAAGTAAAACAATTTCTTCCAATGGTAATAAACATGACTAACAACTTTAAGAATTATCACAAATGGCCCGCTCGCTTAACGAGCTTACGGTAACGAGAGTTTAGATGAGTGTCAATATGTTTTCTAAATTAAAACCTTCGTACCTGAAAATAAATTGTGGGAGAATAGTTAAGGGAATGGCCACATCGAGCCAGGAAGGAAAGAGTTGATGTAGCCGCAATAAGGTCCAAACGTGTTCTTAATGCGATAGATTATAGTGTGAACGTATTCTTATGAGCCAGATTAACATTCCCTGACAGTATTTAACCCTTTCAATACCACAGACCTCTAAATTGGCTTACAAAAAAGTGTAGATCCAGATGAGTCGGCTCATTTACCCATTTTGATAAATGAACTGATCCAAATGTAATTTTGTTATTAATTTATTGGTCTAAAAATATCATGAACAGTCCATGTCAGTTACTTGGTGTTGAATGGGTTAATAGTGGAATAAAATCAATAAACGCATTATTACGGTACAATAGAATTTTTTTTCCCGGCCAATAAAATACATGCCAATTGAACTCCATTGGAAATAGTCTAAAATCAGATTTAAATTTTCGAATCAACAGACAAAATGGCCGCTTTAATTAGTCTAATATTCTGATGGAAAGAACGCGCGTTGTGCACCTATGAATATATATATATAAGAAATTTACAATGCTGTATGATGCATTGTGAAAGTTGGCATAGTGGTAGAGCATTGGCCTACAGACCCAGAGGACCGAGGTTCGAATCCCAGTATGGGCATTTTTATTCTCAATATTATTTTATATATCTCACAATTCTATTTTTATTATGGAAATCAAGCGTATAATTACATGAATTTTTTTTTAAACTTCATACTGCAAAATCTTTTCAAGGATTTCATAACTGGTTTAATTTTTATAATCCAAAAATGTACACTATCATAATCGTTTCTGTATTGCACAGTAGAAATATTAACAACAGTATCACATTGAAACACACATCTTTTTACACACATGTTTATACACTACAGGAGAAAATAGTTCTATTAGCCAGCCCTGGCAGTGGATTCAATCATTCAGATTGAGCTCGCTTTGAGGCTTTGCCATATTCAGATTATAACCCCATGTAGAATAGTTTGCTACAATACATAAGTCAATAATTAAGATTAGGCTGTACAAACTACAGGTCATCCTGTGTTTTAACGTTCAGCAGACAGACAATTGTCACAACTCAACGAAAAATGTAACATTCAAAAGTCAAGCACATATGCTGCACAAACTTCCTTGAAACAGGTGAGATGTTTCCTAACGGCTAGACAGAACCCTTTGGATGCTGGCAGTAAAGGAAAATCTTCCCGGACCATGTGAGTAGCCTCCCCTGTCTTAGTTGCATCCAGGTGAGTAACCTCCCCTGTGTTGACTGGTTCCCTGCAAGTATCATTGCCTGATTTAGGTGGTTCCAGATCAGTAGTTCCCCCTGTCCCCATTGCATTATTGTGAGTAGCTTCCCCTGACTGGACTGGTTCACCATCTATCATTGTCACTGGCACAGTTACTTCAGCAAGACTAGTCTGGTCTCCATTGCACAAATGTTGGTTGGTTTCACTAATGGTATTTGTATCCATTCTGTTTAGGTTCGAAAGTTCAACCCATTTCTCAATCCTGTTGATCATTCTGCGGAAAAAAGCAAAATTGTTTCTCTCACAGAAAACATTTACACATTTAATTTCATGAAAGCGCCGAATTACTTTATTGCATGACAATATTGACCATATAGATGGTAAAGCTCAGAACTGACATTACAAAATAGGGTATGGTGTGATGAAGGCATTAAACTGCCGGCGTGTGGCCAGGTGCGAAAGGCCCGGAGCTGATACGATTGTGCCCTTAGTCAAGGCATTTAAATTCCACGTTGCCTCTTCTCTCTCCCTCGTGACAATGGATTCCATCAGGAATGAGGATTCGAGAGGGATTAAGTTGTAAGAACTTGTTTCGCAATCGAGCTAAAATAAATTTGTATAAGCCAAATTTAAGTTGTGAGATTAGACCGACTGATGAACAATATTATACTCCTCCCACAATCAGCTGAATAACCTGTTATTCACATCTGCTTCACGGCTACAATAAACATGGCATACAATACTTGTTTTTTTCATTGTGTTTATTTATCGACGTCTCCTGTAGAGATGAGTCATTTTGGAGAATATTGCAATGATACAGAGAGCCTCCTCTGGTTCTTTTACATGCACGGTGTAAAAACCCCAACAAGACCTCGGCTTAACGTCCCATTTGAAAGACTGTTAATATTATTAGTGTCAGACGGTGTATCGAACCTGCGATCCCTGGATTTGCAGTCCGATGTAAGTTAAAGTGGAAGTCGTGATAGTACAGTAGGTCCGGAGTTCGAGCCCCGCTGGAGCCGTTACGATTGTGTCCTTAGGCCAAGGCATTTAAATTCCACGTTGCCTCTTCTCTCTCCCTTGTGGCGATGGATTCCATCAGGAATGAGGTCTCGAGAGTGATTAATATTAGTAGTAAGAACTTGTTTCGCAATCGAGCTAAAATAAATTTGTATAAACTAATAGTGTTTAAAATAGCATGTATAGTAACAGTATATGCATAATTCAGATTAATGATGCTGGCTTTCATCACTCTTGATAATGTTGCTTTCAATGTCAGGGCCGTGGCTTCCTATTGGCATTTTAGGCACATGCCTACACATTTTCTTCAAAAATTGAAAATGCGAAAAATGAATGGTATGGGTGTGTATGATAAGCTAAACAAAATGCTACTTTAAGGTATGATTAATATGGCGAATATAAGTTAAATCCATGTTTTGAACTTCCAACATCATTTTAGAAAAATGTGCAGGAATTGAATTATCGCAAGCTTATGAAGAGCTTACTCAAAATTAATATAATAAATAACACAAGGCCACCGCCCCCAAGGGTGTCCCACCATGAGTGATTGCCCGTATTAGTGCTGGTTCAGCAAATAAAGACAAGGCCACAGCCCCCAAGGGTGTCCCGCCATGAGTGATTGACTATATAAATGCTGGTTCAGCAAATAAAGACAAGGCCACCGCCCCCAAGGGTGTCACGCCATGAGTGATTGACTGTATTGTATAAATGCTGGTTCAGCAAATAAAGACAAGGCCACCGCCCCCAAGGGTGTCCCGCCTTGAGTGATTGACTGTATTGTATAAATGCTGGTTCAGCAAATAAAGACAAGGCCACCGCCCCCAAGGGTGTCCCGCCATGAGTGATGGACTGTATTGTATAAATGCTGGTTCAGCAAATAAAGACAAGGCCAACGCCCCCGAGGGTGTCCCGCCATGAGTGATTGCCCGTATTAGTGCTGGTTCAGCAAATAAAGACAAGGCCACAGCCCCCAAGGGTGTCCCGTCATGAGTGATTGACTATATAAATGCTGGTTCAGCAAATAAAGACAAGGCCACAGCCCCCAAGGGTGTCCCGCCATGAGTGATTGACTATATAAATGCTGGTTCAGCAAATAAAGACAAGGCCACCGCCCCCAAGGGTGTCCCGCCATGAGTGATTGACTGTATTGTATAAATGCTGGTTCAGCAAATAAAGACAAGGCCACCGCCCCCAAGGGTGTCCCGCCATGAGTGATTGCCCGTATTAGTGCTGGTTCAGCAAATAAAGACAAGGCCACAGCCCCCAAGGGTGTCCCGCCATGAGTGATTGACTGTATTATATAAATGCTGGTTCAGCAAATAAAGACAAGGCCACCGCCCCCAAGTGTGTCCCGCCATTAGTGATTGCCCATATTAGTGCTGGTTCAGCAAATAAAGACAAGGCCACCGCCCCCAAGGGTGTCCCGCCATGAGTGATTGACTGTATTGTATAAATGCTGGTTCAGCAAATAAAGACAAGGCCACCGCCCCCAAGGGTGTCCCGCCATGAGTGATTGCCCGTATTAGTGCTGGTTCAGCAAATAAAGACAAGGCCACAGCCCCCAAGGGTGTCCCGTCATGAGTGATTGACTATATAAATGCTGGTTCAGCAAATAAAGACAAGGCCACAGCCCCCAAGGGTGTCCCGCCATGAGTGATTGACTATATAAATGCTGGTTCAGCAAATAAAGACAAGGCCATCGCCCCCAAGGGTGTCCCGCCATGAGTGATTGACTGTATTGTATAAATGCTGGTTCAGCAAATAAAGACAAGGCCACCGCCCCCAAGGGTATCCCGCCATGAGTGATTGCCCGTATTAGTGCTGGTTCAGCAAATAAAGACAAGGCCACCGCCCCCAAGGGTGTCCCGCCATGAGTGATTGACTGTATTGTATAAATGCTGGTTCAGCAAATAAAGACAAGGCCACCGCCCCCAAGGGTGTCCCGCCATGAGTGATTGCCCATATTAGTGCTGGTTCAGCAAATAAAGACAAGGCCACAGCCCCCAAGGGTGTCCCGCCATGAGTGATTGACTGTATTATATAAATGCTGGTTCAGCAAATAAAGACAAGTCCACCGCCCCCAAGGGTGTCCCGCCATGAATGATTGACTATATAAATGCTGGTTCAGCAAATAAAGACAAGTCCAACGCCCCCAAGGGTGTCCTGTCATGAGTGATTGATTATATAAGTGCTGGTTCAGCAAATAAAGACAAGGCCACAGCCCCCAAGGGTGTCCCGCCATGCATGATTGACTGTATTATATAAGTGCTGGTTCAGCAAATAAAGACAAGGCCACAGCCCCCAAGGGTGTCTCGCCATGAGTGATTGTCCGTATTAGTGCTGGTTCAACAAATAAAGACAAGTCCACCGCCCCCAAGGGTGTCCCGCCATGAGTGATTGCCCGTATTAGTGCTGGTTCAACAAATAAAGACAAGGCCACAGCCCCCAAGGGTGTCCCGCCATGCGTGATTGACTATATAAATGCTGGTTCAGCAAATAAAGACAAGGCCACAGCCCCCAGGTGTCCCGCCATGCGTGATTGACTATATAAATGCTGGTTCAGCAAATAAAGACAAGTCCACCGCCCCCAAGGGTGTCCCGCCATGAGTGATTGACTATATAAATGCTGGTTCAGCAAATAAAGACAAGGCCACCGCCCCCAGGGGTGTCCCGCCATGAGTGATATATTATATAAGTGCTGGTTCAGCAAATAAAGACAAGGCCACAGCCCCCAAGGGTGTCCCGCCATGAGTGATTAATTATATAAATGCTGGTTCAGCAAATAAAGACAAGGCCACCGCCCCCAAGGGTGTCCCGCCATGCGTGATTGCCCGTATTAGTGCTGGTTCAGCAAATAAAGACAAGGCCATAGCCCCCAAGGGTGTCCCGCCATGCGTGATTGCCCGTATTAGTGCTGGTTCAGCAAATAAAGACAAGGCCACCGCCCCCAAGGGTGTCCCGCCATGCGTGATTGCCCCGTATTAGTGCTGGTTCAGCAAATAAAGACAAGGCCAACGCCCCAAGGGTGTCCCGCCATGAGTGATTAATTATATAAATGCTGGTTCAGCAAATAAAGACAAGGCCACCGCCCCCAAGGGTGTCCCACCATGCGTGATTGCCCGTATTAGTGCTGGTTCAGCAAATAAAGACAAGGCCACCGCCCCCAAGGGTGTCCCGCCATGCGTGATTGCCCGTATTAGTGCTGGTTCAGCAAATAAAGACAAGGCCACAGCCCCCAAGGGTGTCCCGCCATGAGTGATTAATTATATAAATGCTGGTTCAGCAAATAAAGACAAGGCCACCGCCCCCAAGGGTGTCCCGCCATGCGTGATTGCCCGTATTAGTGCTGGTTCAGCAAATAAAGACAAGGCCACAGCCCCCAAGGGTGTCCCGCCATGCGTGATTGCCCGTATTAGTGCTGGTTCAGCAAATAAAGACAAGGCCACCGCCCCCAAGGGTGTCCCGCCATGCGTGATTGCCCGTATTAGTGCTGGTTCAGCAAATAAAGACAAGGCCACAGCCCCCAAGGGTGTCCCGCCATGCGTGATTGCCCGTATTAGTGCTGGTTCAGCAAATAAAGACAAGGCCACCGCCCCAAGGGTGTCCCGCCATGCGTGATTGCCCGTATTAGTGCTGGTTCAGCAAATAAAGACAAGGCCACAGCCCCCAAGGGTGTCCCGCCATGCGTGATTGCCCGTATTAGTGCTGGTTCAGCAAATAAAGACAAGGCCACCGCCCCCAAGGGTGTCCCGCCATGCGTGATTGCCCGTATTAGTGCTGGTTCAGCAAATAAAGACAAGGCCACCGCCCCAAGGGTGTCACGCCATGAGTGATTGACTATATAAATGCTGGTTCAGCAAATAAAGACAAGGCCACCGCCCCCAAGGGTGTCCCGCCATGAGTGATTGACTATATAAATGCTGGTTCAGCAAATAAAGACAAGGCCACCGCCCCCAAGGGTGTCCCGCCATGCGTGATTGCCCGTATTAGTGCTGGTTCAGCAAATAAAGACAAGGCCACCGCCCCCAAGGGTGTCCCGCCATGAGTGATTGACTGTATTATATAAATGCTGGTTCAGCAAATAAAGACAAGGCCACCGCCCCCAAGGGTGTCCCGCCATGAGTGATTGACTATATAAATGCTGGTTCAGCAAAATAAAATATGTTTTATGCTTTCCAACGAATTGTCAAACTTCAGGTTCAAGGACAGTGGTAGGGTGCGGACTTAGTGCAGGTGTAGAGAATTAGTTCTCGGATGTGCAAACGCAGTTTCAAAGCAGTCACATTGACGGTTTTTGAGAAATGATAATGTTTGAGTTTATTTTGTCTCATAACTAATTTCTGAAATCGGAATACTTTTGGCCAATATCAAGGTTAAAGCTCACTCTTGGGGGATGGGACTTATTAGAGGGACAGGGAACATCCCCTAGAATCAATATGCAATTTATCAAAACATTATATATGACGTTTTTCTAGTCACGTAATTGTTGATGGCGCGTTGCCCGAAAGGTGACTGTGTAGTCTCGCTTTCCAGTAAGGTTGGCGAGACAAAAAAAATATGTCATTTAAATACAAAACACAACTGCCTTAGTTACGATGAGTAACTAACTAAGTGAAGTTTGTATACCTGTAGGCATGTTTACAGAGATGTGACTTGGTCTCGTCAAGAAACGCTGCCGGAGGTGTGATAGCCATATTTGTCATAGACTGAAAACACAAATTACAAGTCTTTATACCATCATACCATTTATCAACATTATAGTGTCAAGTACACTATCAAGTCAATATCAATTACACATCAGTATGTCAATTACACATACACATGTCAATTTACACATCAGTATGCCAATTACACATAATTATGTTAATTACACATACACACGTCAATTACACATCATTATGACAATTACACATACACATGTCAATTACAGATTCATTACATCAATTACCTATCATTATGACAATTATCTATCGTTATGACAATTACCTAACATTATGACAATTACACATAGTGCAAAGAGCGATTTTGCTCGTTGAGTTGGAAGGTATTTGAATATTTGATCATTTTGTACAGAGATTATGAGGTTAGTTTAATACCGTAAATCAATAAGGAATAAAGTTCAAACACTACCTCCTTTAGTTGCACTTGGCACCTAATGATCTGATTGTATGGGTCATCATCGAATGAGGGACCACAACATTGTTTATTCACACAAACTTAATCACAACCCTTCAGGCAATTTCATTCCTACTGTTAGGTGTCTCATAGATTTCGAATGAAAACCACAACAAACTGTTGGTTATTTCATTAATAAAATTATTTTTGTTCACACAAAAATATTCGCATATTTGGAGCAATACCTAATTATATCATATCATTTATAAATGATGATGTTAAAGCGACATTACATCGCAAATAGCCAAACAAATGCATTTGTCAACATATAAATGCATTGTTACTACAAATTCTTCCGAATACATTCGAAACACTAACATTTAATCGCATTTCTGATCAATTTATTACTTTCTGTTTTTAATGACTCGTCCTAGGGATCAGTTATTATTATGTTGTCATAATATAACTTTGTTCACGTCCATCACACATGTGTATTGTAATTCGCTTTAAAGGTATGTTGTCTTAAAGCGGAATTACATCGAAAAAAGCAAATACAATCCATTTTTTCACGTATAAATGCATTACTACTACAAATTCTTCTGAATACATTCGAACACTAACATTGAATCAATAAACAGTGTTTTTGTGGTCTATAAACTTTCAAAAGTGAAAGTAGGATTTCATATAACGGTCAGCCACGCTCCTGAATTGGATAGCACATTGGAGCCAATACAATGTTACTTTCGTCTAGAGATAATTCAACTAAGATTAGTCTACAAATAAATATGCATAGGCACAAATGTGAGATATAACGGTAAATCTGTACCATATATAAGGTTATTCAGAATACACGCGTTGTATTACGCATGAATGTCGACACTATTTACATTATTTTGTTATGTCATCAAACCGCATATACGACGTTTGTTTATTAGTTGAAATACTCAGTTTTTGAGGCAAATATTTGGAAAAAAGTTATACCATATAATAGGAAATTACATTCTGTAGACATTTGCGTTTTCACTGATGTAGTGTCGCTTTAATGTGGTTACCTGTACAAGCTTTAGGACAGCCATCTCATTATACATCCTACTGTTCTCTTGACTATGTTGTGAGCCGCGTTGTTTCTCATAGCCGGCCTCATTGAAGTACGGCTCCGGTACCAGGATCAACCCTGAAACAAACATATTTACAGTTCATGGCTCCGGTACCAGGATCAACCCTGAAACAAACATATTTAAGGTTCATGGCTCCAGTACCAGGATCAACCCTGTAACAAACATATTTATGGTTCATGGCTGCGGTACCAGGATCAAAACTGCCACACACATATTTACGGTTCATGGCTCCGGTACCAGGATCAACCGTGAAACAAACATATTTAAGGTTCATGGCTCCGGTACCAGGATCAACCCTGTAACAAACATATTGTAGGATCATAACTCCGGTACCAGGATCAACCGTGAAACAAACATATTTAAGGTTCATGGCTCCGGTACCAGGATCAACCCTGTAACAAACATATTGTAGGATCATAACTCCGGTACCAGGATCAACCGTGAAACAAACATATTTAAGGTTCATGGCTCCGGTACCAGGATCAACCCTGTAACAAACATATTGTAGGATCATAACTCCGGTACCAGGATCAACCCTGTAACAAACATATTGTAGGATCATAACTCCGGTACCAGGATCAACCGTGAAACAAACATATTTAAGGTTCATGGCTCCGGTACCAGGATCAACCCTGTAACAAACATATTGTAGGATCATAACTCCGGTACCAGGATCAACCCTGTAACAAACATATTGTAGGATCATAACTCCGGTACCAGGATCAACCGTGAAACAAACATATTTAAGGATCATGGCTCCGGTACCAGGATCAACCCTGTAACAAACATATTGTAGGATCATAACTCCGGTACCAGGATCAACCCTGTAACAAACATATTGTAGGATCATAACTCCGGTACCAGGATCAACCCTGTAACAAACATATTGTAGGATCATAACTCCGGTACCAGGATCAACCGTGAAACAAACATATTTAAGGTTCATGGCTCCGGTACCAGGATCAACCCTGTAACAAACATATTGTAGGATCATAACTCCGGTACCAGGATCAACCGTGAAACAAACATATTTAAGGTTCATGGCTCCGGTACCAGGATCAACCCTGTAACAAACATATTGTAGGATCATAACTCCGGTACCAGGATCAACCCTGTAACAAACATATTGTAGGATCATAACTCCGGTACCAGGATCAACCGTGAAACAAACATATTTAAGGATCATGGCTCCGGTACCAGGATCAACCCTGTAACGGTACAAACATATTGTAGGATCATAACTCCGGTACCAGGATCAACCCTGTAACAAACATATTGTAGGATCATAACTCCGGTACCAGGATCAACCCTGTAACAAACATATTGTAGGATCATAACTCCGGTACCAGGATCAACCCTGTAACAAACATATTGTAGGATCATAACTCCGGTACCAAGTTCAACCCTGTAACAAACATGTTTATGTATGAAACACACCGCTATCTCAAAGGTGAACACTTCTGTGAACTGTATCTATTCCTTTGACGATTCATGCATTGTAAACACATGAAATAAGATCATTTGATCTTAGCATCCAAGTAGGTGCAGGGATCTGGGAAATAAATGGCATGTTGTCTGTGAATGCGATGCTGATCACTTGTGGGATGAACATATTGTATCAACCTATATTCTTTCTGTGTCAGAGATTATAAAAAAAAACCTTTTCTCAGACCTTAAGCTCAAGTGATTTGATTGAGTCCGCAATTTTTGGTTTTGGCTCAAACAATCAGAAAGCTTGAAACTGACCTTGAGATTTGAAAAATGCTTTATGACCTCCAGGCCTGTGGAGGGCAATATGGAAATACTGGTATTATTCCGATAGCGATAATGCTAATGTTAGTTGTTTTGCAAAACTCCGACACTAAGTAAAGTTTGAATTGACAATTGAATTGATCAATGTCTCTCTAAACGTGCTGCCAAAAATACGCAATCTGCTATATACTCGTCACTGATTATTTCCTAGAACTTCCTAGCCCAAGCAGAGAATTGACAATTGAATTGATCTATGTCTCTCTAAACGTGCTGCCAAAAATACGCAATCTTCTACATACTCGTCACTGATTATTTCCTAGAACTTCCTAGCCCAAGCTGAGAATTGACAATTGAATTGATCTATGTCTCTCTAAACGTGCTGCCAAAAATACGCAATCTTCTATATACTCGTCACTGATTATTTCCTAGAACTTCCTAGCACGAGCAGAAAATTCAGAATGGAATATTACAGATTTCAAATTTACTCCTAAATTCTACCTTACCTTGAATTGAAACAAGCACCTGTAGAACACTCGACCTGTTCGTCCATAACTCATTGCCCTGGTAACATAAAAACACATATTCTTAACATTTACACAACTGATACGAGCAATGGTAAAACTAACATAGTGGCTGAGATAGCGGATACTTATG
The DNA here is from genome assembly GCA_014843695.1 of Archivesica marissinica. NCBI lineage: Eukaryota > Metazoa > Mollusca > Bivalvia > Venerida > Vesicomyidae > Archivesica > Archivesica marissinica. The sequence continues at coordinate 23,845,570 of CM026390.1, forward strand.
AACTAGAAATGACACAATGTTAACGTTGCTATTAAACTGAAGACAATACTCTAAACCCTCACAATTGTTTCAAATTACACAAACTTGAGTTGAACTTCGTGATCTAGAATTGTGTTTGCATAGAAAGTATGCCGCACACCGAGAAATTCAAAGGACGGAATGATTAGAATGTGCCGTACACCGAGATATTCTAAGGACCGGATGATTAGAAGGTGCCACACACCGAGAAATTCTAAGGAGCAGATGATTAGAATGTGCCCCACACAGACATATTCTAAGGAGCGGATGATTAGAGCGTGCTATTCTAAGGAGTTTACATAGAATGTGTGCTATGTGTGCTGCACACTGAGATATCTGTAAGTGACTTTATTAGATAATACCATACATTAAATGGCAATAAATCTCGTACATACACAACTTCAAATACAGATTGATTCTAATAGGCATAAACCAGTGAGGATGAATGTGGATACTTCATGCTCTTCAACAGTGAAACAAAATGTCTCCTTCACCGACATAGTACAATAATTCATTTGAAAACATAAATTAAATAGGAGTGTAACAAGTCCACTACTCTTAGGTTGTCTCGACAGAGGTGATTGACTGTATAAGTGCTGGATAAATGAAATCAAATGTCTTATACGTGCCAACAAATTTCAAGGTCACTGGCAGGGTTGGTAATCTGTGGGTATACAAAAGTCTTCGGATGGATTTGCAAAGTTTCACAGCAATAACTACTGTCACAGTTTTTTAGAAATGATACAGTTTGAGTTGTTTTGACAGGTCAAATAGTTCTGAAAATCACATCATTTGCCAAAATTGAGGTAATTCTTTGCTTATTTTTTAAACTTTATTTATTTTACAACGATTGCGAAGCAAGTTCTAACAACTTATATTAATAATTCTCGTTGGCGCGGATGAAAGCGCATATGTGGTCATTCGTGTGGGAGGAAACACAAGTACCCGGAGAAAACCTACCTGTCCGATCTGGCAACCATCGTACCATCTCACATACTTCCCGGTCCGAGGATGGTGAGAAATGAGTGCACTAACCACTGAGCTAATCGGATAGCCCTGAAACTTGTTGGGGAGGGGGTGGAAGAACCCCTAGAAACAGTATGCCACTTATCACAGCTTTATACTTGATGGGGGATGTAATTGTTGATGGCGTCATCGCCTTCACCGGAAAAGTGACTGCTGTAGTTTCGCTTCCTACTAAAGTGGGCGAGACGAAATTGATGGAACATACGTTAAAACACAAACCTACCTTTCCACTCCAAGTCCCGAGGAGACTGACACAGACTTTACCGTCCTCGTACAGGTTCGGGTTGAGACGATCGTTACAGAAGGAATGGTAGTGAAAGATCGGAGGAGAGTTGGGGAAGTTAGCCGGCAGCTGCACGTCGAACACAAACAGGCCATCCTCATACGGGGTGTTTTCTGGACCCACGATCATCACAGATAGAACGTCCTACAACAAATGTTCATTGATGAAATGTTTTAGAGAAACATTAATCGTACCCCACTGCCTTGAAAGTGACTAGAGCGGTATACAAGTTTGTTGGTATTTATGGCTTAAATTCTTAAAGTGACATTACATCACAAAAAAGCAATAAAACGCATTTTTTCACATATTGCAGTAGCATTGCTACTACAAATTCTTCCGAATACATTGAATCAATAAACAGTGTTTTTGTGATCTACAAACTTTCAAAATTGACAGTAGGATTTCATATAATGTTCATTCACGCTCCTGAATTGATGTTTGTTTGTCACAGGGGTCAATACTAAACGTGAAATAATGTCGTTTAAGATTTAACTAAGATTAGTCTACAAATAAATATGCATAGGCACAGATGTGAGATATCACGGTAAATATGTACCATAAATTGTGTTAGTCAGGATACACGAGTTGTATTATGCATGGATGTCGACCCTATTTACATTATTTTATTATGTCAACAAACTGCGTATACGAAGTTTGTTTATTTGTTGAAATACTCAGTTTTTGAGGCAAATATTTCGAACAAAATTATACCATATAATAGGAAAATACATTATGTAGAAATTTGCTTTTCCACTGATAGTGTCGCTTTAACATCTTAGGTCATATGTCAACTTTCCAGCTACCGTATTATTGGTGGATGAAGACCCTCCAAACAATATTTCACGTGCCCAGGTAAAACCACAACCTTCTGCAAGCCAGCTGTGTAGCTTCCTCAGATGAAAGAATTTTACATCTCCAGTGGGATTCAAACCTACAGCGGTGAGTGGCAAGTGATTTGAAGTCAACAACCGTAACCACTCAGACACGTCAGTGTAATCTGCGATGGAGTTATAAGACTACTGTATATCGCGGTAAAGAAATAAAATAAAATTCCAAGTACCACTTATATCTTCCTTTCAGAGCTTCGTTAGAATCGTTGACAGTTACAATGACCGTAACCACACGACCACTTCAGTCTAAACTGCGATGGAGTTATAAGACTACTGTATATCGCGGTAAAGAAATAAAATAAAATTCCAAGTACCACTTATATCTTCCTTTCAGAGCTTCGTTAGAATCGTTGACAGTTACAATGGGTGATTAAGGCTCACTAGAGTACTGCAGGCAATGTATTCAGTAGTTAAAACATTTATTTTAGCTCGACTGTGAAAGAAGATCTAACAATGTTATTTTGAATCGCTCTCAAGAACTAATGGAATGCATCGTCCTGTGAGAGAGAGAGAGAGAGAGAAGAAGCAGTGTGGATTTAATTAATTGTGCCTAGGACACCACCCCTGTACATCTGGCGGGGTTCAAACTCACAACTTTGATTACGAGACAGACACTGTATCCATTACACTTATTGTCTGCTAAGGTATTTATTCTCACACTTAAATGATGCGCTTGGATGAAATATTAACTTTTCGGATCTTTATTGGGAATTTAATAATAATTCTTAACATTGCTCAACATTTTGTCTGTATATGCAAAGAAAGAATTTACTGTTGTTAAATCTGCACTAAAACATGGCTTAGAGCTTGATGTCAAACATGACAGCATTTTTGTAGTTTTGTGACATAATTTGTGGCTTTCTAAAAAAATAACACTAACTATTATTCGCGTTTTATAGATATTTTGGTCATGTTAGAATCAAAATAATATTTGTATTTGCGCTATTTATAGGCGCAAAAATCATGGTTTGCCATTCTGATCGACGGAATTAACCACTTAGGCCTATGGTCTGCGTGGTTATTTCCTACGTCAAAACTCCAGACCACGTTTTATTCGACAATAAACAACGGAAAGACAAGTATGTCTTAATTAGGCATTGCACAGCAATCCGTGGCACATACCGGTAGTGATACAAACTTTGAATATTGCAATATACCATGGTATGTTTTAATACACCATCTTGTAATAAGTCATTCCAACTCACCATTCTGTCTTCAAACACTTTCACAATGATTCCGTCTGGTAGACTGGTTCTCAGTAACATCCACTGCAATAAACATCTTAAATGTACCATTCTTAGCTAGCACATAAGACTGTTTTAAACATCAAACCCTTGAAGTCCCAATTAACACACACTCCTAGCTAGCACACAGCTCTGTTTTAAACAACAAACCCTTAAAGTCCCAATTAACACACACACCTAGCTAGCACACAGCACTGTTTTAAACAACAAACCCTTAAAGTCCCATTTAACACACATTCCTACCTAGCACACAGCACCTAGAAATATGCATAATTTAAAGTTTAATTTACAAATTATAAGGGTTATTCTCTCAACCAATCAGAATCCTTCTAGGCTGTATTACACGTGTGTACATATAACAAAATATGTGATGGCTGTATGAAGTTGAACACAAGCAAAGACATGTAACAGTGCTCCAGCTTGGGTTTGAAAAGGTCAGGGTGCTGATGGAAAAGAGGGTACTGCTAGGGGGAGCGTGGGCATGCACCTGCTGCCCAGGAAAATTTTGTTTTCTAGATCGTCTGTGGTGCATTCTGAGTATCATCTGATAGCGTAAATACATATTCTATCACACAATGTTATGAAATGTATATGTAAATTAGTAGAATTGAAGAAAGATAAAATTAGATTTTTTTTATTTTTAAATAACAGCAAAATCACGGGCAAGGCCTAAAATGGCCTAACTGGAGCACTGTGATAAAGTGATAAAAAAATATTAAAATTAATAACTATGTTGTAACCTCTTTCCGGACAGCACTACTGAATGACTTCGGGTTGGAAGGTTTCTGCTCTCGATATCTGAAGTGATGGCTGATTGGTGTTTCGCTGCAAACTTCGAATCCTGATCAAACATACAAAATCATGTCAAAGCACTGCCAAAGTGTTTCCCCACAAAGGGAGATATAGTAAGCTATATTCAAAGAAATGAACATTGTTCAAGAAGAATTATCCAATATTTTTGACGGATGCAGCTGTACTTTAATTCTCTACACGCAAATGATCAAATATGTCATGAAATTTCATTAGAATCGTGTTGTAAAGCATCAATTCTAATGAAATTCCAAAACATATTTCTGGAATTTTCAGTTACAAATAAGAGAAACACAGTAATAAATTGTCGTCTGCTACTGTACAATTATTTGAAGTCAAACTACAGTCAAATCTGTCTTAAGTAGCATATCACGGGAATCACAGAAAGTAGCTGCTTAGCACAGGTGGCTGCTTAATAGATGGCAAATGTATAATAAAACAACATATTGGGAATATGAAAACTGGCTGCTTAATAGAGGTGACCACTAGCACAGGTTTGACTGTATTTATAGTCTTTATTTTACCCAGCATGCAAAGAGTTACAGAGATGCTGAAAGCTATGGAAACAATCCTCTGTAAAGGAGACTTGTATGTTTGGAATTAAATATCAGATTAGATATGTTCGTAAAACATGTGTACATTTACCTTTCTGTGCAATGTCTCCATTGGTTATATGTTCTACAGCCTCAGCTTCTTTGTCCACTTCTTTTTCTACAGATGGTTCAGAGATTTCACTTTCAGGTGAAGCTCGCCTTTCCTCTAGACTCTCAAGTTCTTTTATACACTCTGTGCCGGCAACATCACGGTCGTTATTGATCTCACAATCAAGCTGTAAAGGACCTTGTGCATGCTCCACAGATTCTATCATTGTAGCCTGCATTTTTTGAAAAAGTTCAAAATCACTAGCATTCTCATCACAGCCAAATTTGTAAGCCAACCATTTCCTGTTCACTTCCTGTTTCACGTGGAGTAGTCGAACATTCAGGGCTTTGCAAACACGTATACATAAAGTTCTATGACTAGGAGGTAAAATAATGGTATCTTCTGATTTGTCTTCAGAACCAATCTGCTCAATTTTCTGTGCACCAGTCTGAGACTTTGATTCTGAATCACCTTTTGAACTAGTCTGCTCCATCTGGTTCCCATCTGGAGATTCCGCTTCCAATTTGTTTACCTGTACACCGTCACATGCAAGCCTTACCTTCTCTTTCACTGATTGGAATGCAGCTTGGAGTTCCCGGTCACTGTTATCACAGACAGAATCAATCACAGTTTGTATAATATCAGTTACACGTTCTTCATTTATAATATCATTAACAATATTGTTAGCACTACTAGTATCTCCTTTGGCATCACTAGGACATCCGGTATCTGAAGCACTTTCATCATGTGACTGTTTCTTGAAATTAAGAAGACTTTTCTGAGCATTTTCAGCAATTGTTGCATGTAATGAGGTATCGAAAATTATCTGCATTATAGGGTCGTCAATATTTGTTCCATAGTCAATGAGAGCATTCTTTAGTTTCTTGCATACTTCGCTTTCCTCTGTGGGTTCAGCGTTTCCACCAACTGCTCCATTACCTATACTAGAATCTCTTTTGTGGTTTTCATTCCAATTATCAGCATCAGACTTATTATCCGTCTGCTTGTCTGTGTTTGACTTATTATTAAGTTGCTCTTCAACACCCCTAGTCCTGTATTTATAAACCTCGGCAATTTGTCTAGCTAGCTTTGCTGTCTTCTCTTTTCTCAACTCATCTTTTATATCTGAAATCAAGTCTGCAATCTCGTCATCATCAAAGAATGACGATTTCAGGATCTTTTCCACTTCCTTACAACGTTTGAATATGGCGAGGATGTCATGGAAGACTTGTCGCGAGTTCTTGAAGAAAGGCCCAGCAACATTAACAAAAATATTGAGCAGGCCGGACACCGCGGCTTGAGCTCGATCAAGTAGGACATCTAACTCTTTCTTCTTGCTGTCACTTACTGTCCAAAGTTGATTAGACCTGAAATAAAAGTAAATACCAATTTCTGGTTTATCATATATTCCTGACCATAAGTCGATCTCAGCCGCAAGTCGAGGGTCACATTTTGGTTTGATAATTCTGATTTTAAGTTGAATCCTTCCATAAGTGGAGGGTACTTTGTGGACATTCGCTACGACAATAATTTTTTCTCTCTCATTGACAACGGTTTTTTCCTCTCATTTTTGAATGAAACGAGGCTCAATTTGAGATAGCTGGTTGACTTGATTCCATTACAAGTCATAAAAAAATGCACTGATGCACAACAAAAATTTATGATGTCTTTGGATTAACCTTTTGTGATGGTTTATAATGTAAGTATTTGTGATGGTTTATAATGTAAGTATTTGTGATGGTTTATAATGTAAGTATTTGTGATGGTTTATAATGTAAGTATTTGTGATGGTTTATAATGTAAGTATTTGTGATGGTTTATAATGTAAGTATTTGTGATGGTTTATAATGTAAGTATTTGTGATGGTTTATAATGTAAGTATTTGTCCAAGCAAATTGTTGTAATAAATCAAATATAAAAAAACACACAGATATAATAATGTTCCACCAAAAAATGTATCACCTTTCTGGATAAATAAATATGTTATATTTCGGGTTTTACGTCTGCATCAGCACCATTTTGGGCTATATCGCCGGCGGGCAGTTTACCTAACAACACCTTTCCTGGGCAGGCTCCAGCGGTTAACCAGTACTTGGGTGCACCAACCTCCGTAAGAAACTGCCAACTTTTTCATATAAATGAGACACAGTCTGAGCGGGGCTCGAACCCGTGACCATCAGTGATGATAGGTTACAGTGGTATACAAGTCAGCGACCTTAACAACTCGACCACGGAGGCGGACCAATAAATAAAAGATTTGACTTATGACCAGGAATATATGGCAGGTTTAACTAGGTACATTTTATTGCTCAATTCATTTTACATAAATACATACACAGACTTGTTTGAAAGACCATATCTATTAAGATAGAAGATGCCACTTGTATTAAGAGACCAGTTCCCATTTGTGTTGTTACGGAATACATTAGTATGTATACATAGTTCCCTTATCATCATACTGCAACGGCCATTTTGGTTGGCAAAGTTTACAAGATATTATATCAAATATATAGTAGCGTAATTTAGTTTTCTTCGTCAAATATTTATTTACCATCCCATCACCATACGTTGTTGGAAAGCTCTAAATGGACATATGTTTTTTGTATCTTTTCAGAAAATTCATATCACTAACAAATACAAAATAAATTTGCCTGTATATTAATATTTGAACTGTGAAGTCTTTCAAAAATTGGTGCAGGTTAAGTTTTTATAAATGCTAATCAATGACCACTATGCATTTATTTCATTATATTTCATAACGGATGAATTTACGAGTAATATGGCCAATATAAAACATGTCTTAATAGTGAAGCATATTTCAACATAATAACTTACTATATTTGTATATCAGAATTAATTTAGAAAGGCCGATTGCTTTAAGAACAGTTAAATTAGAAAAATACAGCTCCAAATGGGTAGCGTTTTTGTAATCAATAAATTTCATTACTTATTTTGCTTGTGTATTGAAAATGAATAAATGCAAACGATAACCCATATGCTTTGTTTTTCTTTTTCCTTTAAAATTCATTTTTCAAACTCGGGAAACATGTCCACAAAGCACTCTTTTGTGTATATTTATGGAAGGCTTTTGTCTTGTTAGATAATTTATGGTGTAAACTAATTACCTGCTATAATATTGTCTAAATGCTTTTTATGTATATACAAAGAGGAAACTAAACAGGGTTACCCGAAAGGGGCCTCAAAATTAAAAAACCCCAAACAACAAAACAAACTTACTTGTTCTTCTTGCTATCATTCTCTGTATCAGTTTCGGTGTCTTCGTTCTCTGTTTCCCAGCTTACATCACTGCCTTCCTCCTCTTCCTCTTCCTCTTCTTCATCTGTCCACTCGTCTGACTCACTGCCGGATTCACTCTGAAACTGTTAAATAACTCATTAGATATCATTTCCCACATGTCTGACTAGCTCCGGGACCAAGTATCCAGACCGTACAGTCTCCTCTTACGATATACAGTAAAACCAAGTATCCAGATCGTACAGTCTCCTCTTACAATCACACAAACATAAGGCAGTGGTCACAGAACTACAGTAAAACCAAGTATCCAGACCGTACAGTCTCCTCTTACAATCACACAAACATAAGGCAGTGGTCACAGAACTACAGTAAAACCAAGTATCCAGACCGTACAGTCTCCTCTTACGATATACAGTAAAATCAAGTATCCAGACCGTACAGTCTCCTCTTACTATCACACAAACATGAGACAGTGGTCACAGAACTACAGTAAAATCAAGTATCCGGACAGTACAGTCTCCTCTTACGATGTACAGTAAAACCAAGTATCCAGACCGTACAGTCTCCTCTTACGATATACAGTAAAACCAAGTATCCAGACCGTACAGTCTCCTCTTACTATCACACAAACATGAGACAGTGGTCACAGAACTACAGTAAAACCAAGTATCTGGACCGTACAGTCTCCTCTTACAATATACAGTAAAACCAAGTATCCAGACCGTACAGTCTCCTCTTACAATCACACAAACATAAGGCAGTGGTCACAGAACTACAGTAAAACCAAGTATCCAGACCGTACAGTCTCCTCTTACGATATACAGTAAAACCAAGTATCCAGACCGTACATTCTCCTCTTACTATCACACATACATGAGACAGTGGTCACAGAACTACAGTAAAACCAAGTATCTGGACCGTACAGTCTCCTCTTACAATATACAGCAAAACCAAGTATCCAGACCGTACAGTCTCCTCTTACAATCACACAAACATAAGGCAGTGGTCACAGAATTACAGTAAAACCAAGTATCCGGACAGTACAGTCTCCTCTTACTATATACAGTAAAACCAAGTATCCGGACAGTACAGTCTCCTCTTACGATATACAGTAAAAACAAGTATCCAGACCGTACAGTCTCCTCTTACTATCACACATACATAAGACAGTGGTCACAGAATTACAGTAAAACCAAGTATCCGGACCGTACAGTCTCCTCTTACTATATACAGTAAAACCAAGTATCCGGACCGTACAGTCTCCTCTTACTATATACAGTAAAACCAAGTATCCGGACCGTACAGTCTCCTCTTACTATATACAGTAAAACCAAGTATCCGGACCGTACAGTCTCCTCTTACTATTGGTGATACAGTAAAACCAAGTATCCGGACAGTACAGTCTCCTCTTACTATATACAGTAAAACCAAGTATCCGGACGTACAGTCTCCTCTTACTATATACAGTAAAACAAGTATCCAGACCGTACAGTCTCCTCTTACTTTATATACAGTACAGAATACAGTATCCAAGTATCACAGTACAGTCTCCTCTTACTATATACAGTAAAACCAAGTATCCGGACCGTACAGTCTCCTCTTACTATATACAGTAAAACCAAGTATCCGGACCGTACAGTCTCCTCTTACTATATACAGTAAAACCAAGTATCCGGACAGTACAGTCTCCTCTTACTATATACAGTAAAACCAAGTATCCGGACCGTACAGTCTCCTCTTACTATATACAGTAAAACCAAGTATCCGGACCGTACAGTCTCCTCTTACTATATACAGTAAAACCAAGTATCCGGACCGTACAGTCTCCTCTTACTATATACAGTAAAACCAAGTATCCGGACCGTACAGTCTCCTCTTACTATATACAGTAAAACCAAGTATCCGGACCGTACAGTCTCCTCTTACTATATACAGTAAAACCAAGTATCCGGACCGTACAGTCTCCTCTTACTATATACAGTAAAACCAAGTATCCGGACAGTACAGTCTCCTCTTACTATATACAGTAAAACCAAGTATCCGGACCGTACAGTCTCCTCTTATGATCATGCAAACATAAGGCAGCACTTCTAAAATTGAGGCAAAATAAAATTGTGGATGACTTGAAGCCTACCTCATCTCCAATAATGTAAAGGTCCTGGGGATAGCACTTGGTAATGGTACTGTCTGGCCACCATACTTGAATCGTACCTTCCGCGTCGAGCCTATACACCTGACCTACAGCTTCCAAGTCTGTATCTCCCTGAAATGCGACAAAACTAAATTGATCAGTTTCTATTTTGAGTTTATTTATCGTCGTCACATTTTTAGTTCTCACTGCCTTGCACGTGTGGTATTTAGCTGCTGCAGGTTGAAATGTCATCACAGATGGATCTGTAGTCCAGTGGTAACAAGCTGGACTGATAATCCAGATAACAGGTTCGATCCCCCGTCTGACCCTAATAAAATTAACAGTCTTTCAGATGGGACGTTAAACCGAGGTCTCGTGTCGGTGCTTTACACCGTGCACGTAAAAGAACCAGAGGAGACTCTGGAATGGGCCTCTGTCTGTATCATTGCACTATCCTCCAAACATCTAAAATGACTTCAGGAGGTGTCGCTCATATGGGCAACCGGTAGCGACGATAAATAAACGTAAAACACACATGTTGTAACCGCGAATGTTTTCGGACTAAAGCTGTCAGCGACTTGATTTGTAAAGTCTATTATGATGTCATTTTTGGTAGTCTAAACTAGTGCCATTTAGTGCACAGTTGCATCGTTTTCTATCATAAAACACTTTCCAGCTGATTGAATAATATTTTCTTTATGAACATATAGTGGCCTGTTTGCCACTCTTGATATATAATGCTTTCAATGTTCATTCGGTGAAATATAATTCGATCATACACTGAAACAAACAAATATCCTCTTAATCTTCCTTAGATGTCAAACCCTCATGTTAAATGTGAAGGAGTTCCTGGTCAAACGGGCCTGTAACAAGAGGGAAACAAAGATGTTTAAACCAACACTGAAACATGTACCTCATATCCACCGACCCTGATCACGGTATGACCGCAGCGAAACTTGTAATCCGGGTGGTCTTTGATGTCAAACACACTCAACTCCACTGGGTCTTGTTCGTCGGGTCTGAAGTTATACCGATATAAATTTACAATACAAATGTACAGAATGGTTTCTTATTAATACCTACCGATATAAATTTACAATACAAATGTACAGAATGGTTTCTTATTAATACCTACCGATATAAATTTACAATACAAATGTACAGAATGGTTTCTTATTAAAACCTACCAATATAAATGTATAGAATGACTTTATAATAAAAATAAACTTTAAAATGTACAGAATATAATTATAGAAATATGTTTATAGCTGGTTAATCACTCAATTATATCTGATTTCCGTTACACACAAAATGGATGCACTAACATTAGTGCTACAGTGGACATACAGTTCCACATAGAGGTACCCCTCTGAGGCACAATCCTGCATTTACTAGAGGGACAATGTTCGTAAGAGTACATACTTGTTCGATGTGCCTGACAAGCACAGTTTCACCCATTTCACTAAAACCGTTCTCTGTCTGTGATCACTGCTGACAACCACACCGTAGTCGGTACCTGTATTACCTGTAATATATATAATACTAGATCCATTCTCTCTCTCACTGCTGACAACCACACCATAGTCGGTACCTGTATTACCTGTAATATATATAATACTAGATCCATTCTCTCTCTCTCTCTCACTGCTGACAACCACACCGTAGTCGGTACCTGTATTACCTGTAATATATATAATACTAGATCCATTCTCTCTCTCACACTGCTGACAACCACACCGTAGTCGGTACCTGTATTACCTGTAATATATATAATACTAGATCCATTCTCTCTCTCTCACTGCTGACAACCACACCGTAGTCGGTACCTGTATTACCTGTAATATATATAATACTAGATCCATTCTCTCTCTCTCACTGCTGACAACCACTCCGTAGTCGGTACCTGTATTACCTGTAATATATATAATACTAGATCCATTCTCTCTCTCTCACTGCTGACAACCACTCCGTAGTCGGTACCTGTATTACCTGTAATATATATAATACTAGATCCATTCTCTCTCTCTCACTGCTGACAACCACTCCGTAGTCGGTACCTGTATTACCTGTAATATATATAATACTAGATCCATTCTCTCTCTCTCACTGCTGACAACCACTCCGTAGTCGGTACCTGTATTACCTGTAATATATATAATACTAGATCCATTCTCTCTCTCTCACTGCTGACAACCACTCCGTAGTCGGTACCTGTATTACCTGTAATATATATAATACTAGATCCATTCTCTCTCTCTCACTGCTGACAACCACTCCGTAGTCGGTACCTGTATTACCTGTAATATATATAATACTAGATCCATTCTCTCTCTCTCACTGCTGACAACCACTCCGTAGTCGGTACCTGTATTCCCTGTAATATATATAATACTAGATCCATTCTCTCTCTCTCACTGCTGACAACCACTCCATTGTCGGTATCTGTATTCCTTGTAATATATATAATACTAGATCCATTCTCTCTCTCTCTCACTGCTGACAACCACTCCGTAGTCGGTACCTGTATTCCCTGTAATATATATAATACTAGATCCATTCTCTCTCTCTCACTGCTGACAACCACTCCGTAGTCGGTACCTGTATTCCCTGTAATATATATAATACTAGATCCATTCTCTCTCTCTCACTGCTGACAACCACTCCGTAGTCGGTACCTGTATTCCCTGTAATATATATAATACTAGATCCATTCTCTCTCTCTCACTGCTGACAACCACTCCATAGTCGGTACCTGTATTCCCTGTAATATATATAATACTAGATCCATTCTCTCTCTCTCACTGCTGACAACCACTCCATTGTCGGTACCTGTATTCCCTGTAATATATATAATACTAGATCCATTCTCTCTCTCTCACTGCTGACAACCACTCCGTAGTCGGTACCTGTATTCCCTGTAATATATATAATACTAGATCCATTCTCTCTCTCTCACTGCTGACAACCACTCCGTAGTCGGTACCTGTATTACCTGTAATATATATAATACTAGATCCATTCTCTCTCTCTCACTGCTGACAACCACTCCGTAGTCGGTATCTGTATTCCCTGTAATATATATAATACTAGATCCATTCTCTCTCTCTCACTGCTGACAACCACTCCATTGTCGGTATCTGTATTCCTTGTATATATATATACTAGTTTTTTTTCTGTAATATATATAATACTAGATCCATTCTCTCTCTCTCACTGCTGACAACCACTCCGTTGTCGGTACCTGTATTACCTGTAATATTATATACTAGATCCATTCTCTCTCTCTCACTGCTGACAACCACTCCGTAGTCGGTACCTGTATTACCTGTAATATATATAATACTAGATCCATTCTCTCTCTCTCACTGCTGACAACCACTCCATAGTCGGTACCTGTATTCCCTGTAATATATATAATACTAGATCCATTCTCTCTCTCTCACTGCTGACAACCACTCCATTGTCGGTATCTGTATTCCCTGTAATATATATAATACTAGATCCATTCTCTCTCTCTCTCACTGCTGACAACCACTCCGTAGTCGGTACCTGTATTCCCTGTAATATATATAATACTAGATCCATTCTCTCTCTCACTGCTGACAACCACTCCATTGTCGGTATCTGTATTCCTTGTAATATATATAATACTAGATCCATTCTCTCTTCTCACTGCTGACAACCACTCCGTAGTCGGTATCTGTATTCCCTGTAATATATATAATACTAGATCCATTCTCTCTCTCTCTCACTGCTGACAACCACTCCATTGTCGGTATCTGTATTCCCTGTAATATATATAATACTAGATCCATTCTCTCTCTCACTGCTGACAACCACTCCATTGTCGGTATCTGTATTCCCTGTAATATATATAATACTAGATCCATTCTCTCTCTCACTGCTGACAACCACTCCGTAGTCGGTACCTGTATTCCCTGTAATATATATAATACTAGATCCATTCTCTCTCTCTCTCACTGCTGACAACCACTCCATTGTCGGTATCTGTATTCCTTGTAATATATATAATACTAGATCCATTCTCTCTCTCTCTCACTGCTGACAACCACTCCATTGTCGGTATCTGTATTCCCTGTAATATATATAATACTAGATCCATTCTCTCTCTCTCTCACTGCTGACAACCACTCCATTGTCGGTACCTGTATTCCCTGTAATATATATAATACTAGATCCATTCTCTCTCTCACTGCTGACAACCACTCCGTAGTCGGTACCTGTATTCCCTGTAATATATATAATACTAGATCCATTCTCTCTCTCTCACTGCTGACAACCACTCCATTGTAGGTATCTGTATTCCTTGTAATATATATAATACTAGATCCATTCTCTCTCTCACTGCTGACAACCACTCCATTGTCGGTATCTGTATTCCCTGTAATATATATAATACTAGATCCATTCTCTCTCTCTCTCACTGCTGACAACCACTCCATTGTCGGTACCTGTATTCCCTGTAATATATATAATACTAGATCCATTCTCTCTCTCACTGCTGACAACCACTCCGTAGTCGGTACCTGTATTCCCTGTAATATATATAATACTAGATCCATTCTCTCTCTCTCACTGCTGACAACCACTCCATTGTAGGTATCTGTATTCCTTGTAATATATATAATACTAGATCCATTCTCTCTCTCACTGCTGACAACCACTCCATTGTCGGTATCTGTATTCCCTGTAATATATATAATACTAGATCCATTCTCTCTCTCTCTCACTGCTGACAACCACTCCATTGTCGGTATCTGTATTCCCTGTAATATATATAATACTAGATCCATTCTCTCTCTCTCTCACTGCTGACAACCACTCCATTGTCGGTATCTGTATTCCTTGTAATATATATAATACTAGATCCATTCTCTCTCTCTTCACTGCTGACAACCACTCCATTGTCGGTATCTGTATTCCCTGTAATATATATAATACTAGATCCATTCTCTCTCTCTCTCACTGCTGACAACCACTCCATTGTCGGTATCTGTATTCCCTGTAATATATATAATACTAGATCCATTCTCTCTCTCTCTCACTGCTGACAACCACTCCATTGTCGGTATCTGTATTCCTTGTAATATATATAATACTAGATCCATTCTCTCTCTCTCACTGCTGACAACCACTCCATTGTCGGTATCTGTATTCCTTGTAATATATATAATACTAGATCCATTCTCTCTCTTTCACTGCTGACAACCACTCCATTGTCGGTATCTGTATTCCCTGTAATATATATAATACTAGATCCATTCTCTCTCTCTCTCACTGCTGACAACCACTCCATTGTCGGTATCTGTATTCCCTGTAATATATATAATACTAGATCCATTCTCTCTCTCTCTCACTGCTGACAACCACTCCATTGTCGGTATCTGTATTCCCTGTAATATATATAATACTAGATCCATTCTCTCTCTCTCACTGCTGACAACCACTCCATTGTCGGTATCTGTATTCCCTGTAATATATATAATACTAGATCCATTCTCTCTCTTTCACTGCTGACAACCACTCCATTGTCGGTATCTGTATTCCCTGTAATATATATAATACCAGAACTATGTGGAGTGATGGAGCATGTAGCAGTGGCTATATGTGGGAAGTGATAAAGGGGATGTATGGTGGCTATGTGGAGTAAAGGGCTATGTAGCAGTGGCTATATGTGGGAAGTGATAAAGTGGCTGTATGGTGGCTATGTGGAGTGATGGAGCATGGAGTAGTGGCTATATGTGGGAAGTGATAAAGTGGCTGTATGGTGGCTATGTGGAGTGATGGAGCATGAAGCAGTGGCTATATGTGGGAAGTGATAAAGTGGATGTATGGTGGCTATGTGGAGTGATGGAGCATGAAGCAGTGGCTATATGTGGGAAGTGATAAAGTGGCTGTATGGTGCCTATGTGGAGTGATGGAGCATGAAGCAGTGGCTATATGTGGGAAGTGATAAAGGGGCTGTATTGTTGCTATGTTGAGTGATGGAGCAGTGGCTATATGTGGGAAGTGATAAAGTGGCTGTATGGTGGCTATGTGGAGTGATGGAGCATGAAGCAGTGGCTATATGTGGGAAGTGATAAAGGGGCTGTATTGTTGCTATGTTGAGTGATGGAGCAGTGGCTATATGTGGGAAGTGATAAAGTGGCTGTATGGTGGCTATGTGGAGTGATGGAGCATGTAGCAGTGGCTATATGTGGGAAGTGATAAAGTGGCTGTATGGTGGCTATGTGGAGTGATGGATCATGGAGTAGTGGCTATATGTGGGAAGTGATAAAGGGGCTGTATGGTGGCTATGTGGAGTGATGGAGCATGAAGCAGTGGCTATATGTGGGAAGTGATAAAGTGGCTGTATGGTGCCTATGTGGAGTGATGGAGCATGAAGCAGTGGCTATATGTGGGAAGTGATAAAGTGGCTGTATGGTGCCTATGTGGAGTGATGAGCTGAAGCAGTGGCTATATGTGGGAAGTGATAAAGTGGCTGTATGGTGGCTATCTGGAGTGATGGAGCAGTGGCTATATGTGGGAAGTGATAAAGTGGCTGTATGGTGGCTATGTGGAGTGATGGAGCATGAAGCAGTGGCTATATGTGGGAAGTGATAAAGTGGCTGTATGGTGGATATGTGGAGTGATGGAGCATGAAGCAGTGGCTATATGTGGGAAGTGATAAAATGGATGTATGGTGGCTATGTGGAGTGATGGAGCAGTGGCTATGTGGGAAGTGATAAAGGGGCTGTATGGTGGCTATGTGGAGTGATGGAGCAGTGGCTATATGTGGGAAGTGATAAAGGGGCTGTATGGTGGCTATGTGGAGTAAAGGGCTATGTAGCAGTGGCTATATGTGGGAAGTGATAAAGTGGCTGTATGGTGGCTATGTGGAGTGATGGAGCAGTGGCTATATGTGGGAAGTGATAAAGTGGCTGTATGGTGGCTTTGTGGAGTGATGGAGCATGAAGCAGTGGCTATATGTGGGAAGTGATAAAGGGGCTGTATGGTGGCTATGTGGAGTGATGAAGCATGGAGTAGTGGCTATATGTGGGAAGTGATAAAGGGGCTGTATGGTGGCTATATGGAGTGATGGAGCATGGAGTAGTGGCTATATGTGGGAAGTGATAAAGTGGCTGTATGGTGGCTATGTGGAGTGATGGAGCATGGAGTAGTGGCTATATGTGGGAAGTGATAAAGGGGCTGTATGGTGGCTATGTGGAGTGATGGAGCATGGAGTAGTGGCTATATGTGGGAAGTGATAAAGGGGCTGTATGGTGGCTATGTGAAGTAAAGGGCTATGTAGCAGTGGCTATATGTGGGAAGTGATAAAGGGGCTGTATGGTGGCTATGTGAAGTAAAGGGCTATGTAGCAGTGGCTATATGTGGGAAGTGATAAAGGGGCTGTATGGTGGCTATGTGGAGTGATGGAGCAGTGGCTATATGTGGGAAGTGATAAAGGGGCTGTATGGTGGCTATGTGGAGTAAAGGGCTATGTAGCAGTGGCTATATGTGGGAAGTGATAAAGGGGCTGTATGGTGGCTATGTGGAGTGATGGAGCAGTGGCTATATGTGGGAAGTGATAAAGGGGCTGTATGGTGGCTATGTGGAGTAAAGGGCTATGTAGCAGTGGCTATATGTGGGAAGTGATAAAGGGGCTGTATGGTGGCTATGTGGAGTGATGGAGCAGTGGCTATATGTGGGAAGTGATAAAGGGGCTGTATGGTGGCTATGTGAAGTAAAGGGCTATGTAGCAGTGGCTATATGTGGGAAGTGATAAAATGGCTGTATGGTGGCTATGTGGAGTGATGGAGCAGTGGCTATATGTGGGAAGTGATAAAGGGGCTGTATGGTGGCTATGTGGAGTAAAGGGCTATGTAGCAGTGATGGGTTAAAATGTAAAACAAACTTATAATTCCTACCATTATTGTCTACCACAAAATCTCCAGGAAAGAATTCCAAATCGTCCAAGTGGTGTATGGGAAACAACTCTGGTGAGGGAATATTCTCTTCAACAGAACCATCCTGTGTAAGTGAAGGTCTGGTTAAATTGAGATCATAGCGACATTCATAAGTGTTCAATGTGTTATCAGACTGTATTATCTATTGGCTCTTTAAAAGCCAAATTAAATCATTATGATACCGACACTTAAATAGTGTGCAATGTATGATGTGAAACTACTATATTATAACTGATCAACTTATTTTTCTGTTTACTAGCCCATCTCTAATTAGAATGTGTGCCAAAACCTGTTTTAATATAATTCAATGACGCTACTTTTTATTTATATATCACAAGAAGCAGCTGCTAATTAGTTCATCCTCGACCTGATCGAGGTTGATAATTAATCTTATCATATTTCTTAATCTGCAAGTTAGTGCCCTTTTTCATTTCAGTGTTTTTAAACCTATTTATTACAGATTTAAATTCATATTTATTAACAGAATTAGCAACTTTTTCTTGATTTTATGTTGAAAATACCTGATGAATTGTATTGTAATCATGTGATAGTCTTACTGTGATATAGTATCTTGTAATTCTCTGATGAATTGTAACCATGTGATAGCCTTACTGTGATAGAGTATCTTGTAATTCTCTGATGAATTGTAACCATGTGATAGTCTTACTGTGATATAGTATCTTGTAATTCTCTGATGAAGTGTACTGTAACCATGTGATAGCCTTACTGTGATAGAGTATCTTGTAATTTTCTGATGAAGTGTACTGTAACCATGTGATAGTCTTACTGTGATATAGTATCTTATAATTCTCTGATGAATTGTAACCATGTGATAGCCTTACTGTGATAGAGTATCTTGTAATTCTCTGATGAATTGTAACCATGTGATAGTCTTACTGTGATATAGTATCTTGTAATTCTCTGATGAAGTGTACTGTAACCATGTGATAGCCTTACTGTGATAGAGTATCTTGTAATTTTCTGATGAAGTGTACTGTAACCATGTGATAGTCTTACTGTGATATAGTATCTTATAATTCTCTGATGAATTGTAACCATGTGATAGCCTTACTGTGATAGAGTATCTTGTAATTCTCTGATGAATTGTAACCATGTGATAGTCTTACTGTGATATAGTATCTTGTAATTCTCTGATGAAGTGTACTGTAACCATGTGATAGCCTTACGGTGATATAGTATCTTGTAATTCTCTGATGAAGTGTACTGTAACCATGTGATAGTCTTAATGTGATATAGTATCTTGTAATTCTCTGATGAATTGTACTGTAACCATGTGATAGTCTTACTGTGATATAGTATCTTGTAATTCTCTGATGAATTGTACTGTAACAATGTGATAGCCTTACTGTGATATAGTATCTTGTAATTCTCTGATGAATTGTACTGTAACAATGTGATAGTCTTACTGTGATATAGTATCTTGTAATTCTCTGATGAATTGTACTGTAACCATGTGATAGCCTTACTGTGATATAGTATCTTGTAATTCTCTGATGAACAGTAACCATGTGATAGTCTTACTGTGATATAGTATCTTGTAATTCTCTGATGAATTGTACTGTAACAATGTGATAGCCTTACTGTGATATAGTATCTTGTAATTCTCTGATGAATTGTACTGTAACAATGTGATAGTCTTACTGTGATATAGTATCTTGTAATTCTCTGATGAATTGTACTGTAACCATGTGATAGCCTTACTGTGATATAGTATCTTGTAATTCTCTGATGAATTGTACTCAGGGCCTCCGCTGTCTATCGCCACTGGCGCCAATTTTGGCAAAAGTGGCTCCAAATATTCGAAAGTGGCGAATATGTATGGCGCCATGATTTAAGTGACCCAAAAATTCGTTCTCGAGTCGCGCGTACCACGAGTCGCAGGGCACAGAAAAGTCGATAACCAGCCCAATCAATACACGGTCAAGATTGTTTATTGCTCGTTAGTGGGATATGAATGACACGATGTGAGAAGATAATTGGGTAAGTATGCTCGATCAATTAGTTAAGAAAACACCTTGCATCATGTATATTTGAAGTGTGCCGTGGATACAACAAATTAACAACAATTACGGCACAATTTTGATGATAAAGACACCGACCTGAATGTTTACAGCACCCGACAAATTCGGCCGTTTTGATCAGCTGTTAATTACGCTAGTTTGCTGTTTTGCAAACTTTTTTTGTGATGATCTCTTAATTACCGTGATCCCAACAAAGGTGAGGAAATTGATTGTTTATCAATAATTTCTGCTTGCCCAGCAGGAAACTCAACGTGCGCGGTGAAAAATCACAACGTTTCTTGAAATTGACATTTTGTGTCTGATTCGAAAGCCACACCAGGTTATTAACTTGTCCGTGAACACGTTTTATTATTATATTACGGACTTGTGTCATTGGGTTTTATAGCACAATGAATTATATTTAAGCGTGCTCGACTATAAAGATAATATATGTTCTCGTAAGAGACAGAGTGCACTGAATCGGTAGTAAAGTCAATTTTCTGTAAAATTCGGAAATTCCACATCTATTTTTAGACACGCACCTGTTAAATGAGACTCATAGTGGTTATTTGCCTTATAGACAGGCTTGCTCTCTGCAATAATGATCAATGTAGTACTATGCTGTACTTAGTGTACCAGTCAATTGACTATTACGCTATAAGTTACAATTTAATGCCTCGGGGAAAACATCTGTCACGGATTAATTTATGGCTTCGGATTATCGGACAATAGCGGCAATCAACAAGGATCAGTCAAGCAGGTCGCATATCTTATCTTACTTGTGGCCCCTGTTTCCACTGTTGAGTGTGAAACGGGGTTCAGCAGGCAAAATCTCATCAAAACTTGTCTGAGAAACTCTCTGGCAATGCCCACATTTAACAACCTGATGAGAATTTCTATCGATGAAGGACTTTGACTTTGGGGGAGCATTTTTTAAGTGGAAGTCGATGAAACCAGAAGAATCCTCTTTTAACACCTTTATGAGAGATTTTTATTTGTATGAATGTAAAGAATAAAGAATGTATGAGAACACAATAAAGAATGTTGTAATACAAAGAAATTGAGCCTTTCGTTTGTTGTTGTAGTTTATTTTATATTGGCTCCAATTTTAGCTTATATGGCTCCAAAGTGGCTCCAACTTTTTGAAAGTGGCGACAGGTGGCTCCACCTTAAAAAAAGCCAGTGGAGGCCCTGGTACAGTAACCATGTGATAGTCTTAATGTGATATAGTATCTTGTAATTCTCTGATGAATCGTAATCATGTGATAGTCTTACTGTGATATATGCCCCCCCCTTGCGTGCCTAAATTCTCAATAAAACTAGATGATAAGTATTGCAATATTGCCTGAAATCCCTCAACAAACACCAGTCCTGTATTAGACTAATGCTATAGTCTGGAATACACAGGTTTACGATCACTATGCTGTGAAATGTCCATCTATGTGCTGTGTAGCCTAGAGCAACATTGACGTTGCTCAAGATATTGATTCCTGTGTTTTAACTGACTACGTCATATCTTTCCCGCCAATGCAATGGGGCATGCAAATGGGATCTAGCAAGCATGTACGTTTATTGTTGTTTTAATAGAAATTCAAAACATAAATAGATCAAGAGGCTAATGTGTCGTCTGCTGGTTATGTATATTGAAGAGGCAATAAATTTGACAAGTAATCATGATACGTGCCAACCAAGTCAATGTTTGCACATTTATGCCCCAATTTCAGTTTGAGTCATTGTTGTAAAAACAAATGTAGGGATTATCGGCGCGCGATGTCCAGTTACGAGTTCTTTATATTGAAGTCACAGACATATTGTACCATATGTGCAAATCTCATAATTGCCGTTAATTAACTCAAATAGTCCACAATTTGTCTGTATAGTCTTATGTTTTTAGTTTTACTGGGTAATGTGCATATCACAGCATATGTATTGTCCTATTGCACCGGTCGGAAATTCCACCAACGGACGTCAATTTTATATGTACGTTTCTATTTGGATGAATGTAAATGCATTATTGTTGTAATTTTCAGGATTACATTTTTATTTAGATAATTATCTCGGATACCACACCATTGTCACGCCTTAAAATATATTTTGAATTGAAATACACAATAGGTTGCAAAATTGATTCAGCCTCAAAATGTTTCGTACTCGAAAATTGATTTGTCCTCAATTTGTTTCATTCTCGGAATAACATAAATACGACCATGTCAATTCTGCCAAATAAATATGCATAGGCACGCATGTGAGATATAACGGTAAATCTGTACCATTGATCGTGTTATTCAGGATACACGAGTTGTATTACGCATGAATCTCAAACCGCAAATACGACGTTTGCTTATTAGTTGAAATACTCAGTATTTGAGGCAAATATTTGGAAACAAATTATACCATATAATAGGAAAATAAATTGTGTAGAAATTTGCGTTTTCACTGATGTAGTGTCACTTTAAGTATATCTGTATACATTTTATGTTATGTACATGGATGAGACTTTAATATAGAGACTTTAACAAAGATTAAAATTATAATAAATCTGTATTACCCAAGAGCCAAATGACACCATTCTGCTCAACACAATGTGGCTGAGTGGTTATGGTTGTTAACTTCAAATCACTTGTCCCTAGCTGCTGTAGGTTCGAATCCCACTGGGTGTGTGAAATGATTTCATGCGAGGAAGCTATCCAGCTGGCTTGTGGAAAGCTGGCATATGCCTATATAATTTTCAAGCTTTAAGTGACCATGAATGAGACTATACAAACTTACCTGCCACATGACATTGCACGTGGAGAAGGTATACCACAACTCTATAGGAACACTATCTCCCGGCCTCACATCCCTCTCCACTCGATGAGACTTCTTTTTCACCTTTCCCTTCAGCCTCTTCAACGCCGATAAAAATGGTCTCTTTCGGGTCTTCCTTCTAGGAGCAGGGCTCTCCGGTCCCGACTGCACAGAGCTCGAGTCTGATCCCGAGACACTATTGTTATCTTCTAAATCCTCATACTCATCATCACCTATCACTCCTTTATCATCATCTATCACTCCTTTATCATAATTTATCACTCCTTTATCATCATTTATCACCCCTTGATCATTCTTGATAAGCTGATCAGTCATCCCCATATCTCCTTTATTCGTATCATCATTCTGCTTCTTGGCAGCTACATCACCAATGCCAACATAATTATCACCACCCGCCTCTATTTTATCTCTGTTTTTGTCAGCACCTCTTCGTTTTACATGAATCCCTCCTGCACTTGTTCCTATCACAAGAATGTTTTCGTTAGCTCTCAGTTGTATTATATCAGGAGTTATATGTTTGCGCGGCGAAATTTTATGCAACACAGTGTCCGCTTCCTTCACAACGTAGTAACCTTTATCTCCGATCTGCATGTGACAGTGTTTGAAGCAATCTAGCCTTCGGAGCCTGCAATAATATTCAACAATAAACATGGAATTTGTTATGGAAAATAAAAAGTGCAGTGATGATATGCACAACTAAGACTGGTACTAATAATTCATGTGATGTTTCGTGAAAATCGGAACAAGGGTTTAGAAGATCTTGTCCATACAAACTTTGTGACAGACGGATGGATTAAACGGTTTCAGAATTACATTCCCATGGTGGTTAAGCTTACTGAAATTTCTGAATGTGGTGTGCTAGGAGCACGTTGTTAGTGGAATAATGTGATAGGGTATGAGTGAAAAAGAATCCGCCAAGCATGGTCCCTCGATGGATTGACTGTAAACATAAACAATACACACTAGTGAAAGCCCCAAACATGGTCCCTCGATGGATTGACTGTAAACATAAACAATACACATTAGTGAAAGCCCCAAACATGGTCCCTCGATGGATTGACTGTAAACATAAACAATACACACTAGTGAAAGCCACAAACATGGTCCCTCGATGGATTGACTGTAAACATAAACAATACACACTAGTGAAAGCCCCAAACAATGTCCCTTGATGGATTGACTGTAAACATAAACAATACACACTAGTGAAAGCCCCAAACATGGTCCCTCGATGGATTGACTGTAAACATAAACAATACACACTAGTGAAAGCCCCAAACATGGTCCCTCGATGGATTGACTGTAAACATAAACAATACACACTAGTGAAAGCCCCAAACATGGTCCCTCGATGAATTGACTGTAAACATAAACAATACACACTAGTGAATGCCCCAAACATGGTCCCTCAATGGATTGACTGTAAACATAAACAATACACACTAGTGAAAGCCCCAAACATGGTCCCTTGATGGATTGACTGTAAACATAAACAATACACACTAGTGAAAGCCCCAAACATGGTCCCTCGATGAATTGACTGTAAACATAAACAATACACACTAGTGAAAGCCCCAAACATGGTCCCTCGCTGGATTGACTGTAAACATAAACAATACACACTAGTGAAAGCCCCAAACATGGTCCCTCGATGGATTGACTGTAAACATAAACAATACTACCATGGGATAGAAATCAAAATTTATCAGTGAAATCAAATGTGTTATTCCACTGGTTGAGAGCATTGGATTCACATTTTATTGGATTTACATTGCATGTGT
Organism: Archivesica marissinica; assembly: GCA_014843695.1. Taxonomy (NCBI): domain Eukaryota; kingdom Metazoa; phylum Mollusca; class Bivalvia; order Venerida; family Vesicomyidae; genus Archivesica; species Archivesica marissinica. The sequence goes on from CM026390.1 coordinate 23,870,446, forward strand.
GATCACTAGCCACTGCTTGTTGTCAGTGAGGGAAGCACCATTTCGGGCTCAAACCGTCAGTGACATCATTTATAACGCCGTTTAAAAGCGACATTCCCATGCCATTTAGTGCATGGTAGAATTGTTTTCTATCATAAAAAATATATTTCAGCCTAGAATAAAAAGAAAATTTGTTTGATTAACTCTTTGCATGCTGGGTAAAGTAAATGCTGTTAATGGTTCAAATAATTATAGCAGACGACAATAATTTTTATTCATTAATATTTTTTCTAATTTGTAACTGAAAACTATGTCTATGGAAATATGTCTTGGAATTTTATTAGAATTGTGTCGTTACGACACATCGTTACAACACAATTCTAATGAAATTCCATGACATATTTGATTGTTATGTTCACGACTAGCATGCAGAGAGCTAAGTGAATTATAGAAAGTCACTTGTTATAATAGTGCTTTCATTGTTCATATTATATACCGAAACAAGCAAATATCCTCTATTGACTTGTCTAGGAATATCTATCACTTCCACTCACAATTACTTAGAAAACCTACCGTTTGAGGTCATCTCCCTCCACAAGGTTAGGTGGACTCTTGAGTTTGTCTGTCCCTGCTCCAGTGCGTGTAAACCCCTTACATATCCAGTTCACATCAACATTCTGCGTTTTTACCTTCAAACAAAGTTTACAAATTTTTGAAGTTCCGACAAGTAAAATAATATTCACTTTGGACCATGAACATAGAAAAGGGTACATGAATAAGGGACAGGGTGCTGTTAACACACTCTAATAACTAATCTTTTCATCACATAACTTTGCATGTATTCAGTTTCATACAACCATCACATATTTACTTATATGTACACATGTGTTATAACACCTTCATGAATTCTGATTGGATGAGAGAATAATCATTATAATTTGTAAATTAAACTGTAAATTATGCATATTTCTAGGTGAATTGGTACATAACGTCACCGATGAGACACACGACGATTTAAAAGTACCGGTAGTGTTGACGCAATTATAACGCTCTTTAAAACATAATATAATGCTGCTTTGTGTAGTGACGCCATGACAATTTGCCCTGATATGTAGCGCCAAAATGAAAGTAGCAACGTTATTTATTAAATAGGGATAGCAACAAATAGCGATTATACTATTCGAATATTCGGTCGGGAAGGTATTCGAATATTCGATAGAATTCTATCAAAAACTCAAAATCACCCAAACTCTTATAAATTTTGCCAAAACTAACCTAATTTCTGTTTTACGTGTAAATGTCATCTAATTCAAATGATTATTCAGATTGATATTGTACCCGAATATCTTAGATCCAATTTGCATAGATTATACACCTAGCAGTTTTCTTATTCTCCGAGTAATTCAAGCATTTCCAAACGTATGACTAAGTGGGTTGCATTTTTGAGGACACTATAATATTTGTTTCCGAATATCCGAATACCGGTACTGTTCCAGTTTGAGCGAATATTCGTTGCCATCCCTATTATTAAAACAAGCGCGCTATGGTAACGTGATAAAAAGGATCTTACACTAAGGATGATTTCATACCATAATTTATGAAACTTGTTTGGAATTTTGCTAATAAGCTTAGCAAAATGCTCGCTTAATAGCAAAATTCCAAATCTCATCTCACAAAATCTGGTATGAAATCACCATTCATGTTAGATCCTATAACAGTAAAGTGCTTTGTTTATTGTAGAGTGTCTAATTGTTTATTGTAGAGTGTTTAAAGGTCCAGCCATTTCTGACTTATGAGACACGTCTTTTTATGTACATCAGTACTTCCCGAATCCTATGCTCGTATGCCTGGCGCCAGGCTGGTAGGCATTTGGTAACCATTATTTAACTAGCTGGCGGCTCACAACAGGCCATATCAGAATGAACCCCTAACGAGGTTCGAACCGTTGACCTCCTATATATAAGGTTAAACAGATACAAAAGATTCTGAGAATCTGAGATTACCCTTAGGTGTTGATTAACTTTAAATAGCCTGGCAGAGGCACCGAGACTATATAAATTTAAACTTTATTTATTTTACCACGATTGCGAAGCAAGTTTTAACAACTTATATTAATCACTCTCGTTGGCGCGGATGAAAGCGTATATGTGGTCATTTGTGTGGGAGGAAACCGGAGTACCCGGAGAAAACCCACATGTCCGATCTGGCGACCACCGTACCATCTCACATACTTCCTGGTCTGAGGATCGAACCCGGGTTGCATTGGTGAGAAGCAAGCGCGCTAACCACTGCGCTAATCGGACAGCCAAGACTATATAGATGGGTGGTGAGAGGAGTGTTCAGTTAAACATGTCGGCGGAAATCCATGAAAAAAGAAAAACGTTTACCTCCTCTACAATGACGTTGGCTGACAAAAGTGACTTGACCTTGCACTTGGGTCCTCTGACATTTGATGTATATAACCACGTAGCATCTTCATAGTCCTCATGCATCCCTGCCAGCTCCTGACCAGGGTAGAAGTTTCTCATCACAAACTCGGAATCCTATAGAACAAGGACACATCTTACTACACGTAAAGCTACTGACCAGGGTAGAAGTTTCTCATCACAAACTCAGAATCCTATAGAACAAGGACATATCTTACTACACGTAAAGAGATGATACATAAAAAACAACGGCTTTTCAATTAACACAGTTGTTAGCATTCAGCGACACTTGCTGTTCACCAATGCTACCAGGTTTCGATCTTAGAAGAGAGGTGTCCTGTTTTAATATTTACTTAGAACAGAGGTGTCCTTGTTTAATATTTACATTGTATGTTTGTATGCAGTGAAGGATTAATCCATTCCCACCTAGAAGCAGCACCAGTTGTATGCTTGTATGTAGTGATTGATTAATCCATTCCCACCTAGAAGCAACACTAGTTGTATGCTTGTATGTAGTAAAGGATTAATCCATTCCCACCTAGAAGCAACACTAGTTGTATGATTGTATGTAGTAAAGGATTAATCCATTCCCACCTAGAAGCAGCACTAGTTGTAGGATTGTATGTAGTAAAGGATTAATCCATTCCCACCTAGAAGCAGCACTAGTTGTATGTAGTGAAGAATTAATCCATTCCCACCTAGAAGCAACACTAGTTGTATGTGTGTATGCAGTGAAGGATTAATCCATTCCCACCTAGAAGCAGCACTAGTTGTATGCTTGTATATAGTAACGGATTAATCCATTCCCACCTAGAAGCAACACTAGTTGTGTGTAGTAACGGATTAATCAATTCCCACCTAGAAGCAGCACTAGTTGTATGCAGTGAAGGGTGAATCCATTCCCACCTAGAAGCAGCACTAGTTGTATGTAGTGAAGGATTAATCCATTCCCACCTAGAAGCAGCACTAGTTGTATGCTTGTATGTAGTGAAGGATTAATCCATTCCCACCTAGAAGCAGCACCAGTTGTACGCTTGTATGTAGTAAAGGATTAACCCATTCCCTCCTAGAAGCAACACTAGTTGTATGTTTGTATGTAGTAAAGGATTAATCCATTCCCACCTAGAAGCAACACTAGTTGTATGCAGTGAAGTATTAATCCATTCCAACATAGAAGCAGCCCTAGTTGTATGCTTGTATGTAGTAAAGGATTAATCCATTCCCACCTAGAAGCAGCACTAGTTGTATGTAGTACAGGATTAACCCATTCCCACCTAGAAGCAGCCCTAGTTGTATGCTTGTATGTAGTGAAGGATTAATCCATTCCCACCTAGAAGCAACACTAGTTGTATGCTTGTATGTAGTGAAGGATTAACCCATTCCCTCCTAGAAGCAGCACCAGTTGTATGCTTGTATGTAGTGAAGGATTAATCCATTCCCACCTAGAAGCAGCACTAGTTGTATGCAGTAAAGGATTAACCATTCCCTCCTAGAAGCAGCACTAGTTGTATGTTGTATGTAGTGAAGGATTAATCCATTCCCTCCTAGAAGCAGCACTAGTTGTATGTTGTATGTAGTAAAGGATTAATCCATTCCCACCTAGAAGCAACACTAGTTGTAGTTGTATGTAGTAAAGGATTAACCCATTCCCTCCTAGAAGCAGCACTAGTTGTATGCTTGTATGTAGTAAAGGATTAATCCATTCCCACCTAGAAGCAGCACTAGTTGTGTGAGTGTATGTAGTAAAGGATTAATCCATTCCCACCTAGAAGCAGCACTAGTTGTAGGATTGTATGTAGTAAAGGATTAATCCATTCCCACCTAGAAGCAGCACTAGTTGTATGTAGTGAAGAATTAATCCATTCCCACCTAGAAGCAGCACAGTTGTAGCTTGTATGTAGTAAAGGATTAACCCATTCCCTCCTAGAAGCAGCACTAGTTGTATGCTTGTATGTAGTAAAGGATTAATCCATTCCCACCTAGAAGCAACACTAGTTGTATGCAGTGAAGGGTGAATCCATTCCCACCTAGAGGCAGCCCTAGTTGTATGCTTGTATGTAGTGAAGGATTAATCCATTCCCACCTAGAAGCAGCACTAGTTGTATGCTTGTATGTAGTGAAGGATTAATCCATTCCCACCTAGAAGCAGCACCAGTTGTACGCTTGTATGTAGTAAAGGATTAACCCATTCCTTCCTAGAAGCAGCACTAGTTGTATGCTTGTATGTAGTAAAGGATTAATCCATTCCCACCTAGAAGCAACACTAGTTGTATGCAGTGAAGGATTAATCCATTCCCACCTAGAAGCAGCCCTAGTTGTATGCTTGTATGTAGTAAAGGATTAATCCATTCCCACCTAGAAGCAGCACTAGTTGTATGTAGTACAGGATTAATCCATTCCCACCTAGAAGCAGCACTAGTTGTAGGATTGTATGTAGTAAAGGATTAATCCATTCCCACCTAGAAGCAGCACTAGTTGTATGTAGTGAAGAATTAATCCATTCCCACCTAGAAGCAACACTAGTTGTATGTGTGTATGCAGTGAAGGATTAATCCATTCCCACCTAGAAGCAGCACTAGTTGTATGCTTGTATATAGTAAAGGATTAATCCATTCCCACCTAGAAGCAACACTAGTTATGCATAGTAACGGATTAATCCATTCCCACCTAGAAGCAGCACTAGTTGTATGCAGTAAAGGATTAATCCATTCCCACCTAGAAGCAGCCCTAGTTGTATGCTTGTATGTAGTAAATGATTAATCCATTCCCACCTAGAAGCAACACTAGTTGTGCGTAGTAACGGATTAATCCATTCCCACCTAGAAGCAGCACTAGTTGTATGCAGTGAAGGGTGAATCCATTCCCACCTAGAAGCAGCCCTAGTTGTATGCTTGTATGTAGTGAAGGATTAATCCATTCCCACCTAGAAGCAGCACTAGTTGTATGCTTGTATGTAGTAAAGGATTAATCCATTCCCACCTAGAAGCAGCCCTAGTTGTATGCTTGTATGTAGTAAAGGATTAATCCATTCCCACCTAGAAGCAGCACTAGTTGTATGTAGTACAGGATTAACCCATTCCCACCTAGAAGCAGCACCAGTTGTACGCTTGTATGTAGTAAAGGATTAACCCATTCCCTCCTAGAAGCAACACTAGTTGTATGTTTGTATGTAGTAAAGGATTAATCCATTCCCACCTAGAAGCAACACTAGTTGTATGCAGTGAAGGATTAATCCATTCCCACCTAGAAGCAGCCCTAGTTGTATGCTTGTATGTAGTAAAGGATTAATCCATTCCCACCTAGAAGCAGCACTAGTTGTATGTAGTACAGGATTAATCCATTCCCACCTAGAAGCAGCACTAGTTGTATGTAGTGAAGAATTAATCCATTCCCACCTAGAAGCACACTAGTTGTATGTGTGTATGCAGTGAAGGATTAATCCATTCCCACCTAGAAGCAGCACTAGTTGTATGCTTGTATGTAGTAAATGATTAATCCATTCCCACCTAGAAGCAACACTAGTTGTGCGTAGTAACGGATTAATCCATTCCCACCTAGAAGCAGCACTAGTTGTATGCAGTGAAGGGTGAATCCATTCCCACCTAGAAGCAGCCCTAGTTGTATGCTTGTATGTAGTGAAGGATTAATCCATTCCCACCTAGAAGCAGCACTAGTTGTATGCTTGTATGTAGTAAAGGATTAATCCATTCCCACCTAGAAGCAGCCCTAGTTGTATGCTTGTATGTAGTAAAGGATTAATCCATTCCCACCTAGAAGCAGCACTAGTTGTATGTAGTACAGGATTAACCCATTCCCACCTAGAAGCAGCCCTAGTTGTATGCTCGTATGTAGTGAAGGATTAATCCATTCCCACCTATAAGCAACATTAGTTGTATGTAGTGAAGGATTAACCCATTCCCTCCTAGAAGCAGCACCAGTTGTATGCTTGTATGTAGTGAAGGATTAATCCATTCCCACCTAGAAGCAACACTAGTTGTATACAGTAAAGGATTAACCCATTCCCTCCTAGAAGCAGCACCAGTTGTACGTTTGTATGTAGTGAAGGATTAATCAATTCCCTCCTAGAAGCAACACTAGTTGTATGCTTGTATGTAGTAAACGATTAATCCATTCCCACCTAGAAGCAGCACTAGTTGTATGCTTGTATGTAGTAAAGGATTAATCCATTCCCACCTAGAAGCAGCACTAGTTGTATGCTTGTATGTAGTAAAGGATTAACCCATTCCCTCCTAGAAGCAGCACTAGTTGTATGCTTGTATGTAGTAAAGGATTAATCCATTCCCACCTAGAAGCAGCACTAGTTGTATGCTTGTATGTAGTAAAGGATTAATCCATTCCCACCTAGAAGCAGCACTAGTTGTATGCTTGTATGTAGTAAAGGATTAACCCATTCCCTCCTAGAAGCAGCACTAGTTGTATGCTTGTATGTAGTAAAGGATTAACCCATTCCCTCCTAGAAGCAGCACTAGTTGTATGCTTGTATGTAGTAAACGATTAATCCATTCCCACCTAGAAGCAGCACTAGTTGTATGCAGTGAAGGATTAATCCATTCCCACCTAGAAGCAACACTAGTTGTATGCAGTGAAGGATTAATCCATTCCCACCTAGAAGCAACACTAGTTGTATGCAGTGAAGAATTAATCCATTCCCACCTAGAAGCAGCCCTAGTTGTATGCTTGTATGTAGTGATGGATTAATCCATTCCCACATAGAAGAAGTACTAGCTGCATGCTTGTATGTACTAAATGATCAAATTGACTGCTCATTGCAAAATTCTTGCTGACTGAAAACTTCAAAAATTGTTTAATTGACTTCTTTTTTCGACTAGCTGTTGTTTTATGGCCAGTCAATATGAACCAATAACATTCGGCTGGATATTCCAGAGCACTAACCACTTGGCCGCCATGCCATAAGAAAATTATTGTCAATAACTGTGCACACTAGCGACAGATAACATCACATTTGCAAACAGCATAGAGCTCTGGCTCAGACGCGGTTCTACATCGTGGCTGATCTAGATCTATGTTGTTTACAAATGTGATTTTATTTACTCAGCAGGCATAGGGTTAATGAAAGATTACAGTGATCAGTATTTTATGACATATTACATGTGTGTTACCAGAAGTCTAACCCTAACAACTCACTGTTACATATGTATGCTGCAAACAATTATTAAGATGGAAAAAAATTAAATTGAAAAATTTACAGATATATATACAAACTAGATTGAAAGAGAGAAATAAGTTGTTATTGATGTAAAATGTATGTAGTTATCTGGAGAAAAGAGAAATAAATTAAAAAATATTATTAAAAAAACAACATAATTTTAAAAAAACTCACAGATTTTCTTTTGTCCTGTACATCCTCCAGATCTAGCACACCGGCGTTACTCAGTCCACATCTGCAACAAAATAACACATGTTCACATTTAAGCCAGTGAATATGTTTCCTTATATAAGTGTTGACATGTCTTAACCTATTTGCCACATAGAGATTTAAGCTAATGTAGTACTATATCTCCATATATACGACAGCTATTTAACTATCAACCTGTGGGTAAGCAGTCAGCATATCCATCCCACCTCCATAGATATTACTTGGACTACGGTCCATACTCGCCTATAAGACAAGTGTTTTACCACTCGATTATGGCCTCAAAGTGTCTTCTCGACTTATAAAAGTTTTAAACATTATTTATTTTACAACGATTGCGAAGCATGTTTTAACAACTTATATTAATCACTCTTCGTTGGCGCGGATGAAAGCGTAAATGTGGTCATTCGTGTGGAAGGAAACCGGAGTACCCGGAGAAAACCCACCTGTCTGATCTGGCAACCACAATACCATCTCACATACTTCCCGGTCCGAGGATTGAACCCAGGTTGCATTGGTGAGAAGCGAGTGCGCTAACCACTGCGAAAACACTCTCGACTTCTAAGAGAGTGCTAAATAAAAAAAAATTAAAATGTGTTGGCTTAAACATATTTATTCGACATTATATAACATGATTTACTACAAATAATTATGTACACAAAAAATACAAGTGGATTGATATGAAAGATAAAAGCTTATTGAATTTCTCTCCACATTCAAACGTGTTAAATGGTATCCATAATTACGTTTTAGAAAAGAAAGCACTACGACACTGAAACTTTTTTCAACTTGCACTGGCCAATCCTCGAAGTTATACATTGGTATAGTCTGGTCTGGTGTCCATTTTATCAACCCGTCTTATCTGCGAGTACATGCCAAAACCCACAAGAATTTCATGACCACAATAGGTGGTCATCTTATAGACGAGATGGGCTTATAGGAGAGTATGGACGGTACATTAGATTCTGACCTTCATTATGAATGCTGGTTTGGATACTACATTGTAAATATATGTGGTAATGGTGTCATCAAGGGGTGTAGTCCAGGGTTCCCGCTGTTGGTCGCCAATGGCACCAATTGCGACCAAAAAACAAATACTGGCGCTAAATTTTGTGAATTGGCGAAAATAGTTGGCGCAACTTTTTCTTAAATTTATTTTTTTGGGCACATGTTTTGTCGAATACATGGCTTCAAATATTTATTTGTGAACTATATAGAGAATATTAGGTTACTGTCTTATAAATTTTAATTTATTAGGCGAGTCGGAGAAAAAATACAAGGCGAGGCTCTGCCGAGCCTTGTATTTTTTCGGAGACGAGCCTAATAAATTAAAATTTATAAGACAGTAACCTAATATTCTATTTATCCTACATTCTGAGTGTGCACCCGACACAAAAACAAACAAACTAGCCATGACAGCTTACAAACTCGCTACGCACTTGGTAATATGTTGCGCATTGATATTTCTATTTATAGATAAATGATAAATGACATTTCTCTGACAACAGTAGTTTCCAGAGGGGTCTCATCGAGTGCTGTTAATTCATCCCAAACAACCTGAAAGTTTGCCTGTACACGACTTTCTTCTTGGGACATTTTCCAAACTCAGCAGACAACACAATGTGACGACAGACGCTTTGTTTATTTACAAACCGTAATCTGGGTCATAAAATTAGTCCGTCACGAAAGCTTTATTAGGCACTGACTAATAAAGCAAAATTTATTAGGCAGGCCGTTTTTGTACGTTATTTCGCATGAAGGTAGGATAAATTGCTCTTAGTTGGCTCCAAGTAAATTGGCCCCAGTGGTTTTCAATTGATGACAGAAGTGGCACAGACAAACATTCAGACAGAAGGAACCATGGTGTACTTCTATATTGGAAATTATTAAAGACAATTAGTTAGTGTACATCGAATCCCCTCTACACTGATTGGACAACTGACCAGAGGTAAAGTTTCGAGGGGTTTTCATAGTGGGGTAGATTTCTCCTAAATTGACAATTCAACTCAGCTGTGCTCAGAAGAAGGCTGAGACATGTGTTTGGCAGTTATTAAAAAAACAGATTAATTTTAAATGTACAATACAATAGTCTGAAAACAATATCTGAAAGTTGTATATTTAACCCATTTCATTCTGGATACATTTAAAGGCTTTGCAAACAACATAGATCCAGATCAGCTGCATCATGAAGCTGCATGCTGATCAGGATCTATGTTGTTTGCTACATAACCAAGTGTCTTAGCAAGATCATCTGAATAGCAAACAGCATAGAGCCTGATCAGACGGCATGTTCCATGGCAGCTAATCTGGCTCTATGATCTTTGCAAATACTTTTTGAACGGTATCCAGAATCAAGTGGGTTAATTGAATATAGTCCGTTTCATATTTGATCGAGACACGTTACTGTTCAAGAGGGGAAGAGGGGTTCCAGCTTACAGAGGTTTCTATACAATGAACAAAGAATGGAATAATTTGGGAACAAGAAATTTGTTTGGTTTGGAGCAAACTCCAGTTTTTTATAGAGGGGTTTTGAGGGGTTTCATTGTATTTTCAAGGTTTTATTATTTGGCTGGTTCGAGAACATGATCATAAAATTGGGGTTTTTTGCTCATAGAATTTATGTTGTATGTATTCATCATTAGGGAAAATAACATATTTATAAATACTAAATAACAACTTACCCTTAAATCTAAATGGCTGGCATTATTTATATCTGAACTAGAGCTTGATAACATGAAGATATAAGGCATAAAATGTAGCACTTTGTTAACTCATCTTATGTTCCTATAATTACAGTCTTCACGAAAAACTTTTTGAGATACTTGCCCTTCGGGCAAGTGGCTTGAAAAGTTTACTTGCCCGAATGAACTTCTAGGTGCCCATATATTTGCAGAATTTTACCCGCTTATTGGCGGTTAAATGTATAGTAGTATATGTAACATAATGTGGCATATCATGCATTTATTAGTAATACTTATAATATGGCCATATGAGTAAACAATGTATAAAAGCAAACTAATGTTTTATTATTATTAATATGTTACGATTGTTCAACCATTGCGACTGGAAGCTACGTTTTGTTTTTGCTTCATACTCTGAGTACGCTTAGGTACGCCTGTCGTTCAGATGGCCGTGTCTTCCCCGGCTTTGCGCCCTCGGCATATCGCAAGAAACTCGACATGTTTCCATACAGTTGTTTTCATTTGTTAACAGGAAATGACCTAAGCGGTATCGGATCGTTTTGCCCTAATTCCCGTTCGCACCGGGTTGTTTCGCCATAAACATAGATATCGGGTAGAATGTGTGAAAATAGTCTGGAGGTGGGTCGTTTCAACCCAGAATTATAGATTTCGTACTGAGCGACACGATACGTGATTTTTTTTTACCAAATTTGATGATATAATGCATCAATCGGCCGATTCGTCATAGGGCCGAGATGTCAGTAAGCGAAAACGCGAATTTACACCTGTCCGCTTCTAGACGACTTTCAATTCCGGTGTAAACAATTCGTAATTGTAAAAAATTTAGAAAAACATTTCTACTGTCCAGTTTATTACAGGGGCCTCCGTGGTCTAAAGCGCTGGCTGTGAGATCACTAACCTCTCACCGCGGTGGTTCGAGTCCCGGGTAAAACCCCAATTAATAAAAAAATAAAAAAACAGGTGCCCGTCGGGCATGTGAGATTGCAAAATGTACACGTCCGTTCCGATTTCTACACGTCTCGGGCATCGGGCACCCGGCTAATTTCGCAGACTGTAATTATACATTCTGTATGAAAGACTACTTCCAAATCGACATCTAGATTAAACGCCGAGCGATTAATATAACTTGTTTCACAATCGTTGCAAACAAATTAAAGCATCAACAAATTACACACACACACACACACACACACACACACAACTTGCATGGCATGAGCTCTCACCTGGCCCCACATGGAAACCGGACAGTGATTTCTTCATTGACTTCTAGCACATGTCCAACCCAGGAATCTAGTGTAACTTCAGGTTCTGGATCAAATTCCTGAAATGTAAAACATTTTCTGTAAATGGCACGGTAATACACAATACACATAAACTTGAATATTGTCAGTTGGCCGGTAAATCAATCCCATAATTCATCTTGATTATATAACCTGGATGTATGACAGTAAATAATTCAGTTTGCCGCTATAAGGGTATACAGATAAATGTGATCCAAATTGGTTAGAATGATGTTCTGACTAGTTCTCTGACGAACGAATATACATGTAGTAAATGAACTTTCGAAGTTGTACCCTAGACACATCACCACAAGGACTCCCATTTATATAGTTGAAAATCATAAGATTATTGTTTTATCTTCACGTTTGGGTTTACAATGTTATGTTATATTTCAGGTTTTACGCCTGCATCAGCACCATTTTGGGCTATATCGCCGGCGGGCAGTTTACCTAACAACATCTTTTCTGGGCAGGCTCCAGCGGTTAACCAGTACTTGGGTGCACCAACCTCCGTAAGAAACTGCCAACTTTTTCATATAAATGAGACATGGCCTGAGCGGGGCTCGAACCCGTGACCATCAGTGATGATAGGTTACAGTGGTATACAAGTCAGCGACCTTAACCACTCGACCACGGAGGCGGACCAGGGTTTACAATGTATACATACACAGGGGAGAAGATTAAGGCATACAAGCAGGGCTTAGGCCAAAAAAAAACACCTGTGTTTACTGTTTCAGGCCCAAAAAATTATGGTCAGTCGGTAGGGAATTTCTTTTCTTCTGTTTTTTTCTTCAATTTTCTTGGGCACAGAAAATTTGTGAATATGTTTCTTTCAAAATTTTATAAAATAATTCACGATCGGGGTGAAAAAACCGCAACACAGGTATTTATTTTGGCTTTATAAGCTTGATCGTCAAAATAGGGAGAAGCTTAAGGCATACTTCAGCTATACACCCTCCCACCCCCACAAGAAGTGCAGCCATAAATGACATAATGCTATGAATAATGAACTAACCTGGATAGGATCAATATCTTCAGAATCTACATTGTAAATATAGTGGTCTGTCCCGAGAACTCGCACATGACATTTCATACGACAGCTCTGAACAAACCCTCTCTGACTCTCTTCACCACTTATCAGTCTACGAACAACGTCACCCGGCATCAATGACCTGTTTGTTAGTATTACCTGAAACAAGAAAATGTCACGTTTGACATAAATGATGAGCAAGTGATTTGACAACGACCGTAACCCCTAGGCCACCTTCTCGCCCATACAACATTGGACTTTTGTCTGCTAATTGCGCATACTGTGTGCTAGCCTGGGTTCCAGTCTGTCGATTTGTCACTTTTTAACTTCTGGCAAAATGACAGCCTGGGGAATTAGATTTCCGATTGTAGCGCCATCTACTTACACCCTCATATATGAGGGTGTAGATTTGAAGAATAACAACTCTTCTCTACAAGATACTATCGCTAAATATAGAAACGATTATACACGATTATTTCCGAATATACACGAATGCTCCCGTAGCCTCATTTACATCGCAAACATATAATTTCCGGTTCTGTGTTATATCGACGAGATGGCCAATTTTAACTATTAAGCTTAAGTGGCGTAATTGAAGTAAGGACGACTTAAAGAAGCATTACATCGTATGACGATATTATAAAAATTAAAGTTTTACGTATGGGTAGCAATGCTGCTACACATTCTAACATTATACTTTGTATGCTTATGTTTATTTGGTAAACAGTGTTTTTTGCGATAAAACAAACTCAAAACCGAAAGTAGGACTTTCCGAGTCGATCGGTCGCGCCTTGTTTACAACCGGAACGCATCGTCCGCACTTGTTTACATTCGGAATGCATCGTCCCCATTTTTTTGTCTTTTTAATTAAATTACTTGATATGTTGATTCATACCTATGTTAGCTAAGTCATTTAGGGACATTTCTACATCCCCGCGAGGGGTTCGACATTAGAGGAAGATAGATAGATAGTCTTTCGTGTTCAAAATATATACGTTGTTTTCTACATCCTCTGTTGTTTCACGCATGTGCGCTGTGCGTGTTAAATTTTGTGTGTTGATAAACAAATTCGCGTATACGACGGTTTAAATTTATTGGAATGTTATCGTTTCTGAGCGACTATTTCGATTTTTGTAAACATTAGTATTTATATTTTACCCAAAACATCCTTTATTACGATGTAATGCTGCTTTAAATATTGAGCACGTTGTACTTTTTTAAACTATTTCTCGTTCCGTTGACCCGTAAACAATGGCGGCCAATTATAGTTTTATCAACATTGCAGTGCCTCGCTTTCGATTCAAGTACGTCATTAATTAAGTCACGTGCTAATTGACCTATTAATAGGATTAATGCTAGTCAATAATTACACGCACAATCTGTCCAGTTTCCCCAGGCGTTGATATCATCAGAAACTCAATACGGCCCAATAAATATTCTCAGTGTTAAATTGACTGACCAGGCAAAATATATCAACGCCTGTTCCCAGGCTAACTGTGTGCATATGTCACATGATGAGGAACATCTAATTGTATCCATGGAAACTACGTAATCCAGGAATCAACAACACGCTTTCGTTGTTTGTTTTTTGGTCATAGTCTTTGTCTGGTTTATCGGACTTTGATGTTTTCTTGCTATTGACATGTTTGTTTCTTGCAGTTGCAGGCCGTGATGAAACACGATCAATCGCTGCCATGATTCGAGTAATTTGTAATATCATCAGTAAAATAAAACTGTTGACGAATTACATGCGCCGCGGATTGAATGCTGTCTCCGCTGACATAGGGTGTGGTAAATGTTTTATACATAACCATCATTGCAGAATGTTTAAATTGTAGGGTTCATTCTAGGTCAGAATTTTTGGGAGAAGTGAGAAAGCGCGTGATCGCTTCCTTAAATGGTGTTCTTTAAAGCAGCATTACATCGTAATAAAGGATGTTTTGGGTAAAATATAAATACTAATATGTGTGTGTTTACAAAAATCGAAATAGTCGCTCAGAAACGATAAAATTCCAATACATTTAAACCGTCGTATACGCGAATTTGTTGATCAACACACGAAATGTAAACACGCACAGTGCGCATGCGTGAAACAACAGAGCATATAGAAAACAACTTATATATTTTGAACATGAAAGACTATCTATCTATCTCCCTCTAATGTCGAACGCCTCGCGGGGATGTAGAAATGTCCCTAAAAGACTTAGCCAACAGAGGTATGAATCAACATATCAAGTAATTTAATTAAAAAAGACAACGTGGGACAAATGGGGACGATGTATTCTGAATGTAAACACATGCGGGCGATGCGTTCCGGTTGTAAACAAGTGCGTGACCGATCGACTCGGAAAGTCCTACTTTCGGTTTCGAGTTTGTTTTATCGCAAAAAAACACTGTTTACCAAATGAACATAAGCATACAAAGTATAATGTTAAAATGTGTAGCAGCATTGCTACCCATACGTAAAAATTGAATTTTTCAAATATCTTTTATTACATACGATGTAATGCTACTTTAATATAATTCTGCAAAATAGGGTTAAAATGCACAGTACAATCATTAAATACAACATTTGAATAGAAGGACTGCTTTATCATGGGCCAGTGTATCTTACTAGACACAATTTTGTAAAAAACAAAAACTATTTTTTTCTTATAGGGAGAAGTGGGCCCCCCAGAGGGCGAAGTCAGGGTCCCTAGGGTGACAATTTCGCCCACATAGCCCTCTAGAATGATCCCTGAATTGAAATGATGTTTTTTCTTTAATTTACACCAATATTTTATTATAATTTTTTTGTTTTGTTTATTATCTACTTGTCCACAGACAACTTAGATGCACAATACCACTGGTCCGTTCGACAAATTGTACGAGTCGGGCATAGGATTTCATCACACCTGATAATACTTTTTTAAATCTTGTTTTGAGATATACAACTAGCGTATACCAGTAATATATATTGGGCTGTTTCTGTCGTATGATTTATTCTAGAGTGGAAAAAATGACAGGGTGGGCCTGAAAAGAGATAGGGTGGGTGAGTTTTGAATAAATGAAGGTAAATTCACCGATAGAAATGACATTTCAGTTTGGACAGTTGCAGAAATCTGATGGAAATTGTCAGTAGTAAATACAAAATGAGCATGTGCAGTTCATATATGGATTTAATCTGATATCACCACTCATTAGCATTCACCGACATTAGCCTTAGGTCACTGGGAATACCGCTACGGAGCAGCGACCCTTCGAATCCAACTTCAATTTCTTACTTCCGAACAATCAGTCATGATTGGCAGGCGCAGTCTAGAACAGTTAGTTATGTGCAAGTTATAAAGATAAAAGAATATACAAAGCTATAATTAAAAGTAGACTGTACAAAGACTGGAACTCGACTGTATATAATTATGTCGGTAGACTGTTCCATAGCCTGATTGTTCTTGGGGAAATGAATTGGCATGATATTGGGTTTTTTGACTGCGGCATTAGATAGTTAGTTTATACAAATTTATTTTAGCTCGATTGCGAAACAAGTTATTTCAACTTATATTGATCACTCTCGAGACCACATTCCTAATGGAGTCCATCGCCACAAGGGAGAGAGAAGAGGCAACGTGGAATTTAAATGCCTTGCCTAAGGGCACAATCGTAATGGGTCCAGCGGGGCTCGAACTCCGGACCTTTCGCACCTGAAGCGAACGCGCATCCACTGTGCTATCACGACTTCCACATTAGATAGTTAAGGTTTTTTGTTGGTGTAAGTTGATCTACAGCAACTATGTTATAATAAAATTTCCAATTGAGGGTGGACATCATTTGTGATACACTACTACCAGACTGCAGAATTTTGGACCATTTCTATTTTGTAGGTAAGATGTTTCTGCCAGTGGTTCCAATTAATTTATAGAAATTTATTTTAGCTTGATTGTGAAACAAGTTCGTATAACATATATTAATCACTTTCGAGACCTCATTTCTGATGGAATCCATTGCCACGAGGGAGAGACATGTGGAATCTAAATGCCAGGCCTAAGGACACAATCGTAACAGCTCCAGCGGGGCTCGAACTCCGGGCCTTTCGCACATGAAGCAACTCCGGGCCTTTCGCACATGAAGCAAACGCACTACTACAGAGCTATCACGACTTCCACTTGGAGCAGTATTTAACACGTGGGCGGATTTGCATTTTCTTTGACCTGTTTGTTATTTGCTTTGACATTCCTTTTGATGAAGCGGAGGGTGTTCTTACTCTTTGCTTTTGAGGTAGGATGCATTATGGGTATATCGCGGTACTAGCAATTAAAAACCAAACTACAGATATACTATTATGTACCTGAATTTAAACCTCATTTTGCATCATCTTATGACTTCTCCACTTCAACATTACACAAAGAAGAAATACTATTGGGAATCACTTGTGTTTATAATGTTTTTGATGTCATTGTGTCAGCAGTTACGTAGTCAGTAGTTCCGAGTATACCGTGGCAAATGGCCGAGGCCCTGATTTGGGTGTTTATACAAAGGTAGTCATAATAAAATTATGTGAGTCAGTATTTTACAGAGACCGTAATCTGTATATTATGTAAGTCTAGTAGTAAATTTGTCATTTTAACATAAAACATGAATATCTTTTTAATCTCCCACCAGAAAACAACAAACAGCCTTAGGCCCACGATGGGCCTACTTTTTATGAATAATAAAATGCGGGAATCTGGCTATATCACCACATGTCAATAGATTTACATCACGGAAGAAAGTTCAATAGATATGATCATCAACTTGTTTTTAATAAAAAATTAGTACATTTGAGGGGGGAACTGTTTTGAAAAATAATCATTCAATAGAAAAAGCGCGTCTCGGACCTTAAAATTATGCCCATATTTGGTAATACGGGAATTACGTAGTAACCTAATCTTGTGATCAAAACAGCTTCATTCATAAATACCAGGTAGCAGACCGCCATTTTACAAAGTTGTAATGAACATAAATATATATTATGGACATTTGGAGCATTTTATCAGATAAAGGGGTGGGGTATTTTTGCATAGATCTTGATATTCAGGTAAGCATCTTGCATCAGTAATTTTCGAATCACTTACATTGACAGTTTATTATTTCTTGTTTATCAACACATGTTTACCTTTCTGGGTCAACACTGATCCCATGGAAAGAATGATAGGTGGCGTTATTTTACCTCGTTCTGAAAAAGTGTGGATGCCTCGGTATGTTACGACCAGCGGTATGTTAAGAAACGACTATAATATTATTGATGTGTTGGGCCTAGTTGATGTTCTTACTAAAGCAGTAAAGGTGATTCCGAGATATTTGGAGTGTTCAGTTGACCATAATTGTGTGCTATGTAACATGTATGGGTAAATGATGGGGTTTCTTTTCCTATGGATTCTTAATATTTCGCATTTATCAGGGTTGAATTCCATTGACCATTCCTTTTCCCAAGAGGTGTACCATGTACTGATGATGTAGGTCATCCAAGTCCAATGCTCTACAGCTGTTCCACAGATGACATACATATTATGCTATGGAATAGTCAATACGTATTATTATAAACTGATAAAATGATGCTACATAGATAGATGATCATAAACATTAAACACTGTCACAGTAAATGAACGCACTCTTTTTTCTGAAATTACGGTTTCATCTCCGCTTGGGTGCCATGCGACTTTAACTTGACCTCTTTGCACGAAATTGTCCTCATCGTCTTCATCGCTACTTACGTACTCTGAACTTTCCACAACTAACCCATACTTAAAACCACCACAAGAAGTTGGGATACAAACTTCATCCTCATCGAAAATACTGCAAGCTGCCATCTTGGAAAGTCAGGTAGGGGCAAAACATTTCTACTGCACGTGAAGACGTTCTGGTCTTAAATCGGAGTGACTATCTTTACATGTAGTTATGTGTGTGTACGTTTATTTATCGTCGCTACCGGTTGCCCATCTGAGCGACGCGTCGCCTCCTGAAGATTAGTCATTTTAGATTATTGGGGGATAGTGCAATGATACAGACAGAGACACATTCTGTCTAGTACAGAATACGCAGCTTTACCCAGGGATCGCAGACCTGTTCGATCACAAGTCTAACCATAATATAATTAACAGTCTTTCAAATGGGACTTTAAACCGAGGTCTCGTGTCGGTGCTTTACACCGTGCACGTAAAAAAACCTGAGGAGATTCTGGAATGGGCCTCTTAATAAGTCACTCTACTCATCTGTCGCATCATGTGTTAGAATCAATTCCGTTAAGACTGAATAGTTTGATGTTCATTGTGGACTGAGCCAGGGCTGTGTATTATCACCTTTATTGTTTAACCTCTACATTAATGATTTAACTGTTTACTTAAAATCGCTTAATATTGGTATTAACATAGAGGATGAGATTGTCTGTATACTTCTATATGCTGATGACATCGTTTTATTAGCTGAAAGCGCACAAGATCGGCAACCATTGTTACGCTCATTCTACGACTCATGTTGTCTGTCTTCATGACGTGTCAATTAATGTTGATAAAAGTTACATTATACATTTTCGTCCAGAACGTGTGTGCTTTACGTTTATTTATCGTCGCTACCGGTTGCCCATATGAGCGACGCCTCCTGAAGAGATTAGTCATTTTAGATTTTGGAGGAGAGTGCATGATACAGACAGAGACCCATTCCAGAGTCTCCTCTGGTTCTTTTACGTGCACGATGTAAAGCACCGACACGAGTCCTCGGTTTAACGTCCCACCTGAAAGACTGTTAATTTTATTAGGGTCAGACGGGCGATCGAACCTGCGATCCCTGGATTACCAGTCCAGCGTGTTAACCACTGGACTAGATCCGTCTGCATTAGACTTACTGCATACTAAATTCAAGCTGATTGGATGAGTACCGTATAACGTAAATACCGTAGATACAATGTTTTATTTATTAGTACATAACTTATTATTTATCACAAGAACCCGCTGCCAATTAGTTTATTCTCGATCTGATCGAGGTTGATAATTGATCTTTTAAACTATTTCTTAATCTGCACATTAGTGCCCTTTTTCATTGTTTTGAAACCTATTTAATTTAATTCTTTTTTAATAAGATACTAGGCAACGTTTTCTTGGTTTTATGTTGTAAATACATTGATGAATTGTACTGTAATCATGTGATAGTCTTAATGCGATATAGTCACCTGTAATTCTCTTATGAATGGCCAAGTACTGTTGTTAGTGTTTAAGCATATCTCTATATTTTTTATCATGTGTGTTTTACGTTTATTTATCGTAAGCGATTAGTAATTTTAGATTTTTGGAGGATAGTGCATGATACAGACAGAGACCCATTACAGAGTCTCCTTTGGCTCTTTTACGTGCACGGTGTAAAGCACCGACGCGAGACCTCGTCCCATCTGAAAGACTGTTAATTTTATTAGGGTCAGACGGGGGATCGAACCTGCTATCCCTGGATTACCAGTCCAGCGTTTTTCCACTGGGCTACAGATCCGTCTGTATTTTTTATCAAGTTTCAAATTTAATGGCATAATCAGCAACTATATTGCCTTTGGCCATTTACAATGATAGAAATATGACAATGGGTTATATCAAGTATCTATGGATGATACTTTAATAAAGATTAAGACTGATCTACATGTACCAAGGCAATAACATGCATACAAATATGGTGATTCACATACCATGTGGCATTCAGATCAGTAACTAATCAACATCAATTGAAATCTCAACAGATAAATGGTCTGTATACATGTACAATTTACAATCAATTTGTGCCAATAAAAGTGAAATCTATATTTGTATGTTTGCTTGCCTAAAGATCGCTAATATTTGTCAGTTTATTTTGAAGTAACTCGCTAGCACATTCGTATATATTTATATGTAAGTAATATGTGTTCAGTCAATGTGAAAACACACGAGAGCAAAGACGAAAACAAGCCTCATTGGTAAGGTTTGACAACATAAGAAATGGACATGTAGCGCAGGCCCCGTAGACAGCTTTTTTTATGGGGGGGGGGTCGTTTCAAGGTCCAGAAGTGACGTCGAGGTCCGGGGGCATGTCCCCTGAACATTTTGAAATCTAGATGGCCTGAAACGACATTTCCTGCATTGTACATAGTTAAAATCAGACAGCTTAGAGAGAAAGTTCAGAGAATGCCTCCTATAAACTATTCCCAGGTGTTGCTTGCATTAATATTATTATAGTAACCGTGTACACATTCGGACAAGCGTCTGACCGCTCCCAACCCATAGCTACGGGCTTGTAGCAGTGGATCACCATCACATAAAGCCGACAATAGTTATTCAAACTTCCACAGTCCAAAACCCAATACAAACGTACACTGAAGTCGTGGTAGCGCAGTTGTAGCGCATTCGCTTCATGTGCGAAATGCCAGTAGCCGATATGAGTGTGCCCTTAGGCAAGGCTCTTACAATCCCACAGTACCTCTTATCTTCTCTCTCCCTCGTGGATTCCATCAGCAATGCGGTCTCGAGAGTGATAAATATAAGTTTTAGGAACTTGTTTCGCAATCGAGCAATCTATCTATCTATCTATCTATCTATCTATCTATCTATCTATCTATCTATCTATCTATCTATCTATCTATCTATCTATCTATCTATCTATCTATCTATCTATCTATCTATCTATCTATCTATCTATCTATCTATCTATCTTCCTTTTATGTCGAACCTCTCGCGGGGACATAGACATGTTGCGCGTCGAAAACCGCAAAGAAGTTAAAAGTATGAGTAGTTAAAAACATAATTTAAGAAAGTAGTGAAAATAAGTTGTGGTAAAAGTTTAAAAGCAGCTACTCAGAACAACTAGGGACTGGCATGATCAATATGGCAAACTGTCGTATTGAATTGCTCTATGGTAGGGAGATGGACAATGTCAACAGGGAGATGGTTCCAATGGTAGATTGTTCTTGGAAAAAAGGAAAACTTGTAGTAGTCTGTAGTTGCTGTAATTAACCTATAGCTTAAGTAATGGCAATGGCGAGCAGGACGGGAGAGGGGAACTAGGTATTTTTAACGATAATGCCCTCAATTCTATTTTTATTGTTGTTGATCCGTTCCCTGGTAATCTGGGCAGCGCCTCCAGAAATGAAAGTAGTCATTTTATATGTTTGGTAGAGAGTGAGAGATACAGAAGGCTCTCATATGCAAGCCTTGGTCTTTAACAGACCCAATGCATAGCACCGACACATCAGACATCATTTAATATCCCCATATGAAAAACATGTTAATAATATTAAGGTCAGACTGGGATCGCACCTGGATTTGTAGTCCAGCGTGTTAACAACTGACGTCAATATAATAGGGTTGTTCGGTATATTTATACGCCGGTATGTATACATGTATATGGATAAAAAGTCCACATCCATGGTCACTGACTTGTATACCACTGTAACCTATCATCACTGATTGGCACGGGTTCGAGCCCCGCTCAGACCGTGTCCCTTTTTAAAAATAATAATATTATTATTATTGTTGTTATTAGAATGCCGCTAGCCATGGGTGATAATAATAGCTTTCTATGTTCATAAGTGAAATATTATTCGATCATTCACTTAATATTGTGAAGTCTGTAATTGTGGTGATCATTAGTGCCAAGCTCTTTAAACATCCATACAGTCTTTACAAGTCCATGCCGGATCTGTAGTCCAGTGGTTAACACGTTGGACTGGTAATCCAGGGATCTTAGGTTCGATCCCCCGTCTGATCCTAATAATCTTTCAGATGGGACTTTAAACCGAGGTCTCGTGTTGGTGTTGTACACCGTGCAAGTAAATGAACCAGAGGAGACTTTTGAATGTGTCTCTATCTATATCATTGCACTATCCTCCAAAATCTAAAATGACTAATCTCTTCAGTTGGCGTCGCTCATATGGGCAACCGATAGCGTCGATAAATAAACGTAAAACACACACATAATTTTGAAAGAAAGAGCTTAAATGTTTCGAAATTTCAAAAGGGAATAATTAACATTCCTAATATACACGTACACGATCATTCTTTCAAATAAGCAACATTGCATTTCAAATCAAACGATCTTTCCACAACAAAACAAACACCACTGGAGAAGAAAATACAAATTTAATTTGTTTAGTAATATTCGAAGTCCATGTGTTCCTCCGAGGAAATGGATGCGTAATATGAAGATGGAGATGTGCTGTCTGTCCAGCAGGTTGGAGATGTGCTGTCTGTCCAGCAGGTTGGAGATGTGCTGTCTGTCCAGGAGGTAAAGTCCACATCCATTGGCTCCAGGTAGTCTGTAAAGTATACAATTAATATTGTTATTATTAATCGTATTGTTTATGTTATTAAATACGATACATAAATAAAACACTACACAAATTGTCAAGAGAAGTCACTACTTAAAAAGAAAATAACATCCCGTGTAAATCTGAGCTGATGTAATTAAAATTAGAATATATTGCAAAGATGCAGTAAATATGCTCATAGTCATGTTACATGGTAGTTCCATCTAGATATGCATAGTAAACGTGCTTAGTTCCATCTAGATATGCATAGTAAACATGCGTAGTTCCATCTAGATATGTATAGTAAACATGCGTAGTTCCATCTAGATATGCATAGTAAACATGTGTAGTTCCATCTAGATATGCATAGTAAACATGCGTAGTTCCATCTAGATATGTATAGTAAACATGTGTAGTTCCATCTAGATATGCATAGTAAACATGCGTAGTTCCATATAGATATGTATAGTAAACGTGTGTAGTTCCATCTAGATATGTATAGTAAACGTGCGTAGTTCCATCTAGATATTTATGTCCTGCTCGTTGTCTAGCATAGGATGTGATAGGCTCAGTGGAACTCTGATGGGAGAATGAAACAATAAAACCTGAATGGTTGGAAAAGGACATTTTTATTAAAATGTCAGAAAACAATAAATATTTACAACAGTAGTTCTACAATGTAGTAAGTACAGATTATACTAAAACAAACTACTGCTAATGATTTACCCAAGGCTAATACAGATTGTTTCAGATAGCCATATCTGGGCAAACATAAAACCGCAGAAGCAAATAAAAACACAATAGTAAAAACTAAATGACACGAGTCTAACGTGTCTATTGAACTAACAATTAGTAATAACACAACAATAGTAAAAGCACACAACCCTGGTGGTGGATGGGGTGGTGGTGGTAACTATTTTGTTTCCGCAGTAAGTCTGTCTTCTTCAAAATATAAGAATTAATGGCCCACCTAGATGGTGATTGGCCTGGACCTGTCATGTGACCGTAATTGCATTTGATTGGATGGAACGTGGTCATGCCTAATTCCCTTACAGGGTGGGAACGTCCCGGCCTCTGTAAATAATGACTCTCGTACATAAAACGTTTTTATGCTTTTCATAAAATTATATGTATAGTAAACGTGCGCAGTTCCATCTAGATATGTAAAGTAAACGTGCGTAGTTCCATCTAGATATGTATAGTAAACGTGCGTAGTTCCATCTAGATATGTATAGTAAACGTGCGTAGTTCCATCTAGATATGCATAGTAAACGTGCGCAGTTCCATATAGATATGTATAGTAAACGTGCGTAGTTCCATCTAAATATGTATAGTAAACGTGCGTAGTTCCATATAGATATGTATAGTAAACGTGCGTAGTTCCATCTAGATATGCATAGAAAATGTGCGTAGTTCCCTACTTAATGTTTCTGTAGTATTGGTTATGGTAGATACTTCATAAACAACATTTATTTCACTGACTGACTGACTGACTAGTACTCCACAAGAATATTTACCGGCAATGAATGGAGTGGATGCGATCTGTGGTACAATCTGTGGCTGCGGCCAATATGGCACGGTATCTACATCCATTGATTCTCTCTTGAAGGCTGCAAGATAATAAGAATGTTCACGTGTATAATACACATACGTATACGACATCATAGTAGAATTGACATATATCTCAATAAACTGTTATTGAGAAATGGAAATACTATATACAATCATTACAATTCATCCGTTCTTGTGTCAATCGTAGGTATATATATATACATAAACAGCACATTCCAAATAAACATATTATGTGGCTTTAAGTATATACTTAAAGCAGATTACATCGTAAAAAAGGATGTTTTGGGTAAAATATAAATACTAATGTGTGTGTGTTAACAAAAATCGAAATAGTCACTCAGAAACGATAAAATTCCAATAAATTTAAACCGTCGTATACGCGAATTTGTTTATCAACACACGAAATGTAAACACGCACAGCGCGCATGCGTGAAACAACGTATATATTTTGAATATGAAATACTATCTATCTTCCTCTAATGTCGAACCCCTCGCGGGGATGTAGAAATGTCCCTAACAGACTTAGCTAACAGAGTTATGATTCAACATATTAAGTAATTTAATTAAAAAAGACAACGTGGGACAAATGTGTGTGGTGTGGGTGGGGTGTGTGTGTGTGTGTGGTTGTGTGTGGTTTGTTGTGTGTGGGTGTGTGTGGTGTGTGTGTGGGTGTGTGTGTGTGTGGGTGTGGGTGGTGTGTGTGTTGTGGTTTGTGTGGGTGTGTTGTGGTGTGTGTGTGTGGTGTGTGTTGGTGTGGGTGTGTGTTGGGGGTGTGTGGGGGTGTGTGGTGTGTGTGGTGGTGGTTGTGTGTGTGTGTGTGTGTTGTGTGTGTGGTGTGTGTGTGTTTGGGGTGTGTGTGTGTTGTGTGTGTTTGGTGGTGTGGTGGGTGTGTGTGGGTGTGTGTGTTTGTGTGTGTGTGTGTGTGTGTGTGGTGTGTGTGTGTGTGGTATGTGTGTGTGTTGTGTGTGTGGTTTGTGGGTGGGGGTGTGGTGTGTGTGTGTGTGTGTGGTATGGTGTGTATGTGTGGTGTGTGTGTGTGGTGTGTGTGTGTGGTGTGTGTTGTGTGTGTGTTTGGTGTGTGCGTGTGTTGTGTGTGTGTGTTGTGTGGTGTGTGTGTTGTGTGTGTGTGGTATGTGTGGTGGTGTGTGCTTGGTGTGTGTGTGTGGTGTGTGTGTGTGGTGTGTGTGTGTAGTGTGTGTGTGTGTGGTGTGTGTGGGTTGTGTGTGTGTGGTGTGTGTGTGTGTGTGTTGTGTGTATGTGTGTGTGGTGTGTGTGTGTGTTGTATGTGTATGTGATGTGTGTGTGGTTTGTGTGTGAGCCTGTGGTGTGTGCGTGTGGTGTGTGTGTGTGGTGTGTGCGTGTGGTGTGTGCGTGTGGTGTGT